>OX101815.2:32459798-33059798 GCA_944452925.2 Chrysolina oricalcia | reverse complement strand
GCCAAAACAATGAAAGAAGCCAATCTTCTGAAAAGTCAGATCGTTGAAATCCTCGAAAGCGGTAAGTTCCAAATGGGCATCAAATCATCCTGAATTATTATAATATACAAGTGATTAAAACTTCGAAAACCTACTTAAATACATTTCTCCTGGAAAGGAGACCATAAAAACATTGGGCTTGGCTTGGAATCCAAACCGCGATATCTTTGTTTTCAAATCAAATCTTGAAGAATTAAAACTAATTACAAAACGTGTGGTTCTTAGTAATATCGCGAAAATATTTGATCCCTTGGGTTTAATCGGACCTGTAGTTGTACAGGCGAAATTTATTTTACAAAAGCTCTGGCAGGAAAAGATTGGTTTGGATGACCGAATTCCTGACGAGATATTTTAGTCAACTTTCCATAGGTAACTAACAAAGCTCAATCATATTGATATTCTACGTCAAGTGACAATTTCTCAATTTATCAATCAACAAATTCATGGCTTTTGTGACTTTAGTCAAAACGGTTCTTATAAAGTTACATTAATGTGCACTAAATCCAAAATTGCTCCTATGAAAAGAACGAGGACACTTCCTTGCTTAGAAAAGTTATTGGGTATAACCCTCAAAATGTTGTGCAACCGTAGACACGAGTAAGTTGAAGCCTTGTAAGCATAATGACTTCTAACGTAAGCCATAAAAGTGTGATTGACTTCCTGTTGTTGACTTCCTTTGTTTTTATATTTACATCTTCGCACTTGATTTTACCGTACTGACGAGAGCTAAAGCTCGAAACACGTGTCCACGGTTGCACAACATTTTGAGGGTTATACCCAATAACTTTTCTATTTATATTTTCATATATAGCCCCTCGCTAAATCCATCCTGATTCGTATTTTCCTTGGTAGGATTGTCACGCTGGTAGCTATAGCTGCCTCCGTGTCGACGTAAGTTGTTGCCTTGTAAGCACAAGGTCTTCTAACGTAAGCCGTAAATGTGTGATTGGCTTCCTGTTGTTGACTTCCTATGTTTCTATTTTTACATCTTCGCACTTGATTTTACCGTACTGACGAGAGCTTAAGCTCGAAACACGTGTCTACACACAACATTTTGAGGGTTATACCCCATAACTGTTCTATTTATATATTCTTATAAGGATGGATTTAGCGAGGGGCAATATATGAAAATACAAGAAGAAAAGTTATTGGATATAACCCACAAAATGTTCTGCAACCGTAGACACGTGTTTCGAGCTTAAGCCCTCATCAGTACGGTAAAATCAAGTTCGAAGATGTACAACACTTGGATGTAAAAATAGAAACAAAGGAAGTCAACAACAGGAAGCCAACCACACATTTGTGGCTTCGGTTAGAAGACCTTGTGCTTACAAGGCAACAACTAACGTCGCCACGGAGGCAGCTATAGCTACCAGCGTGACAATCCTACCCAGGAAAATACAAATAAGGATGGATTTAGCGAGGGGCAATATATGAAAATACAAGTAGAAAAGTAATTGGGTATAACCCTCAAAATGTTCTGCAACCGTTGACACGTGTTTCGAGCTTAAGCTCTCATCAGTACGGTAAAATCAAGTTCGAAGACGTACAACACTTGGATGTAAAAATGGAAACAAAGCTTCCTGTTGTTGACTTCCTTTGATTCTATTTTTGCAACAAAGTGTTGTACATCTTCGAACTTGATTTTACCATACTGATGAGAGCTCTCTCTTGATCTACGTTTCATTCCATCTCTCTCTCTCTGGATCCTCTCATTCTCCTTCTTATTATTATTAAAAACTTATACACTTTTCAATATATTTTCAGGTAATGCCATATAAACATTAGATCGCTACCAGCAAAATTTAATGACTTTCGAAATCAGATTCTCCATGCGGATTTTGATGTTGTTGAAATTTCAGAGACGTGGATGCATTCAGGTATAGACAGCAACAATGTAAGTCTTGATCTGTTTACTTTCTTAAGACAAGACCGGCCCACCAGAGGCGGAGGTGTTGGTGTTTATTTGAAAAAAATATATAAATATGAAATAATTTTTAGCCAATGTGATGAGCAGGTATCATTTGGATAGAAATATATATGGGAAAAAACTACTCTGTTGCTATAGGCGTAGTCTACCGACCAGCTAATTCAAACATCTCAATGTTCTTTGACGAAATCGAAGAAATCTTCACGAATATTTACTCCAATCACAATGATATCATCATTATGGGTGATTTCAATTCAAACTATACAGACAGGTTTTCGTCCATTATGGAAATTTTTAATTCGAAGCAAATTGTCACTGGACCCACACGGATAACTAGTACATGTTTGTCATTATTAGACTTGATCATCACTAATTGTGAAGGTATTGCTGAAGTAAATATTTGTGAATGTCATATCTGATCATGCATTAGTACAGGCTAAGTTCCAAAATGGTGAAGGTAGAAACCCACAAGATAGCAAAGTTACATATAGAAATATCAAGGATATAAATGTTGATAGATTTATAAGTGATGTTGCAAATCGACCTTGGTATTTAATTTATGCTACGGATGATATCGATCACAAAGTCTCTCAATTAAACGAATTTAATATTCAAATTCTTGATCATCATGCCCCAGAAAAAAAAAACTCTTTGAAAAATCGTAAGTACACTCCTTGGATTACTGACAACATCAGATTGATGCAAAAACTCACAAATGAGGCACTAGCTAGATTAAAAAATACAAAACTCTCTCAAAAGTTATAAATTATAAAGAATTGAGAAATTTTACTAATACTGCCTTATAAGCAGAAAAAAAGCATACCATTTTAAACTAACTAACGCAGATATCAAGGGTAAATGGAAAGAACTCAAGAAACTGAATATCACCAATAGTGTAAACAAAGAACTTCCAGATCAACTCAAAAACGCCGAAGCTATCAACAATTTTTTCCTGAAATCTTCTACCAATGATGGTCTACCGAGTTCACATCTAATAAACTTTTATAATTCCAACCGCAAGGAAGGATTAAATGAACCATTCACTTTTTCATTGACTAACGAACTTGAAATTTCTAAAATAATTTATAATATAAAATCGCAGGCTTACGGTGATGCTGGGATAAATATTACTGTTATAAACCTTTGTGGACCACTTATGGTATCTTTAATAACTCTCATTATGAATGAATGTTTAAGCCAATATTACTTTCCCAGTAAATGGAGAAATGCATTGGTTATACCCATAGCAAAAATATACAACCCACAGAGTTATAATGACTTGAGATCAATTAGCGTTCTTCCGACATTCTCAAAAATACTAGAAAAAATAATGGAAACCAAATTAGATGTTACGTTGACCAATATAATATTTTACCACTAAAACAATCTGGTTTCAGAAGGGGTTTCAGCTGCGCTTCAACAACATTGAAAATAGTCGATGATATAATTAATGCTCTCGATGGAAACAAAGCGACAATTTTGATATTATCAAACTACTCGAAAGCATTTGACACCATAAATCACCAAGTACTACTCTCAATGTTGCACTATTTTGGATTCAGTGATACAGCAAGAGTATTAATCTCATCGTACTTACATAAGAGAAGACAAAAGGTTCTTATAAGTGATACATCCTCAAATTGGCAGGAAATAAAATCAGGTATACCACAAGGTAGCATTTTGGGCCCTCTGTTTTATACTCTCTACACATCCACTTACATTGAAAAAAGTTCTGTACCTATCATCTATACGCAGATGACTCACAGATTTATTTCTCCTTTGATCCTCTAAATCTCGCAGAAGCTGTAAACTCTATCAATAGAGACCTAAATGCAATTCTGGAAGTATCCACAGAACACATGTTGAAAATCAATCCCAACAAATCAATTGCTATTGTTAGCTCTGCTCACCTGGATGGCACAAAGACACTACAGCCTCAGAAAACACTTTGATAAATATAATATATGAATACAAAACAGACTCTCTGCCACGATCTAAGTTAAGTTCGCCCGTTCGTCAAAAAAAAGTCCCTTGCTAAGCAACCAAAAATTTGATATCATTCGGCCTATCCTGAAAATATTGAGTGACCTCACTCAATTCAACAAAGAATATTCAAAACATGAATGAATTCAAAAATATAAAAATCTATTCAACAATATAATCATCTCTAAATCTGTTTGGTAATATAATCTTCCTTCTTGATCTCTGATTACCATCATCTCTGTCCTCTTCGCATTCTTTGGAAGCCTCTTATGCTTGATTTTCCTCTTCAACTTCCTAACTCTTTTCTTTATCATTGGATGAAACTGTTTCTGTGTCACTCTTTTCGTCTTTTCTTTGTTTATCGTCATTATCTGTTTGTATGTCACTGTCGTCATGTTCATCACTTTCGTCATGTTCATCACTTCCGTCTTGTTCGTCATCTTCGGTATAATTGAAAGGTTTATTGAGAAACATGAAAAGTAGAAGTGAAATTACGCGAAGGAGCTAAATTACTTACGCGATAAACATCACTTGGCAGTTTTTTAAGTATAACGAATGGTCCTTTATAACGTTCTTTAAGTTTCGTAGACTCACCGGTACCAGTTGGTTTGGCACACTTCGCAAAAACGACTTCTCCTTCTTCATACTCAATACCTTTGAATCGCCTTTTATCATATCTATCTTTGTACTTCCTTTGTTCTTTCAGTATCCTCTCCCTTATTTCATCTTGTATATCTTCTGGTTGTTTCCATTTTACTGTTGTAACATATTCTGCTAGCTTATCTTTTCCAAATGTTGGCAAATATCCATATAAACTTTCAAAAGGAGTTTTTCCGGTTGTTTTGTTGAAAGCTAAATTGATATGCTTTTCAACTTTTGGCACAACCTAGTCTCACTCATCTTCTTTTTCAGTGTAGCTTGATAAAATGGGAATTAAAGTTCTATTCACCCTCTCCACTTGACCATTAGCTTGAGGCCATCTGCTACAATTGAGGGTATGTTTTATATCATAATCTTTACAGAAATCATTGAATTCTGCTGGAGTTAAACAAGTTCCCCTGTCAGTTACTATTTGACTAGGAGAGCCGTATTGCTTAATGCATTTCGTCAATTTTCTTATGGTTATCTGAGATTTCGTATTCACCACTGGATAAAGTTTCACAAATTTTGTTAGTGAGCATACCACAACAAGAATGTTCATATTTTTCTTTTCACTTTTAATAAATGGTCCAATGTGGTCAACATGGATTCTTGAAAAAGGATGTACTGGTGGAGGGATGGGATGGAGTTCCCCTGGCTGTCTTCTTGCAGAAACTTTACTAGAATGCATTTGAAGCAGGTTCTTACATGGTTCTTGACATAGCTTTTCATTTTCGGGAACCAACAGGTTTGCTGGATTTTTCTTACTGTTCTATCTGTTCCAAAATGTCCTGAGAGATCATGACATCGTACTACAATACCTTTTCTCATTCCTTTTGGTACGGCAAATAACTGTTTCTCGTCTTTTTCCATTTTCACGTTTCTTAGTAGTCTTCCATTGTCCAAACATTTTGAATACGATGACACTGCAAAGTGTTCGGGGTACGAGGGTAGTTCCAAATATTCCTCAAACATTATGGATTTTCTACGGGGATAGAGACAGGTATAGGGCTTTGGACTGGCTCAATTCAATTACAACCAGCGCTTATTTACAGGGTTGGGATGAACAGACTAAGTTAACAGTTGCACAGTCACATTTGAAAGGACCTGCTGCAAACTGGTTCCAGAATATGAATCTAGGGATTAGCACTTGGACAATTTTTAAAACAAAATTTAGACTCACGTTTGTAGATACATTAAGTACTGCTGACAGATGGGAGCAAGTACGGAAAAGGGTTCAGAAACCTGGAGAAACTATTGCTTCATATTTTCATGATAAGATGCGACTCTGTGGTAATTTATCTTTGACTTTTGAAGAAAGTGAAGTTGAAATTTTAAAGGGATTGATTCGGGCAGATATTGCAGGAAGCTTGCTAGTAAAAATTCATAAAAATCAAGATGAATTGTGGACAGATCTATTACTTCTGGAAAAATTATATGATAGACAAACGCGTGCAAACAGTTTTGATTTCAAAAGTAGGGATGATAGGGGAAAGAAAATACGAGATGAAAATAATGTTAGGTGTAATAACTGTGGTGATATAGGGCACCCGAATGAAAAATACGCACAACCGCGAACTTCTGTATGTTACAAATGCTTCAAACCTGGTCACATTAAGGGCAATTGCACAGGAAACACGGAAAAATTTAATGTAACTTTTTGTAATTCTTCAAATTTTGACACTCTAAAGCGATTCATCCGTCCAGTGAAAGTGAACGATATTGAATACCAAGCTTTAATTGACCCGGGAAGCGCAGTATGTATGTACAATCACGAGTAAAGCAGCTCAAAAAGGTCAAATAATCGAACCAGGAGAGTCAAAATTGTCTGGTTTCGGAGGATCCAAAGTGGATAGTCTGGGAACAGTCAGAGCCAGGATAGAATTGGACGATGTTTTTGTCGACGAAGTTTCTCTATACGTTGTACCCGTGGGAGCCCAATCAGCCAATGTTATACTGGGGAGAATATTTACTGAGCATGATTGATATAACTAAAATTAATTTATTTAAAGATAAAACAAAAACAACGATTTAAATTCTCGTTGTGAATAAACGTGTGAACAACATGCAAATCCCACTGCAAAGGTATACAGTGCATCAAAACAATATTTGTTAAACTATAAAATGGGTGAATGGTACAAAAAATAATATCAAACAAAAAGCAGGAAACACTGGCCACTCTTACTGAGTTTTATAACGAGAAAAGGATGGCATAATTAATCTTAAAAGTGAAAATATCTGATGACGGATAAAATAACTGTAAATTCGTTTTGTATCGCCCGCGGTGCAGGTCGAAAACAATTATTAAAAGAAAATGGTAAAAATGAATTTCTTACAAAAAGAGTCTACAGCAAAAGTCATTTTTAAAACGTCAGAAATATGCAAACAGAATCAATAGTAAAACAAAAACAAATATCTGAGACAAATATAAAAAGGAAACTTCAGTTCATTATATAGGCCAAAATGGGTACAAACAGCTGTGACAAATATTTCTTCACGGGAATATATGGTCATTGACCTACTCACATAAGATAGACATCATCGAATGTAATACACCAGATGTGAAGGGAAACGTCGCGTGTCAAATCTGGTTCAACACGATTTATGGTGGGACGGCGCCTTCAGGTATTCCAGAGATATTGCGAATTTTCATTGAAGGGCGTAGAAATACTGTACTTAATATTGTGGTCGTAGAACTTCACCTTTATTTACCAAGGTACGAAGAGCACTTGTTTTGTTTTTGATATAAAAACTCGACGTTTATTCTTCACAGAAACTAACAGAATGAAAAACTATATACTTGGGTACACAGATCCATATGGCCGTAATTACTTTACTTAATATTGTTGCAGGCTCTGATTTGCCTCAACAATACGCCATTTCATAACGGACTGTCTCAAACTACATATTGAAATCAAAAACGTGTTTTCTTCTAGACACTACTAAACGAAAACTTGAATGGATGCTGCGAACATGCTGAGTTGATACTCTCGATTCATTCCTACGACTAGGAATTAAAAACCGGAACTGATTTGCGAACTGACGATTAAAATTCGCGAAACATTATATCTTTTGCCCGGAACTAACTAGATACTGAAGAATACTTAAAGGATACTGAAATGATACTGTCGATTCATTCCTACGACTAGGAATTAAAACTCCGAAACTGACTTGCGAATTGACGATTAAAATTCGCGAAACATATCTTTTGCCCGGAACAAACTAGATACCGAAGAATACTGAACTGATACTGAAAGTGCATACGCTTACGGGTCATTTTATACACTCATGAAGCTATAAATTTTCATAAAATGAATAATAAACTAACACAAAAGTGACATTAGTTACGGCTATTAATAACACTCTAATAGTCATTTTCACATATATCATAGTGTTAAATCGGTTTTCTGACATTCTTAACGTGTTAAAATTTGAGATTTACCGACAGAAAAATGTCAAAAACGCGTGTTGCAATTATATTTATTACACCTATAAATATATCCTCGTGATTTTTATAGTCTGTGAATTCCTAAGACAATAACAACTTTTGTCTTTGGCCATATGTGCTCTCAATTATTTATTACACTAACACGTGCACACAAAAGATTTTTACATTCTTTTGGTGGGCATTTATTATTTTCAACAATGTGGTCAAACTGAGCCACACATTGGATTTTCTCACGTACTTTCAAATTAAAACTGATTTTCATTAGAAATATCTTGATTTCGCGAATTCCTTTATATTCTGAGGTGCGAACGTGCTTTGATCATTAGATCCATTATTGGGGGCTTCGCTGGCCTCCACATTCATAGTCATTTGTATTTTTTGAAATGAAATATACTGGATGAAGTTCACCTTTGTCATCACTCTGTAGCAGAATTCTCCGATGCCTGTAGAAGTTGCATCTGTATGGAGTTCTGTTACCTTTGCATGTGCAGAATATAATTTTAGAATAGGATTAGAGCAAATAATTTTCACTAGTGTTTCAAAAGCCTTACTCTGTTCAGTTCCCCAAATAAAATCTTTATTTTTTCTAGGCAAATCACTCAGTGGTCTTGCAATATTGGCATACCCTTTGACAAATCCACGGAAATAACCTGTTAATCCAATGAATCTTCTCACTTCGGCGGCATTTTTCGGTGTTGGAAACTCCTGGATTGCTCTGCATTTTTCCTCTCCTGGTCTCAAACCATCCTGTGACAGAACATACCCCAAATACTCAACAGATTTCATGCCAAACCTGCACTTTCGAAGTTTCAAGGATAAACCAGCTCTCTTCAAAGCTTCTAAAACATGTTCAAGTCTATTAAGCATATCATCCTAATTTTTCGCAGGGATAAGTATGTCATCCAAATAACAAATTGCAATTTTATTTCTCAATTTCGAATGGAGCATTGGTCGACCCAAAAATCATACGTTCGAACTGACCTCGCCCATCTGGAGTTATAAATGCTGTTTTAGCTTTGGCTTGCTCAGTTAATGGAACTTGTGAGTAGCCGTGAGCAAGATCTAAAGTAGAAAATAAACAAAACCCATTCAAATTTTCGAATTGTTCATCTATAGATGGAATGGAATACACTAATTTTTCAGTCTGTTTATTTAAACGTCTAAAATCAATCACCAAACGCGTTTATCCCGATTTTTCAGGTACAAGAATCACTGGACTAGCATACGAAATTTTAGTGTCAGTAACGATACCATTATCACGCCATTCTTTAATAATGTCTTTGATTTTCTGTCTTTCAGCCAAACTAGCTCGATATGGTTTACTAATTATTGGTTTATTATTGTCAATAATGTCCATTTGAATAAAATCGGTACAACCTAGCTCCTTTAAATTAAATGCAAAACAATCTCTGAATTTGTTAAATAAAAATACCAACCTTTCAATTATTTCCTTACCAGTCCCGTCTTCAATATTCAACATGTCTGTAGTAATAGTCTGTCGAATGGTGCTGGACTCGTTCGCAGCTGAAGAAATTTGGCCCAACTCTTGATTCTTCTCAACTGTTGCAGTCCTCAACTTATCAGGGTTTTCCACTGCTACCGTGACGTCCTCATCTACCACCGAACAATTGATCAACATGACTGATTTCGGTTGAATGGTAACTTTCTCTTGGGAAATGACGGAAATTGACTCGACTATGCTAATGTTTGGTTCAACTTCAGGAAACGGCAACTCGTCTTTCCAGAAAAATGTTGGATCCTCTCCTTGTTGAACATAGGCTAATAACTCATGCTCAGTAAATATTCTCCCTAGTATAATATCGGCTGATTGGGCTCCCACGGTTACAACGCATAGAGAAACTTCGTCGACAAAAACATCGTCCAATTCTATCCTGGCTCTGACTGTTCCCAGACTATCAACTTTGGATCCTCCGAAACCGGACAATTTTGACTCTCCTGGTTCAATTATTTGACCTTTCTGAGCTGCTTTACTCGTGATTGTACATACTGCGCTTCCCGGGTCAATTAAAGCTTGGTATTCAATATCGTTTACTTTCACGGGACGGATGAATCGCTTTAGAGTGTCAAAATTTGAAGAATTACAAAAAGTTACATTAAATTTTTCCGTATTTTCTGTGCAATTGCGCTTAATGTGCCCATGTTTAAAGCATTTGTAACATACAGAAGTTCGCGGTTGTGTGCATTTTTCATTCGGGTGCCCTATATCACCACAGTTATAACACCTAATATTATTTTCATCTCGTATTTTCTTTCCCCTATCATCCCTACTTTTGAAATCAAAACTGTTTGTACGCGTTTGTCTATCATATAATTTTTCCAGAATTAATAGATCTGTCCACAATTCATCTTGATTTTTATGAATTTTTACTAGCAAGCTTCCTGCAATATCTGCCCGAATCAATCCCTTTAAAATTTCAACTTTACTTTCTTCAAAAGTCAAAGATAAATTACCACAGAGTCGCATCTTATCATGAAAATATGAAGCAATAGTTTCTCCAGGTTTCTGAACCCTATTTCGTACTTGCTCCCATCTGTCAGCAGTACTTAATGTATCTACAAACATGAGTCTAAATTTTGTTTCAAAAATTGTCCAGGTGCTAATCCCTAGATTCATATTCTGGAACCAGTTTGCAGCAGGTCCTTTCAAATGTGACTGTGCAACTGTTAACTTAGTCTGTTCATCCCAACCCTGTAAATAAGCGCTGGTTGTAATCGAATTGAGCTAGTCCAAAGCCCTATCTCTATCCCCGTAGAAAATCCATAATGTTTGAGGAATATTTGGAACTACCCTCGTACCCCGAACACTTTGCAGTGTCATCGTATTCAAAATTTGCAGTTAAGTAGCCATTAAACTATTCAGTTGTTGCATAATTTCACCAAAATCCCTAGAGCTCCGCGTTCCTATTCCTGAACCTAGCTCTGGCGAAAACGTTGGCAAAGTAGATCTTTCATCGCTGGCATTATTGCCTAAAACATCCCTTAGATCGTCAAAATATTGTCTGTTATTCGTTTCTTGCGAATTCATTATATATTTATCCTATTCCTAACCAATTACCTACCCTAATCACCCCGTCTAAATCACCCTGTAAATCTATCTAATCAACTTGACACCTACACCTGTCAAATTATTGTCAACGATTTTGAATGCAAATTTACGACACTCACGGAATCGGCGTTCAAGGACCACTTCTGAAATGTTAGCTCTGCTCACCTGGATGGCACAAAAACACTACAGCCTCAGAAAATACTTTAATAAATATAATATATGAATACAAAACAGGCTCTCTGCCACGATATAAGTTAAGTTCGCCCGTTCGTCAAAAAAGTCCCTTGCTAAGCAACCAAAAATTCGATATCACTATGATATTCGGGAACGAAATGATTACTGAGCAAGCAAAAAGTTACGATTTGAAAATTGGAGACGTCAAAATAGATTTCGAGTCTCACTATGATAATTTAGGGCTTATTATAGACTCCAAGCTTAGGTTCACTGAACATGTTGCCTTTAAACTTAGAATTAATTATGTATCCCTGAAATTGATATATCCGCAAAGAAAATTCCTAAGCACAGAAGTCAAAAAACTATTATGCGACTCACTGGTTTTGTCTAACTTCAATCACTGTGATGTGGTATACCACAATTGTCTAGATAGCAAAGACAGAAGGCGCATACAGAAAGTACAAAATTCTTGCATGAGATTGTAACGATCCTTTTGTGACACCGATTATATAATTGACATAAACTCCTTACTCAGTAATATGTCCCCAACTGGTTCGTTTACAAAGGTTTGTCTCGGGGATCGACGCTCAAAAATCTCTGCATGCTCGCGGCTACGCTCGAAGTGGAGATGATCGTGGGTAAAACTACAGGTGAGCGTTTAGGTGACAAATAGAAAAACAAATTCACCCTACCTGTAAAAAAAATAATTGTGGGCACCACCTAGTTCCCTTCTACAGCAGGTTCGAAACTGGCTTCCTCCTAAAGAACTAGGAAATCAGAAAAAGGAAAGACCAATTCCCAAAACTATAACCCTGTATATTTAAAATTTTGGAACAAAACACACCCTGTACATTTATGGAAAATTATATGGTTCAAAAAAATTGTTGTGCCAATGGTAATGTATATGATGAATTAAATTGACAATGTTTGTGTTTGGCAATTACGATAAATTCATGTATTATTATTATTTTCGGTATCCAAGGTATAACTATGAAACAGGAATGCCTAAATTAGTTTCATAAACACAAAAATAGATTCCTAGTGAGTGAGTAAATATTTATACCGTACGGAAAGTGTACCCTCTGAAGATTACCAAATTATAAAGGGACATCGGCGAATGGATCCATTGGCAGAGGTTTATTATGTGCAAATCGTGCGCTTATATATGATGTTATGGGCTTTCCGCAGATATTTTACAACAAAAAGTACCTATGAATACCAGTATGTTATTTACCTTTTTAAAATATAACTTTACGAAAGTTCTAAGGGTTTCAACCCTTCAAAATAATATTTGACTAGTAAATAAAATAATAAAGATATTTCACGCAGTTTTTAACCACTTATCTGTTGGTATATGGACTTTATTCATCCGACAGGACTCTGGAACAGGAATTCTCTGGACTCGCAGTCTCTAGCAGCTACTTACAGCTTCCAGGTGAGTCTGATAGGACTCCAAAATATACTTTCTCAACGTACTACCGGTTCAACAAGAATATGAGACTCTATCTCGACATGTAGGCATCCCATAGGAAAACTTGGGCTCGAACAGAAAACGTATAACTCCAGCAGCAACGTAGGACTCTACTAAAAACTTGGGCCTCCAACAGGAACGTAGGTCTCGGACAAAAACTTGGCCTCGGGCAAGAACTTGGCCTCGGACAAGAACCCTTGTTAACAAGGGTTCCACACAAAATACAACCGTTGTAGGAAGACGAGATGAGTTATGTGATGGTGATCCCCTCAAGGGGTTTGAGAAGGTTATCTTCAAAAAAACCAGCAAGGTTCCAGAACAGCGCTCCAAATCCAACGACGCTTCCAAAAACCACAACGCTTCCCAGAACTACCATACAGCAACAAGATCAAGGATCCCCGACATGGGATGACACAAAGGTCACTAGATATCCTCAGATATTTTACTTGAATGCACGAACCTACGGCTCTTCACAATAACTTTTTCATCCAGTTCCTACTAACACGACAGCTTCAGATAGACTGCTCTAACACGGAAGTCCCACTACCAATTCCATTGGTGACTTCAAAATACAGTGTAGCCAACGTACCGACTCTAAACACTCTACCGTCGTACGTTTTAGTACGTTTTACTACACTTACTCTGTGGACCCTGTAACAATTAAATTCGACGACAGACAATACTAAATTACACAAAACAGATCTAAAACAATACCGGAACAAACTAAGTCAAACGATGTGACAGTTATCATAACAACAGATAACTCACTGATAATAGTCCGCCACTCGTAACCTTGATGGTGTAGGATGGTGTTAGTAAGAATTCTTCGACAGTGAAAACTACCCAGGTACGTCACGTCCGTTGTGAAGCGGGCTCCGAGAAATTGACCTGCGCGTCTCCAGCTAGGAGTAAGCGGGGCAGAGCTAGAAATTAGATGTACATTCGTAACGTTGAAAATGAAACGTTACAACACCCCCCTAACCTGAAGAAAATTCACTCCGGTGAATTTTCACCAGCGCTAGCTGCCTTGAGATCCTTCACGCTCCAAACTCTTTTGTCCCTACCATCTCCATCAACCAAACTATACATCCAAGGTGATACTTTCTTCTTGATGAGGAAAGGACCCACCCATCGCGGAGCTAACTTTTTAGCAAAATAATTTTTTGCTTCAGAAAGTTCAAAGTTTCTTCGCCATACTAGCTGATGAGGCAGAAACTCTTCGTGACGACGACGGAGGTTATATCTTTTCTCAGTATTTTGAGAAGCTCTGTCTATACGCTTCCTAACATCCTCAAATACACTCTGTAGCAATTTTGCTCTATTTTCGACAGATTCAGAGGGTTGATCGTTGTCCTCGAAACTTCTCAGCAACTTTATACGAGCAAACTCTTGACCATCGGTAATCATATTCCTACCAAAATTGATGAAGTATGGGTTCTGCTTAATAGTCTCATGATAAGCCGTTCTAGTGGCACAAGCCAATTTTGCCAAATTTTCATCCCACTTCCGATTACAATTTCGAACATAACGAGCAACATCCGACTTCATCTTTGGCCAAAAATATCTCTTACTAATCCTCTTAAATGTCTTCAAGACACCCATATGACTCGCCATAGGATTGTCATGAAAATTTTCCAATAACTTCTTACGGTCACCTTTCGGAACAACTTCTTTCCACTTATCCTCCTCTTCACCTGAGCAACCACTCTTTGAACCAACATGTTTGAATAATCTTCCCTCAACCAAACGCCATTGCAGAAACTTCAATGGTTTGGAGTCAACACCTTTACAAATCTTGTTATACCAACGATCAGTAGTTTCGACTGGGCTAGTTTCAATAGAATCAACGACGGGAACAGATCGAGACAAAAGATCAGGAACAATGTGATCCTTACCTTTTCGATGTATGATTTTGAAATCAAATTGTTGCAACCTCACGGACCAACGAGCAAGTCTACCCGTGGGATCCTTCAGGTTCTGGAGCCAGACCAATGAAGCGTGGTCTGTCACAACCGTAAATGGTATTCCCTCCAGATATGGCCTTAGTTTCTCGATGGACCAGAGTACAGCTAAACATTCCCGTTCAGTCGTCGAATAATTCCGTTCCTGTCGGCTCAAAGACCTACTCAAGTAACTAATAACTCGATCGCCTTCAGGAGTACTCTGCAACAGTACAGTGCCAATTCCAAATCCACTACTATCGCACTGAACTACAAATGGTAAATTGTAATCAGGACAATTCAGAACAGGGGCTGCTACCAGTAATTCCTTAATTTTCCGAAAGGAATCCTCACACTCAGGTGTCAACACAAATTTTCTACCTTTCTTCATCAACGAAGTAATCGGTGAAATCAACGTAACAAAATCGGGTATGAATCTACGATACCAAGCAAACGTTCCAATTATACTTCGAAACTCTTTTACGTTCTTTGGGGAAGGGATATTCAACATAGCCTTAACCTTATCAGAGTCGACATGTACACCGTTTCTATCCACAACATGACCTAAGTATTTTAATTCTGGTCTACAGAATTGACATTTGTCCCAACTGACAGTCAGATTGGCTTTCCTCAACCGCTTGAAAACCTCATCGAGAATCTTCATGTGTTCTTCAAAAAAGTCAGCAATCACCACTATATCGTCCAAGTAAGTGAAAACATTTGGTTCAAGCTCCGGACCTAGGACCTGATCGATAAGACGTTGCCACGTTGCTGGGCCATTGTGCAATCCAAATGGAAGTCTACAGAACTGGAAGAGTCCTCTACCAGGTACTGTGAAAGCAGTGAAAGGTCGTGATGACTCAGCAACAGGTACTTGCCAATACGCAGACTTAATGTCCAAAGTCGATAAATAATGAGCGTTCTTCAATTTATCCAGAATACTAGAGATATAGGGAGGGGGGTAACTATCCCTTTCTGTCACAGCGTTCAACTTTCGAAAGTCGACACAGAATCTGAACGAGTTGTCTTTCTTCCTGACCAACAAGATCGGCGAAGACCAAGGACTACTAGACCTTTCGATAACTCCTAAAGACAACATCTCGTCTAATTCTTTATCAATGTGGGATTGCCTTACTGGCGACACCGGATAATATCTCTGTTTGATGGGTGCGGCTGTACAGTTTATAACGTGCTCAGCGACAGTAGTACATCCCAACGAAAATCCCATGAGTTCCCTATTCCTCGTGATTACAGCTTCTAGCTGCACCTTTTGTAGATCTGTCAGCACAGTCTGACTCTGAAGATGATCTACAGTTCCAATTGCTACGGGTAACTCAGAAAAATGCCATTCATTATGTCTTAAGTCAGGGACAATTCCCATGATTCTCCAAAAATCTGATCCTAAAATAAGGGTATGTGGTAACCCAAGAACAACTAAAACGGATACCACTCTTAAACGATCTCTAACAAGAAAAGGTACCATACATTCTCCTAACACATCACAAGTTTGACCACTAGCAACACGACAAACAGACTTCTTCGAAGTATCTACCACTAAACCTAAGTTCTCGAGTAACTTTGCACCACAACTATCAACAATAGTTCGAGATGCACCAGAATCTAACAAACCTAATACTTCAGTACCTAAAATTCTAACTTTCAAATATGGTTTCTCATCATTTACAGCATGATCTAAAATAAAATCATGTATTGACTGAACCTTGGTCGAATACTCTACAGCAACACTATTTCGACCACTTAAGTGCGCTGTCTGCCGTTTCCCTGGTTATTACAATCAGGACAGTTCCTAGTTGTAAAACCTTCCTTTTTACATTTGAAACAATGCATACCTTCAGGAGCTAAACAACCAATCGCTCTATGGCCGGGTTGCTTACACCTATAACAAAGTTAGTTCCGATTCGAGTCACCAGAGGGATTGTTTCTTGAATTCGACTGACCAAAACGTCCATTGTTAGAGTTGTGTCGCCAAGTATTATCTACTCTACCGGAAGACGAAGTCGAGGCCGCAACACTCCTATTCTCAACACTATCGACCTCAATGTATGCCAAGTCCTTTTCCAGAACATTGGATCTCCTAGCATTCGGTTCCACATAATTTCGAATACTATCTCGTCTCTCTTCCATACACCGACAAACAACTCTAAGATCCTCTAAGGTTGTTGGTAAGGGATCCCGTAACCTATCTTGATAAAAAGGATGCAAGTTCTTCAAAATAATCATAATTTTGGTATCCTCTGAAATAGGACATCTCAGTCTGTTGAAGTAACTATTCATGATAGCTAAATAAACACCAATCGATTCTGAAGGATGTTGAGTTCTATGACGAAGTTCCTCAAAAAGTGATTCTCCATGATGAGCAGACAGATATTCCCTTCTGAATTCTTCTACCGTCTCACGCCGACTAAAAACTCTAACACGAACATCCTTATAGAATTGGTAAGCCTTTTCTGAAAATAAATCGATACCGGACTCTAATAAAACATCTTCGGAAACATGGCGAGCTATTCTAAGTTCTTCAACCATTTCGAAGAATGCGGAAACAGATATGGATCTAGGTGAACCTGTAAATTTTTCAATACCCCACTTGTAGGGTGATATCATTTGCGATGAACGGGCCGCTGCAACAGTAGTGTTAACTAAACCCAAACGAACAGGGGACGACGTATGCACCTGACCTAAGCCTGCTTGAAAAGTTTGGTTCAAACCAGAGAGAACCGTCAACGCTGGTGGTACTGGATCAACTGGTTCTGGGTACAGTTTCTGGTGTAGCTGGTCTGAAAGAGTCAAAATCCTAGCCAACAAACCTGATTTAGCATTCTGCTGATCAACAACCTCAACACCAGTAGATATCATACGATCAATCCTACATAACAAATGATTAATCTGGGTCTGCCAACTAACGGTTTCAGCTCCTCCTGGATTTCCTGTAAAATTTTTCAAAGCTGCATCTAATTCACCTAATTTGGTTTCAACTGCCACTCTATCTTCCTCAAATGTGAATGGGTATGCTGGATACGAAAAACTCTGATTTGCAGCCTCACTACGAAGAGTAGCAGCTAGACTACTGCGCATGTCATCTACAGTTCCTGTTCCGACTCCTCGAATTCTAAGTTCATATTCCAATTCATCTTTTTTCAAATATTTAATAACCAACTTACCAGGCATGTTGAATAAAGTAAATAAAAATAATCAACGACAAAGTTTAAAAAATACAGTATAGGTACAACAAATTTCAAATATCAAAAGTGAAACTCAGGTTCAGTGTATTTTATTTCAGGACGATCAAAGAAAAGTCTGTCTCAAATAAAAATAATCTTTGTTCACTTTACACTATCCACAAATACAATATTCAACAAAGTTCAAAAACATTTACAAGTCTTCAGAAGTGAAAGTTCAAAAAAATTCAACCTATATTCAAAAAATTCAAAAAAATTCAAAAAAATCTTCGAAGTCCTACTGAAGAAAATTGTCTAAGTTCTGCTTCGACAAAATATTCCATCCAAGATTGTTCTTCACATTTCAATGTTCCAACGTCCTCCGAAAGCTCCAAAATTTTTTCCAAAAAAATTTCCCAAAGAAATATTTCACCTTTTTTTTCTATTCTCCTCTGTGTGTCCAGATTCCACAGAAATATCCAATTTAAACACAAAACCTATTTAAACCAAATTCAATAATCACTACATAACACAACACCTCGTATATATACTAAGGCACGATATTCTCAATGGCAATAAAAAATTATAGATCAAAAACCACTTTAGAAAACGTGACAACAACACTTATTTACCTTGTTAACAAGGGTTCCACACAAAATACGACAGTCGTAGGACGACGAGATGAGTTATGTGATGGTGATCCCCTCAAGGGGTTTGAGAAGGTTATCTTCAAAAAAACAGCAAGGTTCCAGAACAGCGCTCCAAATCCAACAACGCTTCCAAAAACCACAACGCTTCCCAAAACTACCATACAGCAACAAGATCAAGGATCCCCGACATGGGATGACACAAAGGTCACTAGATATCCTCAGATATTTTACTTGAATGCAAGAACCTACGGCTCTTCACAATAACTTTTTCATCCAGTTCCTACTAACACGACAGCTTCAGACAGACTGCTCTAACACGGAAGTCCCACTACCAATTCCATTGGTGACTTCAAAATACAGTGTAGCCAACGTACCGACTCTAAACACTCTACCGTCGTACGTTTTAGTACGTTTTACTACACTTACTCTGTGGACCCTGTAACAATTAAATTCGACGACAGACAATACTAAATTACACAAAACAGATCTAAAACAATACTGGAACAAACTAAGTCAAACGATGTGATAGTTATCATAACAACAGATAATAGTCCGCCACTCGTAACCTTGACGGTGTAGGATGGTGTTAGTAAGAATTCTTCGACAGCGAAAACTACCCAGGTACGTCAGTCCGTTGTGAAGCGGGCTCCGAGAAATTGACCTGCGCGTCTCCAGCTAAATCTATATAGGAGTGAGCGGGGCAGAGCTAGAAATTAGATGTAAATTCGTAACGTTGAAAATGAAACGTTATAAGATTGATTTTTGGTATTAGAAGTAGATTCAGAATTTCTCACAAACTTAAAGATTTGTTCTGGCTCAACATGATCAACCGCAGACGATTACACATAGCCTGTACTTTCTTTAAAATAATGAAATATAAAAGTCCTCCCTACCTACATGAACAAATAACTTATAGAACGAACGTGTACAACTTGAATCCGCGAAGAAAATTAGTTTTTACTACTCCTGCTCACGAGAAAGAATTGTATAAGCGCTCGTTCTCTTATAATATCTCTGACACAATTAATTATATAAACACTTGGAACCCAAACTGTTTTGCCCTAACGATCAATACCTTTAAAAAATCATTCAAAAAACACTTATTTTTCACTCAGCACGACTGAAGTGTTACAAATAAAAAAGTCGCATCGAGAATCTGATGAAATGTAAAAGAAATTATTGTTTTTTTCCTTCTACTCTCCGTACCTCGTACTTTCTTGAACTCCCTTCTCTTTCTCTTATCTTTCTATTTCTTTCTATCTCTTTCCACAATGATCTCACTGTTCTAACATCTTTTTCTTCAAATTAAGGCTTTGGTGGAATATCAGATGTGAGGCAACTCCAATCTGAATCAAATGCCCTTTGCTCACCATCATATTTATCTATATTTGTTTTTTTTTGTTTAATGATGTAAACTTTGGTGTGCAATTAATGTATTATTATTATTATTATTATTATTATTATTATTATTATTATTATTATTATTATTATTATTATTATTATTATTATTATTATTATTATTATTATTATTATTATTATTATTATTATCATTATTATTATTATTATTATTATTATTATTATTATTATTATTATTATTATTATTATTATTATTATTATTATTATTATTTTTTTTTTTCCCGTTGGGAATGTACCAGTCAGGCCCTGTCTCCGGTGCTCCGATACATCCGGAGGGCGCGCTGGTGTCGTTAACCCCAATAACCACTCCCTACGTCCGTAGGGTGAGTGACTATTGGGTCCGAGATTCATCGGAGCGAACCAAGGATGACGGCCTTCTGCATTCGCGCTGCTAAGATTTCTGCCATATTACGGCAAGCAGGTATTATCTTCAAGTTGGAGAGCAGTGTGTCCATCATTCCACCAAGGACTCCTATGATCAGAACCACCATTTTGACAGAATGGTCCGGATATATCCTGCGGAGTTCAAAGAGAAGATCTCGATATTTAGTCCGTTTTTCCTCCTCTTTTCGAACGATATTCATTTCGCCTGGAGCGGAAAACTCCATGACGAATATCGTTCTACTTTGGTGGTCGAGGAGGACAACATCAGGCTTATTGGCTTGTATTTGCCTGAGGGTGGGAAATGAGTAGTTCCAATAGATCCGGCACCTCTCATTCTCCACCACGGACTCAATATCCCCCGGAACATAAGGCAACACTGGTGTCTCGTCTATACCATACGAGTGTCGTAGATGGTAGTATAACACTCGTAGCGCCGCGTTATGCCTGTGGATATAGGCTGAGACCGCATAAGATGGGCATGCTGATAGCAAATGCATTACGGTCTCAGATGCCCCACGACATGCCCTGCATCGGGTGTCAGGGACGTCTATACCCATCACGCGACTACGGTAGACGAGGGTGTTGAAGACATCATCCTGGCAGGCCATTATGAATCCCTCGGTCTCCGACTTTTGCTCACTCGACCTGAGGAAGGCAAAGGTCAAGCTTTTGGATAAGCCAAGGTCTTCGATGTTGTGAAAGAAGACACCATGCATTGGCTTATCCATATGTAGCTGTAGCAGGACCTCTGTCTCCGCAGCTTTGATGTGAGCTTTTTGCTGAACGGGTCCCAACTCGGTGACAGAGTTTGGGTTAGCCCGTTCAGTGTCGAATACGAGACCGAGTTCATCGGCCGCACGGGTTGCTGCCTTAAAAAGAAATGCTCCAATCCCTGCTTTTTCATGGTCGCGGACCATGCAGAGAAGGGGATCTGAACTCCTGATGACTTTACAGGCCCCATCCAGAACCATTCTGTTATGCATACACTCCAAACTCAAAAGTCCACGGCCTCCCCGTTGTCTGGGAAAGTATAACCGTGGAACGGACGATTTAGGATGCAAGCTCCTATTTAGATGCCTTACTTTGCGAGTTCTAACGTCGAGTTGTCGCAGCTCTTCCTTAGTCCACTTCATTACTCCGACAGAGTAGAGAAGGATCGGAACGGCAAGCATATTGGTTGCAGCAACTTTGTTCTTCCCCGACAGTTCTGATGACCAGATCTGTCGGAGTTTATGCTGGTACTTGCCGCGGAGAGAGTTCTTAACTGTGAATACCTCTTGGGAGTGGCGTTGCTCCACCCCTAGGTAAGTATACGTCTCTCCGGCATCCAGATGATGTAGGATGCTTCCGTCTACGAGCTGGACATCCTCTCCGTATTCCTCGCATCGTCCTCTTTTGAGATGAACCGTGGCACATTTGTCGATCCCAAATTCCATACCGATAGCATGCGTATACTCTTCCACCACCCTAAGGGACTGATGTAGGTCCCTTTCTCCAGAGGCATATAATTTGAGGTCATTTATGTAAAACAGATGGGTGACTTTATGCCTCCGGTTGCTGGGGGTGCCGCAGTTGTACCCACGGGTATTCCTGAGTACAACAGACAATGGCAATAGTGAGATGCAGAAGAGAAGAGGGCTGAGGAAGTCTCCTTGAAACACGCCTCTTCTAATGATGACCTGCTCTGTTTGGACTATGTCTCTACCAGATCTTATGGTGAAGCGAGTCCTCCAGAGTGGCATCAGTTGTCCAATGCATCCCACTATTTGATCGGGTACCTCAAGACATCTGAGCAAATGCATAATTAACTCATGCGATGTTGTATCAAATGCCTTGCGGTAATCGATCCAGGCCATCGAAAGGTTACGCTTATACTGCACGGAGTCCTTCGTGATACATCTATCGATGAGCAGGTTCTCCTTGCAGCCGGCGACCCCTTTCTTTGACCCTCTTTGCTCATATATCCGTTCATACACCGGATCAACTGCGGAGAGAATGCGCGTATATAAGATGCGCGTAAACAACTTATAGCACGCATTCAAGCATGTTATCGGCCTGTAATTCTTTGGATCAGACAAATCTCCGTTCTTGGGGATGAGCACGGTTCGCCCCTCGACAAACCACTCCGGAATCTGCTGCTCCCCATCTAGCCATTAGTTAAAAACTTTAGCCAGATGGCGGTGGGTTGTTAGAAACTTTTTCCACCAATAGTTATTCAACCCATCAGGGCCTGGAGCAGCAAAGTTCTTTGAGCCTTTGAGGGCCCCTCGAACTTCTTCCGTGGTTATCGGATTGCGCAGATCATTGTGCTCAGGCTGCCGAAGCGTCCTGCAGTAAGCTTCGAACTGCGCTAGGGCTGGAGTGTCTACATTGAGTGGTTGCGGAAACTCATAGATGTTCCGCCGTAATCCGCCGTAATTTGGGGGACCCTAACCCACCGGGTACCTCATAGAGACGATCCTAGCAAATTTTTGATACGTCACTGTGAATCCGCCGTAATTTCGGGGACCCTAACCCCCCGGGTACCTCATAGAGAACATTCTAGCAAATTTTTGATACGTTAAATCAAGGATCCCCGGTACACATCTCTAACGAATTTTTGACACCCAGCTGAGATTCACTGATATGGATTCATCATATGAGTTATAGAAAAAATGTAGTTTTCATTATTTTTCTAGATGAGAGATCGCCCGCTCACCATTGTGAACATCCTATCAAATTTTCAACACTCGACCTAGTTTGGTTAGAACTAGCCTTTATTTTATATGTTCGAAAATTGCAGATTGAAATGAAAAAAAGATGTGGTGCTGTGGCTTGAACCACGTACCTATGGCTTCGTTAGCGGCCATCCTATCGATACGGATTTGAACCATGTGCGTGTATTTAGATCAAATGATTGCTCATCAAAGATAATGTGAAAGGTCTCGCAAACTGCGGGGTGCGTCTGAGTCGTTACTTCATCATACTGTTTTTTGTAATGTGAATCTGAGTTATTCTGTGTGTCCTGTATCTATATCAGGTATAGTTTGGCAGTCCGCCCCTTATTAGTGAAAAGTAATTCAATCAATAACTAATGAATGAGTATTTTGGCTGTCTGCTATGCCGTATGGGGCGTATCTTATTAGTGATTTGGGTATAACAAATCGATTCAAAGTTATTTTGGAAGATCCCTGTTCACATTTTTGATAATAAACAATTTTCTTTGGTTTAACGAAATTTTGGAGAGGGCCCTGTACATCAATGAGGCATTCGAAATAAATATTTGACAGTCCGTCCCGTATTAGTGGAGAGTAAATCAATCAATAACTAATAGATGAGTATTTTTGGCTGTCTGCTATGCCATCTTATTAGTAATTTGGGTATAACAAATCGATTCAAACTAATTTTGGAAGCTCCTTGTATACATTTTTGACAATAAACAATTTTCTGTGGTTTAACGCAATTTTGGAGAGAGCCGTTTACATCAACGGGGCATTCGAAACAAATATTTGGCAGTCCCTCCCTTATTAGTGAAGAGTAAATCAATCAATAACTAATAGATGAGTATTTTTGGCTGTCCGCTATGCCATCTTATTAGTAAGTTGGGTACAACAAATCGATTCAAAGTAATTTTGGAAGCTCCTTGTATACATTTTTGACAATAAACAATTATCAGTGGTTTAACGCAATTTTGGAGAGAGCCTTGTACATCAATGGGGCATTCGAAACAAATATTTGGCAGTCCGTCCCTTATTAGTGAAGAGTAAATCAATCAATAACTAATAGATGAGTATTTTTGGCTGTTCGCTATGCCATCTTATTAGTAATTTGGGTATCACAAATCGATTCAAAGTAAGTTTGGAAGCTCCTTGTATACATTTTTGATAATAAACCCTCAATATTTCAACGAGCGATAGAATCTACTGATATAAGAGACACGATTCTAACATTTTAACGTGCGATGCATTCTACTATGATTATTTTAAAGTGGGATACTATGCATTAATTCAACTATTTTTTTCCTTTTTGTTTTGGCATCGACTGCTATGGTCATTAGCCATGTATTCTGGTTAGGCCTTGTTACTAACACCATACGCCACTTTAGGAGTAGCAATGTTAATTTTTAACGCAACAGTGATTCGTGGAGTAATTCAACTATTATAGGAGACATATTCTTTTTATTTCAACGAGCGATACCCTTCATTCAATCATATATCTTTCATTTCCAGGTGTAATGCCCTGTATTCAAATTTTGTGAGAAGTGATGTAGACCTTCATTATTAACGTGCAATGCATTCAGTCAACTATCCTAAGAAGAGCTACAATCTCAAATTCAGCTGTTTGAAGTGACGAGGGGCCCTAGCTTTCAACGTGTGACAACAAATGCATTGTTCATTGATATCATACACTCAGTCCTGTGAGACGTGAACCGAACATTTTGAAGTGTGATGAATTCAGTAAACAGTTATAAGTGACGTAGACCTTGGATTTCAACGTGCAATGTCAGGCTCTCTGCCATAAGAGACGTAGGCCTAACATTTCGAAGTGCATTCAGAAATTTAACATTCACATTTTAGAGTGCTATGTCAGGCACTTGTATATCAAATCTCATAAGCCGGTTCAGTTTTCGAACAAAGTATGAGGTTCGTTGTAATAAGAGGCATAAGTATTTATCTTGTTCAATGTCCGTCATGGTATTATAAAGCAGTTGTTTCAATATCCGCCGTAGTATCAGCCATGAGAGTACTTGTTCCAATATCAGTAGTAGTATTAGCCAATAGAGCATTGTTTTCCATATCTGTCATGGTATCAGCTAGGAAAGTAGTTGTTTCAATAAACGTCATGGTATTAGCTAGGGAAGTAGTTTTTACAATACCTGTCGTGGTATTAGCCAAGGTAGTAGTTGACTCAATATCCGTCATGGTATTAGCTAGGAAAATACTTTTTTCAATATCAGTGGTAGTATTAGCTAGGAGAGTAGTTGTCTCGAAATCCGTCATGGTATCAGCCAGGAGAGTAGTTGGTTGAATATGCGTCATAGTATTAGTCAGAAGAGTACTTGTTCCAATATCAGTAGTAGAATTAGCCATGGGAGCAGTTGTTTCGATATCTGCATAGTATCAGCCAGGAAAGTAGTTGTTTCAATATCCGTCATGGTATAAGCCAGAAGAGTAGTTGTTTCAATAGCTGTCGTACTATTAGCCAGGGAAGTAGTTTTTTCAATATTTGTCGTGCTATTAGCCAGGGAAGTAGTTGACCCGGTACCCATCATGGTATTAACCAGAGAAGTAGTTCTTGCAGTACCCGTCGTGGTATTAGCTAGGAAAGTAGTTTTCTGACATTGCAGGAGTTCTCTAAGACGCTCTCTAAGACGCAAAGGTCTGGTTCCCGAATTTTTTTAAAAAACAACAATATCGCGGGTATTTGAATGTACAATTGAACGTCAATTGATGATTTGAAAATGAGTATTGCCAATTTTAATTTGGGCCAAGAAAATTGCCTAGTATTATTTTGTTGTAGATCATAAAGGATTTCATTAAATGAAAAGATTTACGAATTGTTTGGTTTCAAATGACCAATATGCATGCAATCGAAGTTGATACCGAAATCAGTCTGTATGCATTACCTTAATAATAAACAAACCCTATGATCATTCTCCAATATCTTGTTATCATTGCAATTCTAAAAATTGTTTATTTCCATTATAATCGTCCATAATTACTCTGTTCAAAATAGGTAAAATCATGCAGTATGTAACATTAGAAAGTCAATGACAAAAGAGAATGTCTCGGCGGTGTTTAAGCGCAGCCGTCTTCGACTGCAGTGGGTATGATGATGGTATTCCGCACGGAACAGTTTTATAGGCTTTGATAAAAACATTCGTTTGAATTTTATTCCAATGTTGTTTGCCGCATTTTTTATATAATTATTACATAGACAAAAACAATCAGACATCAAATTTGACATGGGTGAGGAGATTCATCATGATCGGTTTCAATTCAATGAAAGCCTAGTGTTTCGTTTCAGTAAGCAAGTTTGTGAAAAATAAGTACAACACCATCGAGATGAATAACTTCAAAAGACAATATAAAATTGACTTGGAAGAATTCTTACCGACCTCAGTGTTGATTCAAATAGGCAGATGTAGACCCGTTGCGAGGGATTATGTATACCACTTGGAAGTTGTAGGCAATGCTTTGTGAATATGAGATAAAACTTGTCTTTTAGTGAAAAACAAAGTGGAATGTCAGATATAATTAATTCAATAATTATGAAAGATAAAAAATATGCGATGGTTTTATCAAAGATTCTTTTAACATCAAACAAGTCAATTTTTCATTAAGAATGTTTCTCTTTTCAACATTAAATATGTTTCAGTAAGCAAGTTTGTGAGCGAGATTTCACCGGACGAATAACTACAACTAGCTGGAGGTACTGTCGAGCTGGTTTTTGTCAACAAACACCCTTCATAACCTGCTACAAAAATATAAGGATCATTTTGAGTCAATGGACCGTTTCAATACCAAGTATCTCAACATGTTTTTGTGTATTCTTACACAACTCTCGAAAAGTTTTTAGAGGAAGAGGTACCTATTTAGACGTTCACTAGAAAACAATGAAGTTTAATTTTCATACTCGTACGTTTACAAATAATATGTAAGTATCATTTTTGTTCAAGACGTCTTCCGTAGATTTTTTTATCTATTTTTTCAAATTACGTAATAACTGGGGAGGTATAGCTACTTGAGGTTCATAAGATTTCCCATTTTAAGTTTTGTGAAAAAATGGGTATCTCTCAAATGGAATGGTAAATGTTACCATTTATTTGTTCAAACGGTTCTTGAGATAAACATCTTGAACCCTTTCTCAAAAATCCATGTGTTTAGTCAACGTAAACTTTTTTTTAAATTTGCTACAGTTATTAGTTATCTTCGATTTTCTTTCAAGAAAAGACCATCTATGCTAACACATAACAAAGCAAAATTATAATCCCAACGAAATGTGCTACATGGGTAGGTAAATCTCCACGATTGTGGGTATTGTTTTGGCAATAACAATGTCCTGGTAAAAATTATACGGATGGTTTTCAAATTTCTGGACTTTTCAGTATATTAACACATATTTATATCTCCTTAGTGCTCTAAACCGAACACTATCTTCGTGGAAGATTGACACAAGAACGACCTGTGGTACTTTTCAAAATATGTAAGTGACTTTGATTTCCTTTTTGTTTTCCTGGGGTGTTTGTTCTCAGATTGGATAATGGTTCATTGTTCTAGGTTATGAGGTGTAACTTCAAATTTGGCAACAATAATTTTTCAACTTCAAGTTTCAATAAAACAACTTCAGACATGTTTTAGTGGTATTCCTTGAGGAACCTTACATATTGGCTAACAATTTTTTGTGGTGTAAAACTGTTATAAGATATGACGATTCGAAGCTGAATCTCGATTCATAAATATTGTTCTGCGCTTTTCATTCAGAATGAGTCAAAGAAATATTTTGATACATTGTACTTCGAAAATTTTTTTACTGAGTTTAAAATATTTTGTTACTCAGAACTTTCAAAAAAAATTTCACTGACTCAGAGATTATTTTGATACTTTAAACTTGAATTTTTTCTCATTAAAATTACCAATTTCCAAAAAGTTTACTGATTGCATGGCTGAAGGGGTGATTCCTTCTAACAGAAAAACGAGAATTTACAAATTTAAATGAAAAAATAGAATATTTTCAAGAGATATTCTATGAATATGAAAATAATCAATTAAAAAAAATAAATATCAAAATATTATTTAAGATATGAGAATTCAAGTCAAAATGAACATGCAACAATTTGGCATTCATGGATTCTTAGCACAACGAAATATCTGTTATGGCAAAATATATAGATAGTAGAATAGTAGAATAGTTTTAAAATTGACAAATCAACCAAGAAGAGTTCATTGTGCCACTTGTAATTAATATGAGTAAAAAGGAAATGAGCGAGTTAAAATCACTATTAACCAATTGGCTGAAGTTGAAGTGCGAGATCGCATCATGAATCGATATCATGAAACTCCGTAGAGAAGGAAGGTGTCTGACAAAAAATGCGGAAGGTTGAAAGTATCTAAAAAATTTCTTTAAATGAAATATTTAATTTGATCAGTATTTGGAGCAAAATTCGAGAGTTGTATAATCACCAATGTTATGGCTTCAAGTTTATCAACCGTACAAAGACAAAAAATCGAATTTTTGAGAGAAGAAGACTCATTTGAAAATACAGGAATGACTATTAATTTTTATTTCAAATGCTAAAGTTTGCAAAATAACAAAAACTTAAACAAATAAGCATGAATGAGGAATCGAAATTATTGGTTGAATAAGATGCTTTGAATAGATATCTCATTCCGTCATTGGAAGCAAAACAACGGCTGACGAATGAAATAGAAACTAGTATTAAAATGATTAACAAAGAAAAACTACCTTGACTACCTACCACTCGGGATGTATCATATTTAAATCCTGCTGAGGTGATACAATTCATTTATAATTATAACAATTTCAGAAATATTTTCATCATTTGGTAGTAATGATCAAACTGATGCAAAATTGTCAGTGGAAAAAATTATTAATCATTTTTATTCAGATTTTGTTCAAATATGATATAACTGAAACTGCACTGAGCAAACACACTCAAAAATATATTTTTGATTATCTCAGTTCAAGTGTAATCTGGTCAAAACTGCACAGCACAAACTCGGTAACATGGATATGTTGGATTATTTCAGTACAAATGTAATGTTGTCAAAACTACACTGCGCAAACTAGTTCAAATAAATATCAGTGTACCTTCACACCAATAAAAAGAGGCTGATCAAGAGGAAGCAGGACGATGAAGAAAAAATTATATACAAAATTATTTTATTCGCACAAATCTTCATTGTCGTAAAACCTTTGAAAATTTCCTAATTTTGAATGATGTAACGTGGTATTAATATTTCTTTAGACCACATGTTATAATTTTTTCATAGAATTGAGATATGATCAGAAGTCTCTCAATGAATGCAAACATCATAACCAGCATTATATTTTTTTTCTTTTGGTTAACACAATTCCAACTCGTTTTCATAATAACAAATGCCAATATCATAATTCATAGCTCAACAAATGTCCCAACTCAGTGCACTGAAATGTTATCGTTATCTTGCATAACTTGTTGTAATATCAACAGCTTTGAGCCTATTTTCACTTTTTATACTCATATAATCGCTTACAATAAAATGTTATTTAATCAAGTTCGATCATGACCCCGAAATGATTACAACTACCGATTTAATTTCGAAATATTGTGCTCAAAAGCAGTGTGAAAAATGAAAAAAAAATGTAAATTTTGTAAAAAACTTGTTGGATTTGAAATTCCCAACGGGTAGTCAGAAAATTATCTCTTTATTGCAAATACTCGGATTCATGAAATAATAACCTTTGATGTGTTCAAAGTCATTGAACTGTATGCTTTCAAACTGGTTTGAAACGCAAATAGTCTGAATTTCAAGGTATCGACAAAATATCAGTGTTATTTTTCGAATGATTACCGTCGAGAAAGCATTCAGCCATACTTTCAAACTGATAGAAAGAAATCAATCAACACGGAGCACAGAACTTTAGAAAAAAATTTATATGAAGTGGTTAGATGACCTTGAGTGAGACAAAATGACTATGTTTTTTCTGGTTACACCTGGCAACAACACCATAATATTTCAAACAAAATTGCTGTAAAATAAAAAAAAAACACTCTCATTTTCAACAAATTGTAGCATTCGAATTCTAATAGAATTGATGATGATTTTATGATTCTTGGTATTAAATTAGGAGGTTGGCTCCAGTCGGCGCGCCAACCGGAGCTAACCCCCGGAAAACCACCTAAAAACAATACCCTATGTCTAACCTAAGTTAACCTCTGAAAAAAAATGTATATGATGACGTTGGAACAGCTATCTATGTTTATGTCTGGAGACGAGTCCCTTACCTTTTAACGAGTTATGCTAAGCATGAGACCGGTGTTCGAGCAAGGTTGAAGAAAAATATAGGAAAATATCAACTTTGATACATACATTTCGAAGACTTTTCAATTGACATCCATCAAGATTAGATACAACTTGTGGTATTGAAGGTGTCACATAGGAGAATTGCAGTAAAACTCAAGCGGAAAATTAATAAAATTTGACATACAAAAAAACAGGTGGGAAGGTGTAATTCATCAGATCGGTTCCAATTAAACAACTTTTGTGCAGTGTTTCAGAAAAGCAAGCACATTTGTGAGGAATCATCGACGAGAGAACTTACTTTTTACCATGTCATCCAATACAATATTCACGAACATAATGTTGGACAATACCAAAAATTGTTGTTTGGATTGTGATACAACCGACGAAGTAATCTATTTAATGGTGTATTTTTAAATAGTGAAACAAACAGTCTGTATGTTATTTCAAGCTTACTGTGAGTTATGAGCTATGAGAAACTAAAATAAAATCATTTATCATCCTTACGATGAAATAATAATAATAATAATGATATGTGACTTCAATTTCGTGAAAAATACATTAAAATACATTTTATATCGTGGGGGCGGTATTCAACATAGTTGCTCTTCCATACAACTCATACAAGCAGCAATATGAGAATAATGAAATAAAACAATAATTCACACAGCTATCCATTTTATTTCAAATTGTAAACATGTGTTGGTATAAGTCTAAAATTTTTCGTTTTTAGAAATAACACAAAAAAACAAATTAGGAAATGATTTCATCTATTCTAAAAATGACATGACTCATATTAGTGGCAATGAAAAATTGCTTTTGTTCTCTGTCATCAAAATTCACCAAATTTAATTTGAAGCAAATTAACATGAATTTTTTCCATTGACCAAATACCAAGAATCATAAAATCATCATCAATTCTATTAGAATTCAAATGCTACAATTTGTTGAAAATTATAGTTTTTTTTTATTTTACAGCAATTTTGTTTAAAATATTGTGGTGTTGTTGCCAGGTGTAACCAGAAAAAATATAGTCATTTTGTCTCCCTCAAAGTCATCAAACCACTTCATATACATTTTTTTCTAAAGTTCTGTGCTCCGTGTTGACTGATTTCTTTTAATCAGTTTGAAAGTATGGCTGAATGCTTTCTCGACGGTAATTATTCGAAAAATAACATTGATGTTCTGTCGATACCTTGAAATTCAGACTATTTGAGTTTCAAAGTAGTTTGAAAGCATACAGTTCAATGACTTTGAACACACCAAAGTTTATTATTTCATTAATATGAGTATTTGCAATAAAGAGATAATTTTTTGACTACCCGTTGAGAATTTCAAATCCAACAAGTTTTTTACGAAATATACATTTTTTTAAATTTTTCGTACTGCTCTTGAGCACAATATTTCGAAATCAAATTGGTAGTTGTAATCATTTCGGGGTCATGATCGAACTTGATTAAATAACATTTTATTGTAGGCGATTATATGAGTATAAAAAGTGAAAATAGGCTCAAAGCTGTTGATATTACAACAAGTTATGCAAGATAACAATAACATTTCAGTGCACTGAGTTGGGACATTTTTTGAGCTATAAATTATGATATTGGCATTTGTTATGATGAAAACGAGTTGGAATTGTGTTAACCAAAAGAAAAAAAGATATAATGATGGTTATGATGTTTGCATTCATTGAAAGACTTTTGATCATATCTCAATTCTATGAAAATATTATAACATGTGGTCTAAAGAAATATTTATACCAAGTGACATTATTCAAAAATAGGAAATTTTCAAAGGTTTTGACGACAATGACGATTTGTGCAAATAAAATAATTATTTTGTATATAATTTTTTCTCCATCGTCGGGCCTCCTCTTGATCAGCCTCTTTTTATCGGTGTGAAGGTACACTGATATTTATTTGAACTAGTTTGCGCAGTGTAGTTTTGACAACATTCAATTTGTACTGAAATAATCCTACCATAAACATGTTACCGAGTTTGTGCTGTGCAGTTTTGACCAGATTACACTTGAACTGAGATAATCAATAATAAATTTTTGAGTGTGTTTGCTCAGTGCAGTTCCAGTTATATCATATTTGAACAAAATCTGAATAAAAATATTTATTAATTTTTTTCATTGACAATTTTGCATTAGTTTGCTCATTACTACCAATTGATGAAAATATTTCTAAAATCATTATAATTATAAATGAATTGTATCACCTCAGCAGGATTTAGAGATGACACATCCTGAGTGGTAGGTATTCAAGGTTGTTTTTCTTTGTTAATCATTTTAATACTAGTTTCAATTTCATTCGTCAGTCGTTGTTTTTCTTCCATCTGACGGAATGAGATATCTATCCAAAGCATCTTGTTCAATCAATAATTTTGATTCCTCATTCATGCTTATTTGTTTAAGTTTTTGTTATTTTGCAAACTTTAGCATTTGAAATAAAAATTATTAGTCATTCCTGTATTTTCAAATGAGTCTTCATCACTCAAAGATTCAATTTTTTGTCTTTGTACGGTTGATAAACTTGAAGCTATAACATTGGTGATGATACAACTCTCGAATTTTGCTCCAAATACTGATCAAATTAGATATTCTATTTAAAGAAATTTTTTAGATACTTTCAACCTTCCGCATTTTTTGTCAGACACCCTCCTTCTCTACGGAGTTTCTTGATATTGATTCATGATACGATCTCGCACTTCAACTTCAGCCGATTGGTTGATAGTGATTTTAACTCACTCATTTCCTTTTCACTCATATTAATTACAAGTGGCACAATGAAATTTTCTTGGTTGATTTGTCAATTTTAAAACTATTCTACTATCAATTTTTTGTATATTTTGCCATAACTCTTAATTTTTTCAGATATTTCGTTGTGCTAAGAATCCATGAATGCCAAATTGTTGCATGTTCATTTTGACTTGAATTCTCATATCTCAAATAATATATTGATATTTATTTTTTTTTAATTGATTATTTTCATATTCATAGAATTTCACTTGAAAATTTTCTATTTTTTCATTTAAATTTGTAAATTCTCGTTTTTCTATTAGAAGGAATCACCCCTTCAAACATGCAATCAGTAAACTTTTTGGAAATTTGTAATTTTGATGAGAAAAAAATTCAATTCAAAGTTTCAAGTATCAAAATAATCTCTGAGTCAGTGGAATTTTTTTTGGAAGTTCTGAGTAACAAAAAATTTTCAAAGTACAAAGTATCAAAATATTTCTTTGACTCATTCTGAATGAAAAGCGCAGAACAATATTTATGAATCAAGATTCAGCTTCGAATTGTCATATCTCATAGCAGTTTTACACCACAAAAAATTGTTAGCCAATATGTAAGGTTCCTCAAGGAAAACCACAAAAACATGTCTGAAGTTGTTTTATTGAAACTTGAAGTTGAAAAAGTTTTGTTGCTAAATTTGAAGTTACACCTCAAAACCTAGAACAATGAACCATTATCTCTTCTGAGAACAAACACCACAGGAAAACAAAAAGAAATTCAAAGTCAATTACATATTTTGAAAAGTACCACAGGACGTTCTTGTCTCAATCTTCCACGAATATAGTGTTCGTTTCAGAGCACTTAGGAGATAAAAATGTGTGTTAATATACTGAGAAGTCCAGAAATTCGGAAACCATCCATATAATTTCTACGGAGACATTGTTATTGCCAAGACAATACCCACAATCGTGGAGATTTACCTACCCATGTAGCACATTTCGTTGAGATTATTATTTTACTTTGTTATGTGTCAGCATAGATGGTCTTTTCTTGAAAGAAAATTGAAGATAACTAATAACTGTAGCGAATTTAAAAAAAGTTTACGATGACTAAACACATGGATTTTTGAGAAAGGGTTCAAGATGTTTATCTCAAGAACCGTTTGAATAAATAAATGGTGACATTTACCATTTCATTTGAGAGTTACCCATTTTTTCACAAAACTTAAAATGGGAAATCTTATGAACCTCAAGTGGCTATAGTGGTTAATACGTAATTTAAAAAAATAGATAAAAAAATCTAAGGAAGACATCTTGAACAAAAATGATACTTACATAATATTTGTAAACGTATGAGTCTGAAAATGAAACTTCATTGTGTACTTGTGAAAGTCTAAAATCTCTTTCTCGAATAACTGTTCGGGAGTTGTGTAAGAATACACAAAAACAAGTTGAGATACTTGGTATTGAAACGGTCCATAAACTCAAGATGATTCTCATATTTTTGGAGCAGGTTATGAAGGGTGTTTGTTGACAAAAACCAGCTGGACATTATCTCCATCTATTTGAAGTTATTCATCCGGTAAAATCTCGCTCACAAACTTGCTTACTGGAACATAGCACAAGACTTATTTAATGTTGAAATGAGAAACATCCTCAATGAAAAATTGACTTGTTTGATGTTAAAATAATCTTTGATAAAACTATCGCACATTTTTTATCTTTCATAATTATTGAATTATATTTGATATTTCACTTTCTTTTTCAGTAAAAGACAAGTTTTGTCTCATATTCACAAAGCATTGCCTGCAACTTCCAAGGGGTATTCATAATCCCTTGCAACGGGTCCACATCTGCCTATTTGAATCAACACTGTGTTCGGTAAGAATTCTTTCAAGTCAGTTGGATATTGTCTTCTATCTTTTGAAGTTATTCATCTCTCTTAATTATGAAAAATGCTCAGAGATCTCGTCATTTGCGGCAAACAACATTGAAATAAAATTCAAAAGAATGTTTTGGTCAAAGCCTATGAAGCTGTTCCGTGCGGAATACCATCATCATACCCTTTGCAGTCGAAGACGGCCGCGCTTAAACACCGCTGAGACATTCTCTTTTGACATTGACTTTCTAATGTTACATACTGAATGATTTTTACCTATTTTGAACAGAGTTATTATGGACGATTCTAATAGAAATTATTGATTTTTAGAATTGCAATTATAACAAGATATTGGAGAATGATCATAGGGTTAGTTCATTATCAAGGTAATGCATACAGACTGATTTTGGTACCAACTTCGATTGCATATTGGTCATTTGAAAGCAAACAGTTAGTAAATCTTTTCATTTAATGACATCCTTTATGACCTACATAAAAATAATACTAGGCAATTTTTTCGACCCAAATTAAAATTGGCAATAATCATTTTTAAATCATCAATCGACGTTCAATTGTACATTCAAATACCCGCGAAATTGTTGTTTTTTTTAAATTTTCAGGAACCAGACCTTAAGCGTCTTAGAGAGCGTCTTAGAGAACTCCTACAATGTCAGAAAACTACTTTCCTAGCTAATACCACGACGGGTATTGCAAGAACTACTTCTCTGGTTGATACCATGACGGGTACCGAGTCAACTACTTCCCTGGCTAATAGCACGACAAATATTGAAAAAACTACTTCCCTGGCTAATGGCACGACAGCTATTTGAACAACTACATTCCTGGCTGATACTATGACAGATATCAAAACAACTGCTCCCTTGGCTAATACTACTACTGATATTGGAACAAGTACTCTTCTGACTAATACTATGACGTTTATTGAAACAACTACTCTCCTGGCTAGTACCATGACGGATATCGATACAACTACTCTCCTAGCTAATACTACCTCTGATATTGAAATAAGTATTTTTCTAGCTTCCTTGGCTAATACCACTACAGGTATTGAAAAAACTACTTCCCTGGCTAATACCATATTGAAACAACTACTTTCCTAGCTGATACCATGACAGATATGGGAAACAATGCTCTCTTGGCTAATACTACTACTGATATTGGAACAAGTACTCTCATGGCTGATACTACGACGGATATTGAAACAACTACTTTCTAATACCATGACGGATATTGAACAAGATAAATACTTATGCCTCTTATTACAACGAACCTCATAGTTTGTTCGAAAACTGAACCGACTTCTGAGACTTGATATACAAGTGCCTGACATAGCACTCTAAAATGTGAATGTTGAATTACTGAATGCACTTTGAACTGTTATGCCTACGTCTCTTATGGCAGAGCGCCTTGCATTGCACGTTGAAATCCAAGGTCTACGTCATTTATAACATTTGACTGAATTCATCACACTTCAAAATGTTAGGTTCACGTCTCACAGGACTGAGTGTATGATATCAATTAACAATGCATCTGTCGTCACACGTTGAAAGCTAGGGCCCCTCGTCACTTCAAACAGCTGAATTTGAGATTGTAACCTTCCTCAGGATAGTTGACTGAATGCATTGCACCTTAAAAATGAAGGTCTACATTACTTATGACATAATTAAAATGCAGGGCATTACACCTGGAAATGAAAGGTATATGACTCAATGAAGGGTATCGCACGTTGAAATGAAAAGACCATGTCTCCTATAATAGTTGAATTACTCCACGATTCACTGTTGCGTTAAAAATCAACATTGCTACTCCTAAAGTGGCGTATGGTGTTAGTAACAAGGCCTAACCAGAACACATGGCTAATGACCATAGCAGTCGATGCCAAAACACCAAGGAAAAAAAGTAGTTGAATTAATGCATAGTATCGCACTTTAAAATGAAAGGACTATGTCTCTTATCATAGTAGAATGCATCACACGTTAAAATGTTAGAACCGTGTCTCTTATATCAGTAGATTGTATCGCACGTTGAAATATTAGGGGTTTATCATCAAAAATGTGTACAAGGAGCTTCAAAAATTACTTTGAATCGATTTGTTATACCCAAATTACCAATAAGATGGCATAGCGGACAGCCAAAAATACTCATCTATTAGTTATTGATTGATTTACTCGTCACTAATAAGGGACGGACTGCCAAATATTTGTTTCGAATGCCCCATTGATGTACAGGGCTCTCTCCAAAATTGCGTTAAACCACAGATAATTGTTTATTGTCAAAAATGTATACAAGGGGCTTCCAAAATTACTTTGAATCGATTTGTTATACCCAAATTACTAATAAGATGGCATAGCGGACAGTCAAAAATACTCATCTATTAGTTATTGATTGATTTACTCTTCACCAATAAGGGACGGACTGTCAAATATTTATTTCGAATGCCTCATTGATGCACAGGGCCCTCTCCAAAATTTTGTTAAATCATTTCATCTTAATATACGTTCACGGTTCATATCCGTATCGATAGGAAGGCGGCTAGCGAAGCCTTAGGTACGTGGTTCCAGCCACAGCACCGCATCTTTTTTTCAATTCAGTCTGCAATTTTCGAACTTATAAAATAAAGGCTGGTTAGGTTAGTAAAGGTCGACTGATGAAAATTTGATAGGATGTTCACAATGGTGAGCGGGGGATCTCTCATCTAGAAGAATAATAAAGACTACATTTTTTCTATAACTCATATGATGAATCCATATCAGTGAATCTCAGCTGAGTGTCAAACATTCGTTAGAGATGTGTACCGGGGATCCTTGATTTAACGTATCAAAAATTTGCTAGGATGTTCTCTATGAGGTACCCGGGGGGTTAGGGTCCCCCAAATTACGGCAGATTCACAGTGGTATATCAAAAATTCGCTAGGATCTTCTCTAAGAGGTACCAGGGGGTTAGGGTCCCCCAAATTACGGCGGATTCATAGTGCCGTATCCAAAATTTGCTAGGATGTTCTTTATGAGGTACCCGGGGGTTAGGGTCCCCGAAATTACGGCGGATTCATAGTGACGTATCAAAAATTTGCTAGGATCTTCTCTATGAGGTACCTGGGGGTTTAGGGTTCCCCAAATTACGGCGGATTCACAGTGACGTATCAAAAATTTGCTAGGATGTTCTTTATGAGGTACCCGGGGGGTTAGGGTCCCCCAAATTACGGCGGATTCATAGTGACGTTTCAAAAATTTGCTGAAATATCCATCCTGGTGTTTTGGTTAGCTTGTACGTGAATTCTACAGTTCCGGTATAGATACACTACTAGTTTAGAACAAAAATTGATTTTTCAAAATCTGTTCTTTCATATTTTCGCGTTTTCTGAAAAAAAATTCCACAGTAATACTACTCTTTCAGTACATCAAAAAGTTGACACTTCGACGACAGAAAAGTGGCAACTGGCGAGTTAGAAAGGACGAACTTTGTACGTGAATCTTTTCAGTTGAATGAGGTGTTTTTTTTGAAAAAAAAGGAAAAAGCTGTATTCCGCTACAAAAAATTAAAGCATACTTAAAACATAATGAGTTATATTCCCACCAAATTTCGTGACCTTTTTATTATCAACAACCATGCCATCCAACTTTTTTCGAAAGGATAGGAACTTTCGTTGTAATTCTTGAAAAACCATAAACCCCTAAAATTTCACCCCGTTCCACCATTCTCCACTTTTTCGACTCTATTTTATTTTGCCTGTCATTCGAACAATATTTTGCCCCTCTTCCAGTAGGTCTCATGATGTTAATAACTTTTCCATCGTAAAAATGCATTAGCGTTGGTTTAAATGATAATCTTCTCTCTCGAAATGGACCAGGTGGAAAATAGTTCATTCACATTATATAATCAAATCTAAAGAAGAAAATAACCAAATATTTTTCAAGGTCTGGTATTTCAAATTCTTGATTACCACAGATGATGCACGTTTGACTTCATCAAATCATTCCATTGAGTTGTCTGTGAAAAAAGGTCCACAAACCTGAAATGAACCGATTCATTCAATCCAAAACAATAATCTTCGAGTTAATTGAATATTACTCAAACTCAAATGAACCAAAATACTAGATTCATACATTCCTTTCTTATGAAAATTTGCTCGAACAGAAACAATGTGTACTCGACAAAAACCCGCATCTGATTTGTCGTTCTCGAACAACATTCTTACCATACATTAGGACATATGTATAGCTCTTGGCTGGATTCAAAATGTAAGGACCAATACACACATCTCATGGGAAAAAGTCTTTCTGTGAAAATGTCTGTATTTTCCATATGTTGTAGCTGGAGCAATTCTGGGTAAAAGTTTCCATTGGCCTAACGCAATCGTATGACTAGATTCGGAGCTAGAGGGCGCCAAATCATGAATTTTGTGATTTTTGGAGAATTTCAGCTGACAATTTAACCATTGTTTATATAGAAGATAGTTAGTCAACCTTATGGGATTATAATTGGATCAAAATGGATGCGACATGTAGATGGCGATAGTGAGCTCGCATCCAAGTCATGTCGTAACTTCAGTGATCTGGCCTCCAAGTCATGTCGTAACTTGATTAAAACAATGGAAAAGCATTAAAATCAGGGTTTTTTTGAAGAAACCTGCATTCAAATGACGTCAAATATTCATGTTTGTAACTAATCACGCTATTTAAACAATGATTTAACTCATGTATAAAAAATCGCATATGCCACAGTGCAATTGTCACTTTGACAGCGGCAAAAGTTAGCTTTAACTTTTACAACGACAAATACACTAGTGGTTTTTTCACTTATTCATTTTTTCATCAATTATCGCGGTGTTGGTTACCAGAATAAATAGTTTGGCATGTTTGTCAACAACTTATTGAATTTTCAAGAACTAACAATGAGTCGATTCGACGTGTCTACGAACGCCGAAATAAAGGTTGGTACAAGAATTTGCCGAATGGAATTAATGAAATTTCCAAATGGACTAAATATTCAGCACAACGCATTGGTTTAGATGTCAAACGTGTCAAAATTACAAATCACTCAAATCGAGCGGCAGCAGTTAGCGAAATAAGTAAAAGCGGAATTGAAGAACAGGCTCTAATAAAAATAACAGTACACAGCAATTCATCATCAATAAAACCATACTTACAAGTTGACAAAGAGTATCATTCAGCATTATTCAATCAATTCGTTTGGAAAATGAAAAACTTCAACATCTACTACAGAAACGATTAGCTGTCGCACCCGCAGCGATATCACTGTTCCTAGTATGAATTTCAATTACTGCGTTTTTAATAATTGTACATTAAAATAAAAATGTGTTTATTTTTAATGTTTTATAAATAAAGTTTGCATTGATATGTTTCCAAATTTCTCATTCATTAAATTGTCCTGCCGAATTACACTCGAGGTTTGTATTGATATTGGGTAAATTTGTGTTGTTCAAATTCTAAACTGTTTCCTTTAGCAATTTGACTCGAATAACTGTCAACCAAAGGTACGGTTCCTTCCATGCGGCCGTCGTGCACAGCGGCCGCAGTGCGGCGATCGCAACCTACTGCTACACGTGTTTTTGAATGTACATGTTTCCTTCCAAGCGTCTGCCTCACACGTCAGCCGTGAACGACTGCGATCATTGCGACTGTACTGCTCCAGAAGCAGTGTAGTCGCAGCCGCAAGAGAGTTTTCGTATTCCTCTGGGGTTATTACGTACCAAACTCGGTTGTGTGACTCTGATTTCACAATCTTCCATCAAGTTGAAGATGTACTCAAACTGCACCTTGTTCAATCTGAAATATTCCCTAAATTTTTACTTCATCCTCAAGCCGATGTCGATTTATTCATGTAACAAAACACTCTTTTTTTTAATATTGGATTTATATCCGCATTGCTCTTTTCCAAGTCGATTAACTGCGGGAATTCCTCATCGTCATTTTCTTCTAATAGCAAATAAAGCCGGAGAGATCATCTATCTTCACTTCAACTAGTGGGAACTAGTACTAGCGGCGGAAAACCTATAGCAGTGGTCCGAATTTGCCCCCCTTTCCCCCCCTTCCACAAAAAAACCGCCGAAATGGGTAGAGCATACCCCTTTTGGTGCTATAATGGGGTGCGGGTGGTCTCAACAACTTTATTGCCTCTATTGTTAGGACCCAAACTTTGGCAAAAATACTTTTGGTGGAGTGGAAGATTATGTTCATGCATCTATATCAACATTGAATGATGAATATTCAGTACTCAGTAAGGAATGCAAGGCCTTCATTAATCGAATAAAGCGCGCTTTTGAATTATAAACTGTATTTTGAAGTTATTTTTTATTTCTGTACTCGCATAGTACAGTTTATGAAGTATTTTTCTAACATCATAGTATCTCAGATATTATCAAAACTCCGATTTATTCTTAAAATTATTGTTGAATGGTTATAACTTTCTCCATCTTATTATAGCTTTCCATTTTTATAAATACAGGTCTGCTCAATCTGCCAAGTTCAGATTGAAGAACAACACTTTTTGGGTTTGACTCTAATCATTCTCGTAGTTTTCATTCAACTAATGTAAACGAAGACGTTAAAATATAGGAGCCCTGTATCACTTGCGAATCAACAGACGTTAGTGATTCACGAAATCTGTCCTTTTGAGAACCAGAATCAAGATTAGTTGAATCCAATGTCGATGGCTGCACCAATTTTATTATTCAGGGTTTTTGGGTGATAACCAACTCTGAAAACCCCTGAGCCAAGTTTCATCAAATTCGATAATTCAAAAAAAATTACTTTCTTAGAGGGCCATATTGGGATCACTGACTAGAATTTTCTTCAGATTTTGACATCAGATTCGTTATCAGCGACCCTGAGAAGCACTTGTGCCAAGTTTTCATCGAGTTTCGAGAATACCAAAAAAAATGACTTTTTTTGGGAGGAAGGGGGGGCAAATTGGGATGACTGCTGTGGGTTTTTCAATTTTGACCAAAGACTCGTCATCAGCGACCTTGAAAACTTCTTTGGCCAAGTTTTCATCGATTTTCAGGAATATTTGAAAATGGACCTTATTTAGGGAGAGGTGGGGGGTATATTGGGACCATTGATATGCATTTCTCAAGAGCGACTCCAGATTTGTTATCAGCGACCCAGAAAACATCCTGGGCCGAGTTATCAAGTTTCGGGACCACAGAGTCGTTTTAACAAGCGATTTGTTCATGGCTTACGTACTTACTACTGATAGCTGAACACATCAATTTGACAGCCTTTGACCGCGATTATCTCAAAAACCGTCAATTTTTTGACCTTACGCCCATTGAGACATTTGATCAGAACATCGATTTCTACAATATCTACAAGTTTCAACCAATTTCACCTAGAGCCAGTTTCCATAAGGTTCGGTACGGGGTCCTTTGACTTCTTTCCCGAAAAGTTGTCGAATAATTAATGTAACAGAACACCCCTCTTCACGCCAATTTTTGATAATTGGATTTATATCCTCATTGCTCTTTTCCAAGTCGATTAACTGCAGGATTTCCTCATCGTCATATCCTTCCAATAACATATAAAGTCGAAAAGATCATCCACCTTCACTTCAACTACTGCGAACTAGCAGTACTAGCACCATCGGCGGAAAACCGGCTCCGTCCGCCGTTCACGACATCCGCATGGAAGAAACCATGAGATCGACCGGCTGTCGCATCCGGTCGCCGCACTGCGGCCGCCGTGCACGACGGCCGGATGGAAGGAACCGTACCTTAAAAACACTCCACCTTCGGTGTCGTGTTTTTAATAGTTGACAGTTATTCTCGTTAAATTGCTAGGAAACAGTTTCTCATTAAACAACCCAAATTTACCCGATAAAATACAAACCACTTGTGCAATTATAAGTGACAAAAAAATGTCAATATCTAATTTATATCCAAAATATTCTATGCGACTGAGCATTCCTAAAATTCGCGAGAAATATTTTTCCATAATACAGAATAAAAAAACGCCACAATTTTTCTACAGGGTTGTAAACAATAAACTCAATCCTCCACTGAATGAATTCGCCTACGAGGTTATAAGTTGATTGAGTTTATCATTGAGGATCAGTCAGAAAAGGTTGGTTGATCGACCAAAATATAATTAAAACAGAGGGTTTGGAATAAGGAATGATCCATACTATAGATTCATGTAATGACTCCAAATCACGAATTTCATTATTTTGTAGTGAATTCAGATAAATGAAATACATTTACATATTATTTGTAATCTAAAGTCAACTGTTGTACAACTTGTACTACAGCGTTACTAAGATCGTGAAAGATTCTTATAAAACGAAAAAAAATAAATTCTACAGGGTAGTTTTCAACATATTCAATTTTTAGGTGAAAGGAGTCGCCTTCGAAACTATGAGTTGATTATGTTAATTATTATTGATGATCGATCTGATCAGAATGGAAGCTGGTTTCTCAAATGCAAATGAAAATACATAGTGTTTCACAGAAGGAAGGCTCCATTCAATTTGAAAAAGTATTTGCTCTTCTCGAAGATTCAATCAAGACTTCGTTCCCAACAGGATGCTGAATTTATCTACTATTAATCTAAGTATATCGTCATACCTAAAAGTTTGACGATAGTAGCGGCAAATAATTAATAAATTGTGTTTTTGTAGGATTTAGCAAGCTATAAGATATGAATTTTTGCATGACACAAATATTTTTGCTTAAATTCTATTCATAAAGTTGTTGGGGGCGAAATTTAGGAAAGGAGAGCAGTGAATATGCAATGATGTTTCACGCCACTAACAAACCCAGTAGCTCAGAAGGCGTGGATTCGACAATAAAAATTGATTTCGATAAGATTGAAATATGGGGTTAATTTTCCGGAGCGCCACGGATTTATCGCTGGTGAAAAATCCGAAACCACCCTGATGGAATGGGACAACCCACTGCACTAATATTACTAAAATATTAAACAATAGAAATGGTATAAAAATAATATATAAATATGTAGAGGTTTTGTCTTCCCTTACGCTCAGATAACTTGGACCAGAATAAAAGAAATAATCATGTCCCTTACTAATAAAATATATTGATCTATGTTACACACCCTGTATGGGTACCGTTCGGCACACAAAAACAAAAAAAATGAATGAAATTACTGTAAATATGGTACCACCAAGATGGATTCAATAGATTGAGAGTGGTGTACTGTTTAAATAAATAAAATATTGATTCTCCAGTGAGGCCTATGCCTGTGACGTCACGATAGCTTACAATTATGATTACTGATGCCTTAGGGGCAATATCTTATGCTAAACTTATCTGATCGTGAGTAGGTTTCCTCAGTAAGACAGTGGGTACGGCTCAATCAATTTAAGTACCAGTACATCTGGGACGAATACCCTCAACGAAGAATACCAACAATGGGGACGAATAGCGAAGGAACGCTGACCAACAGATATACAGCGGGACAATCACAGTGGTGGAATAGTGGAAAGACAATCGTGTAGCAATGGAACAGTGGAACAATCACATTAGTGGAACTCCAATAAGCGGTAGCAGAGTAGTAGCAATAAACCGTAGTGGAGCACTACCAGCGGCGAAGCAGTAACAGTAGCAAAGTAGTAGCCACAGCGGAGCAGTAGCAGAGTGGTAGTACCCTAGAATAAACAATACCAGTCTGACTTCTGATTACACTTGTATGGGGCCATAAGTAGAGCCTAAATGCAAATACTAACCTCTATTAAGTGGGAGGGTTCTGATAACAGCTTTGATGGTCTGTCTGCAGTCTGATAGCGAGTTTCTCGTTCCGCAAAGCGAACGGAGATTTCTCAAAAATATATAGAGTCAAAAATCGCAAACAATATGAGCAACTCTCCGGATATGAATTTTTCCAAGATCCATCAACGATGATCAAACTTTAATTGGAAATCTTCAAAATAGGTCAGTCACTCATCAAGATCAAATAAGGAAGAGGAAAATATGTTTCAGAAGTCAAAGTCAAAACTGTCAATATCTGACAAGGCGCTTTCTTGTCGTTAGTGTTCGGTGGGAACAGTCCCCAGGGTAGCAGGTAGCACAGGTTATTAAAGTCCCTGCTGGTCCGTGACGTCCTCGACCAAAATGAGATCTCAAAAAGACGTCTTATTTCATGACGTCAAATTGACGTATTTCGTGGAGGTCATAATGACGTCCCTGCGAAGTCAACTATTTGTTATCCGAAAATTGTCGATATGAAGAGACCGTTAGTGAGAATTATTCCAGAATACGTGATTACAGAAATCTGGAACTCTCCTGTTAGCAATTCTTCAAAAATTACTTAGGGCCGGCTGTATGAAGCGTTCTGTTACATTGCGTGTACTTCACGACTGAAATTTGTATAAATGGTTGTTATATTGTACCAATTTTGTATGATTATTTGTTTACGTAAGATTAGTCAGGTTAGGTTGGCAATACATTAACGCATTTTCAACTTAGTTTGCATTTTCAACTCTGTCTTGTCATTTAAACTTCCCGCTATTACAGTGACCAATCGCTGAGTTGCTGCAGTCGGGACATAGACACTTGTTGAAAACACTCAGGCCGAAAGCCATGGTAGCGGACAGCGTTGCAAATGATATCCATTTGCATGTTCCCAAGAACATTTTATTTTTGTTTTGTCAAGTAGTGAAGTATATTTTGTTTAATTCTGTCAATTAAATTCTCATTACAAAAAAGTTGTCACAATGGGTCAATTCTGAAAAAGTTATTGATAATCTTAAAATAATTTGGTGGAATAAAATGATGGTTTCTCTGACCTGGCAACTCTGTCGCGGCAGCGTGGGTTGACGGTCAGACTCGGCTGTATTCGATCGTCAGCGGTACAGTACGGGTTGCTTCTTTTGAATTATGTTTTACTTTGTCGAATGACATTGCCTTTCGAATAAAGCTAAAATCATTTTTCTGGTTTGCTGCTGTGTTGGTTTGTTTGGTGGTTTGGTGCTAACATTTTTTGTTTTTTGTTGTTACGCTCTCGGATCAATCATCAAAAATAATGTCCTACGTACTGGTAGAGTTCTCCGAGAAGGACAAAAGGTGGATAAAGCTAAGAAAACAGGAACTGTTGTGGCTGCCATTGAAAAACCAAAGGAGTTGCGATAAATATATCATCAAAGATATAAAGGCTGAAGAAGATTAGAAGTTCCATTCAATCAGTCGATGTTTGTATGGAACAGATTAGTATTCATGAACAAAAGAACAACGAAAAACTGCGATTCAGGTACAAAGTAGGAGCACCCAGGATTGCTGAAATAATGAATTCTTTGTGATATTATGAAACCTGAATTCCTACAAGAGAATACAACTTGGTGATTATTCTTTCACAAAAGTAAACTATTTACTAAGATCTATCATATTTTTCATGCACTGTTAATTGATATTGAATGTAAGTTTACTACAACATCTTGTAATATGTTTTATATTTGATATTTATTAAATGTAATATTGTAATTCAGTTAATTTTATTCTACTTCCATGAAACTATCAATTTCCACATGAAAACGAGGGACTGTGGAAGACGTCATTTATTGGTCATTTGACTGACGTCTATTAATGGTTGTCTTCAAATTGACGTCATTTATAGTCTTCTTTTCTGACGTCAGAATGACGTCCTGCTGATGACGTCCTATGGCTGTGACATTTTGACGACTTTTCAGAGTCGGTCAATTATTTGACCAAATTAGGACATCATTTTGACGTCACCGTGCTACCTGTGTCCAGGAACTACCTCGAGCTACTTGGAGCTATGAACAGAACACCTTAAGATTCAGTGTTGCCAACTGAACCAACATGAAAACGCCAGCCTCTCAATCTCAGAACCAAACACAAACAAGGTCAAGTATTCGAATGTGAAGTAGGTACCTCAATGACACAAGACAGAGATAGAGTAGGAATGAGTTTTGTGCTCTTAACAGAAAACACTAGACTAACCAAAAGTATGTTTACAAAACAACGCTGTCATACCGCAAAATAGAACAACTGATAACTGTCATTAGCTTAAGGCCGGTTCATGTCCGTTCGAACTAGTACGTCTAAGACTAACATTCTATACATACATGACAATGATCGAGTTGTCATTTTGATACAGTGGCGTACAGAGTAGAAAGAGTATATCAATGACAGAGAATTTCTGATGTTATTGTATTAAAACAGAAAGGGTTTTCTAGTGCAAAATAAACCCGTAACAAAGTATTTATGGTGGTATTCGTGATGGTCTGCTTCTCCGAAGATTTTTTTCTTTCATCAATAACTTGTCAACTCTGCAAAGTTTTCGAAAAAAATAGAATACATCCGTATGTACAACGTTTTGCTCTTTTCAATAGTGAGAATAGTTACAGGGTGGTCCATTTAAATAATTGATGCTTGTGTTGCCGTGCTTTGAAGATATACTCTTTAAATTTCAAATTATTATTATAACAAGCAACAAAGTGACCTGTATGAATTTTATCTGAAATATTTTTTCATACTCCTCATGACAGGCGAGATACTGTACTTCCTCACACTAATGAGCCACCCTGTATAAAATATAGACCCTTCCTTATTTCAACACTCTCTATTCATAGCTTCATTATATTTTGGGCGATCAACAAATTATTTCAATTGATCCTTAATTATAAACTAAATCAACTTATAACCTTGTAGGCGAATTCATTCACTGAAGAGTTGAGTATGTTGTTGACTATACTGTGGCTTTTTTTTTCTGCATTATAGAATAGTATTTCTAACGAATTTTGGGAATTTCCAGTCTCACACAATATTGGATATTATGAATAAGATATTGATATTTATATTCAGCTGAATTTCTTAAAAAATTACAAAATTAATGATTTGGCGCCCTCCAGCACCAAATCTGGTCATACAATCGAGTTAGGCCAATGGAGACTTTTACTCAAATAAAAAATCCAGCCATTTTCACCAAAATAATTTTTTCCATAAAATGTGTGATCGGTCCTTTGAATGATGAATAATATTGGTACTATTCCATTTGGAATTTCAAAGTTAGTGTCACTTCCGTTGAAACCGGAACTCATTTTTCAGATTCGAATATAGACGTAACAAATCTCGTTGCCACCCGGTAACCACAGGACGGAATCATCTTCAAAACTCTCAGGTGAAAATTGCGGGCTTCACAAATGCATCGTAAGCGTCTTCATGAAGTCGCTAGTCTAGGTAAATTTTGATTGAATTCGAACAAATTCTATTTATATAGTGCGTTGGCGAAAGGTGATCACGAAAGCATGTGACAGCCACTTTGGGGATTTTTTTCTATTCTTCACTAGGAAACTAAAATTTAATGAGAGGTTAAATGGCGTTGCCCTCCGTTTCCAATTCACCAATCTACAATTTTTTAAATGATTTGCTCCCTAAAGGTGAAAACAATAATTGCAGACAATTAGCAATACAACAACAATTTCAGAACTGTGAACCGAAAGATGCGCTATTCATGTATAGGAACGTGATAGGCCCGGTGATAGTGACAGATTTTGGGATACGATTTCACTCAGTATGCCTTTTTGAGGACAGTATTGTCCGTATATCCTCATGATAATAATTCATGCATGTCGTAGGTTCTTCATATAAAAAAATTATAATTATTATAATTATTATAACCATTATTATTATTATTATTCGAGTACGAGGCTGCCATGTGTTTCGTGATGAAATCATGAAACTAAAATACTCGAAAAACTATTGGCAGGCCGTCAGGATGGGTACGAATGGCTGGTATGGTCACATGAACTTGTATTTGAACAAGGGATTTCTTCGCCCACCCTATCGGTAAGTCAGTGGTTTTTCGAGTATTTCAGTTCTATCATTCCATTACAAAACACAAGGCAGCCTGATTGGAATCGTACCGAAATATATAATTTTCGAAAATGCTATTATTATTATTTAATATGAAGAACTAACGACGACTCTTTGATTCATTCATTAATATCATGATGATATACTGACAATATATTCCTCCAAAAAGCATACTGAGTAAAATCGTGTACCAAAATCTGTCACTATCCCCCGGTCTATGAACTGGGTTTAGAAATCTGGTGAACAAGGTATGCTATGTATGACGGGAAGGATTTCAATTTGGGGGGAACAAAAGAACCGCGAAGCAATGATGCGTTGGCAAAATCGGAATGGAGATAAAAAGGCGGCCCTCCTGATGTGTGTTCTTATTAAAATGGTCGTTAGAGCAGCAACAAGAAGCTTATTTTTTCTGAAAGGAAATATATATGTGAGATTGGGAAACGAAAAATAACGAGGTATATAAGCTGGTGTATATAATTGTATATGTTCTTGTTTGAAAAATACCGATAGAATGTACTCAGTAGAAGATTTGATCCTTAGTTCTAGAGACAAACATTATTTTGAAGAATTCATGTGCTAAATAACTGGTTCTCTGAAGACTATTTACAACTGAAGACTGAATAAAATTCAATCAATCTTATCAAGATGTCAGCAAGTTGAAAAATTTTCTTGCTCTCTAGTAGCCTTGTTGATATATATTACGGAAATAGGTACTATCAACCTGTCTTCAGTATCGAGAAAGTGGTACAAAGCCGTCTCTGTTGCATGCTCTATACAGGGTGTTCATCAGGTACTTGTTCAAACTTCTGAGTAGAAATCATGGACAAATTTCAAGATAAAAAGTTCATATGAACATGAATCCGCAAATGTTTCGTTTCGGAGATAGGTACAGGGTATTGAAGTTGAAATTTCATTTTCAATTATGTATTTTAATTACTTTTTCAAAAATTAATGTTTCGCACGAAAGGACCACACACACACATCTTATGGGAAAAAGTCTTTAGGTGAAAATGGCTGAATTTTTGATATCTTGTAGCTGAAGCCATTCTAAGTAAAAGTCTCCATTGGCCCAACTCGTTCGTATGACTAGATTCGGCGCTAAAGGGAGCCAAATCATGAATTTTGTGATTTTTTGAGAAATAAAGCTGATTAAGAAAATGTGAATATCTCATTTATATTCAATATTGTGTGCGACTGAGCATTCCTAAAGTCTGCCAGAAATATTTTTCCACAATACAGAATATAAGAATAAAAAAAGCCACTGTTTTCACACAGGGTTGTCAAAAATATACTCAATTGTTCAGCAAATGAATTCGCCTTCGAGGTTATAAGTGTATTGAGTTCATCCTTGAGGATCAATCAGAATGGTTTGTTGATTGACCAAAATGTAATAAAGCTATGCATACAGAGTGTTTGGAATAATATTATATATACACACAATTACTCCAAATCACGAATTTTAATAATTTTGAGTGAATACAGATAAATGTAAAACATTTACATATTATTTGTAATCTATTTCCAACTGTTGTTCAACTGAGCGTTCATAAAATCGTGAATGATTCTTCTATAAAACAAAAAAAAATATTTTTTTCATGGTAGTTTCCAATTTAATCAATTTCTAGGTAAAAGAATTTGCCTTCGAGACTATGTGTTGATTAAGTTGATTATTATTGATGATCGATCAAAAGGGAATTCAATCTCTCAAAATAAAATGCAAATGGAAATACATAGTGTTTCATACAAGGAAGGCTCTATTCAATTTGAATAAGTTATTCTATTCTAGAGGATTCAATCATGACTTCGTTCTCAACACCTAAAGGTTCGGCGATTGAGGGTGCCAAATAATTAATTTTGTGATTTTGTATGATTTAGCAATCTATAAAATATGAATATATTTTGTGAGTCACCCAAAGAAATATATGTGATGTTCTGAGGATATTGAGTATATTTCCGTCGACTATATATTTGAACTGAATGAACTGAGTACCCATATGAATCCAAGGAGAATTCAATCATAGGCACGGAGTTATTAAACTTGATTTAGAAAACTAGAGAAACGTTCATAATTTGTGGATGATACAAATGTTTCTACCTAAACTCTATTCATAAACTATTTGTAATGATATTTTTTGTAATGGTCTGTTTTTCTGAATATTTTATTTCTTTCAGCAATTACTTGACAACGCCGCAAAATTAAAAAAAAAAACACATCTCCGTATGCAAAATATTTAGCTCAGTTCAATGGTGAGAAAATTCACAGGGTGGTTCTTTAAAAAAAGTGACGCTCTGTGTTGCCCTGCTTTAAATAAACACTCTGTATATTTTGAAATATATTTATTAAACGCAACAAAGTAAACCATACAACTTTTACCTGAAACATTTTTCACACTCCTCATGATAGGCGAAATACTGAATCTCCTCATACTAATGGGCCACCCTGTATATTATATACACCCTTACTTATTTCAAACACTCTGTCTTCATATCTTTATTAAATTTTGGTCGATCAACAAACCATTCTGATTGATCCTCAATGATAAACTCAATCAACTTATAACCTCGTTTGCGAATTCATTCACTGAAGAAAAGAGTATATTTATGAGAAGATAGTCCATACTCGAAGTGAAAGACCAAGTTTTTTTGAAAAAGAACACAAAGTCGTCTCCACAAAGTTTATTAGTAACACACGATAAAAATCCTATCTCATAAAAGACATGTTTCGAACATATATTTATGTTCATCATCAGTTAATTACAATAAGAAGGAAGAATGTGCAGAGAGAAAAATACTAAAAACAGTAAATTTAAGTGAACATGAATATCATTACGTTAATTCACTCGACATAGTTAAAAATGACCCTGTAACCATTTACTTTGCTTTGTCTACAAAAAATGAAGAAAAACAATGGCGATTTTTATTATTTTATTAAGAATAAATATTTATAGAGAATTTTAGGAATGCTCAGTCGCACACACCATATTGAATATAAATGAGATATTGATATTTTTTTATTCAGCTGGATATCTCAATAAATCACAAAATTCATGATTTGGCGCCCTATAGCGCTGAATCTAGTAATACGGTCGAGTTGGGCGAATGTAAACTTTTACTCGGAATGGCTCCAGCTACAACATATCAAAAATCCAGTCATATTCACCGAAAGACTTTTTCCCATAATATGTGTGCGTGGTGGTGAATGTTTTTCTTGTGGTGAAAATCAAATTTTTTTATTAATTTTTATGTGGTGCTTAAAGGGCGCTGCGCAAGCTATCATTATTAATTTTAATTTGCCCCTTACTTTTTGTACAGTGAACTTTTGATTTTTTTTATATTCATATCTTATTTCTACACCCTTTTTAACCAAAAGAGGTTTTCAACACTAGGGACAAGCATTTTTGTGATATTTGTGAATTTCTCTACTGATGCAGGTTATGTGGTCACTCAGTTATGAAGTTACTCAAAACTTTACAAAAACTGAGTAGGTATATTAAAGTTTTTGCTAAAATAAATTACTTTTTCATAAAGATGTATCGAAAAATGTTTCATTCCCGAAGTACAGAATGTTGAATTTTGATTAAATATCGGATGTTCAACGTTCTGTATCTTGAGAATAAATTATTTCTCGACATATCTTCGTGGGAAAAAACATTGTTTATTTTAGCAAGACCTATCACTCAATCAATTCATTTACATTTATAGCAACTTCGATCTTACGCCAAAGTGACCCCAAAACCTGCATCGATGCAGAAAGGACCACGCACACCTCTTATGCAAAAAGTATTTCGGTCAAATTTTACAAAATTTCAATATGTTGTTGAACTCGACATAGTGAACAAAAGTTACCGTGAGGACACAAAAATTCTAATGTGTCACTCTCATACCATTATTGACTGAACTTTAATGCGGGTAATATCACTGAATTATTAGTGATTTTTTCATCCACACCCTAGTATTAAAGTATTAAACTTGGCCAGTGCAACAGTTTGTTTTCAGAGCATTTTCGAAAACAATATACAGGGAAGATTTAGAGTTTTTCTGAATTACACAAAACGAAAATAATGTCAGAACGAAGCATCATCGTTATAAGTCGACCGTATCGAAATTGAAGTTTCTGTGTTGGATATACTCAATAAGATCGGTCGAACCTAGATAATATTTATTTTTTTCAAATATACGGGGTAGATTGAAATTGATACTGTATCCGTTATATTTGCTTCAGATTACCCGATTTGATAAATTGAATGCACCGATTAGAAGTGCCACGTGGCCACTTTCAGGAACAGAAATTATGAGTATTATACAGCGTGACTCAAGAATTTACAATATTTCCAAAAATTATTAAAATGCCCTGTATATAAAAATCTGACCTGTTAATTTCTATGATTCCTCCTCATTGAACAGAGGTTATGCCATATGAACTTGTGTGAAATTACAGAATTTTTCTATGTCTAGTTTTCGTTTAACGGATGAAGATGCTGAATAACACAATGAATATTGTGTTGAAGCATCTTCTAAATCAATTACTCACAAAACGACTCCCACATTCTTTCCTTGTTTAGAGTACTCTCCGATTATATATAATCAGGGTTTGACAAAAGTAGGAATTGTTTTCAAATACGGGGTTAGTCAGTACTTGAAAAAATACTGATATACATGATGTTCACACGATGGCCACATAGATAAATAGATTTTCAGTGGGAATAAGGATTGTTTCCAGGTTTTTCCTTTCATAATTAATATTATTATACAATAAAGTGGAAAAAAAATTCCTTCACCATGAAATCAATAATACATCAATGTAATGGAGAATATAAATTGATGGGAAATAATTTCTGCGATCGAAAAATTAGTCCATCTTCTTCAGTGAGGTTTCAAATCTGCTGTGGGTTATAAAAATACCTAAAGAAATAATATACTTCTGTACACCAAATAGCATTTTCACCTCAGAGACAACTGTGGGTGAATATAAATTAATTCAGCTCCAGCATAAATACAGGATAAACTACAACGAGATGAGACTGAATTTTTCTAATTCAATAAATTAAGAGATGATCCAAATTTTTTGAAGTTTCGGGTGTGAGTATTCAAAGTTCAGAAATTCGTGCAAATTGATAACAATGAAGATCCATACCAATATTGGAAAATCATTACAGTTGTAAGTATTCTTTGGGACGTGCTCGTTATTTGGGAGCTGTTGAATATCCATCAACAGAAATTTTCAATTATATTTGTGGTATGTATTGGGGTCCCATATAAAAAAATCCGAAATCATCGAAGCTTAGAATCAGTGCAATATAATTGATGTTTAGAATACCAATAAACACCATTCAGATCTGTAGAAAACCACCTAGCAAGATTTCAAACAGGTGAAAGATATAGAAGAGTATTCAGATTCGCGAGTTATCATGGAAGTTTCTTCAGTTAGTAATTTTTTTTATTAAGCGCGTTTTTTCATCAATTTGTGTTCAGAAACTCTTAGTATTTCTGTGACGGCCACTGTGTGAACTTCATTCATATCGGTATTTCATCAAGTACCCAACTAGGTTCTGACTAACCCCGTATTTGAAACCAATTCCTATTTTGTCAAACATTGTTTATCTATAGTCGGTGGGTATTCTAAACAAGGAAAAAACGTGGGAGTATTTTTGTGAGCAGTTAATTTGAGAGATGCTTCAAACCAATAATCATTTGGATTTTCAGCATCTTCATCCATTATTAAGTTCATATTATGATAAATCTTTCGTGAAATAAGAAGAAATTAAAGAATTAGTCGGTCAGATTTTTATATACAGGGCATTTCAATAATTTTTGGAAATACCTATTGGTCTTGTAAATTCTTGAGTCACACTGTATAATACGCATAATTTCTCTGGAAGTGGCCACATGGCAAATCTAATCGGTGCATTGAATTGATCAAATCGTATTATCTGATGAAAATATAAAGGATACAGTTATAAATTCAATCTAACCAGTGTATTTGCAAAAACTACATATTTTTTGCATTCCGCCGATCTTATTGAGTATATTCAACACATAATCATCATTTTCGATTCGGTGCGACTCATAACGTTGATTTTGTTTAACTCAGAAAAAGTCTTGATCTACCCTGTATATTATTTTCAAAAATGCGCAGGAAACATACTGTTGCACTGGGAAAGTTTGATTTTATGGTGTAGATGAAAAAATCACTGATAACTCAGTGATATTACCCGCATTAAAGTTCAGTCGACAATGGTATTGAAGTGACATTTTACAATTTGAATACTCTGTATTTCGTAAACTATACATAGAATTTTTGTGTGCCTATGGAAACTTTTGTTCATTACGTCGAGTTTAGCAACATATTGAAATTTTGTACAATTTGACAGAAATACTTTTTGCATAAGAAGAGTGCGTGATCCTTTGCAAATTTCTCAGAAACCGTTGCCCCTATAACGTCGTCGAGAAAGTTCAAATGTTTTACCTAGAAAAAGTGTAGGAATAAGATATGACTATAAAAAAAGTCCAAAAATTCACTGACCAAAAAGTTAGGGCAAATTGAAAAAAATTATAATAGCGTTCTCAGCGCCCTCTAAGTTCTACAAAAAAATTATACCAGATTCTATTGTCTCACCTCAAAAAAAATCCGTTTTTGCGAAAGTTTTTGAAAATACTTAATTGAAAATTAAATTTCAACTACTACACCCTGTATCTCCGAAACGAAACATTTGCGGACACCTGTTCATATGAACTCTTTATCTCAAAATTAGTCGAAGATTCATCCTTAAATGTTTGTACAAGTACTTAATGGACACCCTGTATACATATTGGTAGGAGTGTCGTGGGTAAGATGCCAATGTTGTGATAATAATAAAATAATGATATTCAATTCACACAAAATGAGTCACGCTTCATTATTCTGTCAGAGAAGTCAATAATGATTCAAATGGAGAAGTCCCCCTAAAAATGTCGATATCCCATACCAACTTTGATTTCTTCAAAGGAATTTCTAGTACCCTCGATATGAAGATGGTATCCAAAACTTAGTATAAACTACAACGATTCGAACATGAAACACAAAAATTTAATTGGGGTTTTTATGAAATTATCTGTGACTATGTGGGCCAAACAACGAGGGCCATTGAAGTACGGATCAATTAGAAAATTGCTCTCATCAGAATTTTGAGACCAAGGCCCCAACATACTTTGGATAAAGACAACCGATTTTAAGACACAAGTTTATAATGAATCAGAAAGGTTCATGACTGTAGACTTCTCGATGCATTCGGTTGTCCGGACAGCGAAATGGTGAAGAAGTATTAATGTCAAAGTGTTGAATACTGAAGTTTAAATCAAATTTGACTAAATGCGTCACTATTGACAAATAGATGACAATGATAATTGAATTTTGTAACATATAATCTAGACGTTGAAAAGGTTTGAAAAATTAATGGAACTAAATTTGAATAAATAAAGTTCTGATAATATTTGGACACTGTGGTGTTCGTGGATTAGTAAACACCTTGACTGCCAAGAAATTTATACTGACTTACCCATAGTGCCACAGAAAACAGGTACCGTGTAACAATGATATATGAGATTAGACTACCATTCAGTTATCGCTTCATATGGAGATTTCAAATTTTAAGTAGAGGTATAGGATTGAATGATATTTTATTTAAACGTTCCTGACATAATCCTACAGGACTCAGAAGTGCTGACAACTGTTTTATAGAAAATTGCACCATGTCTAATCAACTTAACAATTTTCTCAGAATACTCATCACAAAAATGTGTGGTTTGTTAAGATTCGTTCACTAGATGGAGCTGAAATCGAAAAAGTTTAATATTCGAATCGAACAATTCGAATGTAGTGAGTAGGGTGTATGGATAGATTCATACACATATTCCCGTCGTTTCAGTGCAAAATAATAATAATAATAATAATAATTAAGTACAAAAAAATATGAAGAATAATAGTTCACAAAAACAAAATTCAAAACGTAAATAAATTATTACCCGGTAATTCAGAACTGACTTGTTATGATAAAATGATGAATTCTGGTATATTTTAGAGACGAATAGACCAAGCCACAAACATATTGAAAGTTTGATTTTATGGAGGATATTCGTATCTTGAATTGTATTTCGTGGGTGTGTAACCTTCCACAGTCTGAAAATGAGTTACTGTGAGATCAAGATATTTTGACTTTGACTTTGACTCATAAAAGTGTAAAACGGCAAATGAGTAAATTGTATATTGTGCAACTGGAATCCTACTTTGAAGTATACTTTACAAACTGGAAATTTATGAAATGTTATATCCAAAGTGGCTCTTCATGTGGCGGTGGTGATCAATGTTGCTATTATTCAAATAAGTTAACTCACTCTGATTCACTGCTTATTCATAAGATTGTTAAAACATGTAAATATCATTCATATTACGAAAAAGTACTGATTTTACCCAATCTAAAGATTTTTGGGGAGACTTAGTGTATTTATCAACTGAAAGGAAGATGTTCCGGTACACCCGATAAATATCTAAAAACATTAAAAAAAAGTTGAGAAAAAACTGAAAAAATCCGTGGGCTTCGACACCTGAATAATCTAAAAGAGATACAAAATGGTGATGAAAGATGAACCAGAAATTTAGGAAAATAGGATCAATTTTTAAAATGAAATAACGGACAAATCTGGAGCCATTGTCGATAACGAAAAGAGTGAAATTATTCAGTTTAATAACGAAAAATCTGAGTAGCTTAATTCTGTTTGGTTACTGTAAAGAAACACCCTTGTGATTTTTTCTATATATCAATCAAATTTGGTAGAATAACAATGGTACTTCAACTCAGTCAAGGCTTCATGAATGATCCTCATTAAGAGCATAGGCTACATGTTGCCAATTATTGGCCAACCAATATGTTCTTTCAATACCTGTTCGCTCCACAAATCACAACAAAGAAAGGATTTCAATACTTCTTGAGGGTGTGTAATTTTTCATTTTCACTTGTACTTTCCATGAAATGAGATTCATAACTGGAGAAACATTATGTATCAATAAATCGCCAGTTCCGTTTAGAGGACGGTTGATTATGAATCAATATTTCCCAGAGAAGGCTAGTAGGTATGGAATAAAACTATTCAACCTATGTTGTGGAAATGAATATACCTACCTACTTGAAATTTGAAAATATATTTTGTGAAAGAACGTGTGTCTGATACATCACTCCCAACAATGTGTTGTTTTTGTCTGATAAACTTTTATATTCCAGAAGATGACCCATTGTTGATCATGTTGATGGTAGTGTATCGCTGGCTACCAAACTTGTTGGTAAAATAATTCACTTTATCATAATTTTTTATGCTCTTAGAAAAAGTACATATAACTGACGAAATCAAAAACAAAAGTTTGCGAAAAGATGATATTCGTTCAATACAGAACGATCTCGTAATTTGTGTCAAATGGGACATATTCGGTCTCAGTTCCAAATACCGCCAAACACAGTTACAATGAGTCCGAAATTCCCAACTTAATGAAAACGATATGGAGATCAAATATATTAACAAATTTAGATGTGCAATCGTGGAACCAGAAGCAAAATTATACAGCATAATAAAAGAAAAGCTTCTGTAGATGATTCTGATGTATCTGGTTTTAATTAGTTACCTATTTAGAAAATCACTGAATTTGTAAAAAGAGCACCACAATAGATTCATTCTAAAATAAAAGAGCCATCAAACAATCACAACTCCTACGTGTGACCCAAAAACAAGATACACCTCAATCAGTTATAAAAGATCTTTGAATAAAGTCCGTCGTCCGTCGTCCAATTTTTCAGTAGTAAAATGTACCAACTTATATATTTTTCTGAAAAATCCATTTTATCTATAGTAACAGACTGTAGGCCTACCTCTTATCCTAGTCTGCTTTCGGTGTGGTAAAATATTCTTGCATGTTCTGAGGTGAATCAATACTATTACCTCTCCATCTCTACTATTAGTTGTGTTGTGAAATTCACATACAGTGTTCGACAGAACCCTTCCCCATTTGTAATATTTGATCCAGAAAGATAGAGGATTGAAATAAAATGGAGTTGAAATGGGAACAGATTTTCAGAATAACTTGAAATTTTAAAAGTGTCCAAATTCGCGTGCAACGTAACCAACTTCCAATTTGAGCTTTCTAAGTTGATGATGCTCCATTCGGAGCATATAAAAGATCGATACCACTCTCTTTTCAACCATATTCATAAACGATTCTTGTCTTGATTTATCCTGATTCATCACTCACAATCTGACCTATATTCTATATCACCCAGTACAATGACAGAGTTTTAAGAAGTACCAATCTAAGATTAAATGTATTCAAATAGATTACCACGACTACTTTGTAGAAAAAGTGTTTAAAGCAGCCGTGGTAGAGGTGCAAAATCGGCGGTCATTATGACCGCTATGGCACCACAGGAAAGTATCGTAGCGGTCATAATGACCGCTATGGCAGTCAAGGTGTTAATTTATAATAACATAATGATAGAATACGCTCTATTTAAAATTCGTCTTAAAATTACACAAGGGGATTTCATCTAATTATTATCAAATGTTTATCTAAATATGAATTTTCACAAAGTTATTCAATTTCGTATTCTCGATAAATCACCCTCAGATTCTTCCAACTTTATTTCACCCAGGTACGTTTTATCGCCTATCCATCAAAAAAACTTCTGGTCCATTTGACAAATCACCGGTTTCGCGAAACTCAAATCGCTCGAAAATTGAGTGATATGTTAGCAAAAGTGAACGTCTCATGCTGATTCTGCGCTATTACACAGCTATATGAGTATAAAATACTGGATAACAGTGAAAGTTCTATATTAGGCATGGGTGTCGTTAGGAGAGATCATTGACAGGGATATCGTGTTTTGAGTAGTGGTATCCTTTACTCAGAACTGAAGGTCAAGTTTAGAAATTCTCAATAAATTACTATATACAGTGAGTCCAAGATAAGGTTGTCCACTATGGGGATATCCGAAACGGTAATATATACAGTTTTGGTTAAATTGGAAGGAAATTGCGTAACAGGAGGGCCATCTACATGGAAGCATAAAATTAAAAAAAAAACATTTCTGATCTTCAAGTTATTTTGGAAAAACTGAATTATTTGATTTCTTATTTTATTTTTTTCTGGTGTTATCGTCAGAGTTGGAAGGAAATGAAAAATACTTCTTCACAGAAACTTTCTATGAGTTTTCTTGTAATAATATCAGATTTAGTTTCCAACGTTTCGTTATCGAACAACGATCATCAAATTATTTGTTTTTAAATATGGCCCTATTTTGAAGTATGCCGTGTTTTGAAGTATTTTTCTATCTGAATTCAATGATGTATCACATGAAAATTTAATAACGTTTCAGATCTTTCTCAGCCATCATCAGGAGCTTTTTGAAAAAAAATCGAATGTGGGCCTTAATTAAAAAATATTTACTGAAATTGAGTATCGTAGGAGATCAAGAAAATCAAAATTTTGATTTGAATTGTTTTAGTTAATGCTAAAACAAAAGAAAACATGAAATAACAAAAAGTCACACATTTATACAATTAATTGAATAAAAAATACCTGCTATCATCAGGATTTATGAAAACTGTTCAAACAGATGTCCATCATTCTCCTAACTTAGATAACATCTTTCAACTGTTGAATTTAAAACCATATTTAACATATCGGGTGTAATGCTTTCGTAAGCTTGAAGAACTGGTGTTCTCAGTTCCTCTTCCGTTTCGAAAATATGCTGGTACAGGTTATTCTTAATATTCCCCCAGAAAAAGAAGTCTAGCGGAGTGATATCCGGCGAACGTGGTGGCCAGGAAACTGCTGAATGGGTACCTATGCATTTGTCCAGAAATCTACTCGATAAGTATTCCTCTACCATTTTGGCATTATGTGCAGGCGCACCATCTTGTTGGAACCAACAGTTACTAATATTGGCAAGTGGCAAGTTATCTGGGGCTCCTTCTAAATCGCGTTGAAGTAACGCTCCTTGGTAGTGGGTCGTGGTGAAAATAAGGACCAATCAATCATGTGCCAAAAATTCCAGTCCACATATTAAAGCCAAAACGGTACTGATGTCTACCCATTCGTTGAACCCTGGGTTTCCCCCTTGACCAATAATGAGTATTCCGCCGGTTGGAAATTCACTGGTACGCTCAATTTCCCGAAGTGATATTTCTGGATTTTCAGTTACAGACAACATCACATTTTCTTCGTTTTCCTCATTACAGCGTTTATATCTGGCTAATACTGGTTTTATAAACGACCCATATTGCTTAAGGTTTTTAATCAGTAGTCCTAAAATTTTTCTACTCGGTTGTTTTCTCTTTGGATAATTATTCAGATCCAAACGCTCAGCTTCCACATCATTATTTTATGACTAGAAAGCATGCAGAATCATTACTAACCCTTACTAACCCTTAGAGATTAGCATAGTGAGATATGCGAACCAGGTTCATTCACCAATAATACTTGTCCATTTTCCACAGAGTACTGAAAAAGCACATTTTTCAAGGTAACGAATCACAAATAAAAAAACAATAAATTAATTCCGTAAATCTGGTTTTTGCTTGTAATTCCGGATTTTGTTTTAATCGTTAATATTTTTTCCGTGAACCAGCTGTCGTCCCCTTACGAATGGCAGTCCTCAGAGTCGAAACTTGTGCGAGCCAAGGATTAACGATGTCTTATCTTTTTACGTGCGATTCCTAGCACTTTTTGGGCAATCAGAAATGTCTGCAGTCGCTAGGATTTGAACATTTGACTGGCATAAAATATATCTTGAATAAGTACCAATCCACAAATCCGTAAAAAGATGTTGTTATGCATTTTTACTGAACTATATCAGTGATACATATTTTCTGAACTATTAACACTGTTTTCAGTTGTCTAGATATCATTGATACTTTCCCATATATCAATTGACTGATTACGTCTAAACATGAAAACTGTTGAATTCAAAGATAAAAGTATATATGCAAAATTTCATTATAATACAGATTAAAAAAGTCATGAACATGATCCTTGAGATCAGAATTGTAATAATAGTGTAACTTCGTTGAAACGAGATTATTTCCGCAAATCAGACTGAAAGCAGATCCATTCGTTTTCTCAGTATGTAGCAAGTACAAATTTTATTCCGCTTCAATTCTTTTCCACCTCCCAATTCATTTCTATATATCATTTAACAATTTTTTCGATTATTTTTAAGGTGGCGTTGAATTAAAATCAATCATACCAAGCTCCAAGCTGAAGGAAACACAGTTATTGGATCTATTATGTAGAGTGGATATGTTAGAATTCAAACTGAAGGTCAAACTGAACAAATGAACATTTTGGAGTTCAATTTTTCGACAGAGAAAGAAAAAAATTAATATTTCTCTAAAATGGCATCAATTCAGCTTCTTTCTCCAAATGATGGTATCCATTTGAATGATAGTCAAAATGATTCTCTTTCAGTGGTGATTAAACCAAACATGAATAGCATACAAGGTGTTTGATTAACGTCAATAGGTCTTCCGAAGTTCAGTGGAGAATACGATATGTTGTAAGAACTCCGTGATGCATTCGATTCTTTCATCCATTCAAATGATACATTTTCACCTATTCGAAAATTTATTTGATCATGTGTCACTCACATCTATGGTAGATAATTTCCCTCATATTACATAGACCAATCAAATGTCATCATTTTCTCAAATCTAAACCAATGACAACAAGACTTTCTGTGACACGGCTTCCAGCTCGTGCTATTTGCATAGAAATTGTAGAATCTGTGTACTGCATTTTGAGGAAAAATAGATCATTCAGTAAGACCTGCATCAACAACTGAATCGACACCTCCCAGCATAGTAATCATTCTTCATATAAGTGATGAGGACAATTTTTGGAATAAGGGTATGTTTTTGTAGCCGCAAATGGATTATTGTACCTCAAGCAGCGATTACAAAAAAATAATAATGTAAATGATATTTTCATTTTCAATATATACGAGTAATGCTGTTACTTTTTTAGATATATCGGCGCCACTCTGAAAGTGGATATCAGAAGTGGATATTTCAAACCAGTCTTCTGCTGCAGGTATATTATATTTTTGACTAAACTCAAAAAGTCTCAAATTAAATATTTCAATACATGGGAGTGTATGAATTGATAAAATACTAGTTATGAATAGGTTTCTAGAACTCTATTCCATTGGTGTTTTAATACTTTCTGAATGTTTTCTATTCTCCTCACAATTCGAAGATTAAGAAGTATGAAGGAAAAATATTAAAAATTTGTACACAAATGTGGAAAGGTATATTACTCCTCCCATGAAGATGTAATAGGATCAAGAGCGCACCCAGAAAGGCAAGAGGGTGAGGTGGGGGTTTGCCTCCCCAAGACCAAAACAGTAACCCAAACAGAGTGTTTTAGATAATTTGGCTCAAAAGGAGATAAAAGTAGATTAACACTAAAGGTGCCATCTGCAAAAAAAGGCAGGGTTCTCTTTTAAATATTCTTAAAGCTATGTATGGACAGATAAAAGTTTTTAATGGTTTTCATGTCTCCTTCTCTTTGGAGTAACATATGCTGTTACATCAAAAAAATAATTTTCGATAATTCGTGCACGTGATGTCCATATTCTGTAATCAGAGGATTGCAACCTACGACCAAGTTTAGTTTTTCTTAGTGTAGCTCTATGACGTTTATCTCAATGTGGCTGTAAGTGGTGTTCAGGTCATTGATTTTTGAACATGAAACAACGAAAGCATTTTCTTCTGTGCAATAGGTCTTTTTTCTTTGTTTACGAAGATCACGGTAAATATATAGTAACGTCAGTATGATGCCTGATGGAAGGGCCAAATGCGCAAAATAAATAGTTTTGGCAAAACGGATAAAGTTTAACTTGGTTTATTGATTCTTGAAATTGTCCGATCAAATATCCCTTCAAAATGCAGAATTTTCAAAATTCTGTCACCTTGCCTGTCACTCAAACTGTGCTGCTGTACAAAAGACCACTCAGGAAAGCGACACATATAAAATCATTAGATTTTCTGCTTTCAGTTATGCAGTAGCATGGACCATTATAAACGACTGAACATAAAAGAACGTTTGAGAATATGAATCATAATTTGTTTGCTCGTTGACAATTTATCGAAAGATTAACGATTCCTTGAAAAATTGACAAAACTTGTAAATCAATGGTATACATCATATTCTTGCATGGTGAGTCAAAAACCCGAAATGAAATAATTTAAAAATATTCAAATCAGTTTTGAAAGATAGGGCCAGCCAATATACTAGAAACTATAGACTCAAGTAGTCATGAAGGTTGTGAATTTGGCGAGATTACAATGGTGGTAAACTGAAATAATGTGTTTAAAAAATCAGCTGGCAAGTGCAATGTTTGTTCCTATTGCAAAAGGAATAACTTCGTCTTCAATTGTGAATAATTTGACTTCCTGTACATCCCAGCTTACATATGTCTCCTCATACACTAAGATCACTTTTAGGTAGTTGAATTCAATGCAGCTTCATTACAACTGATGTTTGAAAGAAACTTGAGGCAACTCATAAAATTTAGTACCAAGTTTCAGGTTTGAACTAATTAATCTATTTGAAAAATAAATTAACGTTGTCTTGTAAAGATTGCTTCTCTTCACAATTAGTTGTTATTTTAGTTTTTTTTTTATATTACTGGTACCGTTTCCACTATCAGACTGAATATTCCACAACTGGGTTTACCAAGAAACATAAAGTGAGATGAAATTTTTATAGCCCTGGAATGGTTGATATTGTGATGAAAGTAGCCTTAAATTTGTTTCTCATGTATACATAAAATAAAACTACCAAATCATTTCCACAAACAATTTATATCAATATTGTGTGCGTGATAAGTCTCTTCACGTTGAAAAGAGAAACATTCTCACTTGAAAATTGAACCAATACATGACTCCTCTGGAAATGGAAAAAACCTACGATAAAATTGAAGTTACGTTGTGACTCATACATTCTACGTTAACGAGTTGGCGTTCAGATGAACTGAACAACTCGTTACATTGACACTTCGTCCCGAAATGTCGTCCTTGGAGTGTGTCGATACCTGCAAGAATCTCCATATCTGTACTATGAAGTTTGATGGAAGTAACACTCCACAGTCCTCATAGCCGGTCGGGAAAGATGATTACAACACAACAAAATCTTGATGCCGCTGGATGTAGATATCCTCTCCAACATGCTTCTTATAAATCTAGATCCAGCCCATCAATTCCACAAAACAATTTTGGAATCGCCATATCTTAGTTTTGGTAAGGTTCTTCCTGACATCTCAAAAATTCTTCTTGGTCCCTTCTTCAACTGTAGTATCACATAGGTACACTTCTGAATTCTGTTTCAGTAATTAGAGAATAGCACAACGATGCCCCTGGATATTCTAAGATCTTCCACCAGACAGTGACCTGGCGCATAATCAGCCTTATAGCACTTGCGCCTATTTCGGTACAAGTACTTATCTCATCCTCCGGAGGTCTGAGGGTGCGGATTGGTCGTAATTCGCAGCATGGAGAGCCACCCTATTGAATTGGGTGACCCAACGTTTCATTTGGGGTGTCTTATGGATTCGGTCATTTATCGGTATCCGTGACGAACTTGTACCGACGTTTCCACGAGGTTCCGCGAATTCGGTAATAGGCGTACTTCTAGGGTTGTACATTGAAAGTGGGTCACCAGTTAGAAATCCTCCTGCATCAGCTTCGATGCCGTAGATCTCCTTCATTCTATTGCTGTTTTTTTGAAAGTCTCAAAAGATTATAATAGACCAGAGGTATGTATTGTGAAGAGCAGAAGTCCCAAAATGGTGACCTGTGCCGCTAACACACGTTAAATTCAATATCAACTATCTGCTATCTGTTTTTATGAGTGCCTATATCAAAGTAACAGCACATTCAGAAATGTCAGTGAGACTGCTAAAAGTATATCAAAGGTAATGGTGACAAAAACACGGCTGAAGGCCAAAAGTATCAGAATTGTGCAGAGACTTTCGTCTTCATCTCTAAAAATCTTATCAGCAATTTGTGATAGAGCAGTTGTACAGCTGTGTCCTTTTCTAAAGACTGACTGGACTTTGGGCAGTAGTCAGTAATTTGCGATATGATTCATATAAGTTTGAACTTCAGAGAGGGTCGGGAGGATACCTACTGCACAAAGATCTTCACAGTTATTTGGATCACATTCATTTGCAAAAGTTAGGTGCAACGATACAGGATAATTTAATTTCCATCATCGTACGTTTTCGAAAATATTAATTTGTTTTGACTGTTTTGACATTGAAGAAACATATTTGCATGTGTCTGTTGAACCGAATCAAACTAATAACTATCTTTAGTTTGAATACTGTCAGATTTGGAATGACATCTTCTTCATTTCAAGCTATTCGTAGTTTCCACCAATCAGTAATTGATAATAGAAAGCAAGAACAAAGTATATCAAAAATAATGAAACGTGATTTGTATGTAGATGATTTGTTGACAGAGGCAAGTACATATGAAGAAGCTGTATTTATTTGTTATGAATTATAAGAAATTCTCAAGAGTGCTTGTTTTTCACATTGGAAGTGGTAGGTATTCCAAAATAGAATATCGAAAATTTTCACAGAGAATACCCGAAATCTCATAACCTTTGTATTGTCCCTATGAATGTGCAAAAACTCTAGGTTCGATTCAGTTTTGGATATAGCTTTTTCGAAAATATAAACAGGATATCCATTAAATCACGTCTTGTGGAATCTGGAATTATCTGCTACTGAAAGACAAACTTTAGTCGCTATTTTCCATCTTTCAGGAGAACCTCTTGGACGGTGGTCATGTCACATCTGATTTTATGAACGTTCATTTCATAATTTTAAAAAATCATCATGCCATATCCATGACAGGTTTATATCAAGAAAACGTCTTCAAAGTGTCGCCGCACAATAAGTAGTCCTAACAATCATTGCTAAGTGGAATTGTTTCAGAAGTGTGTGCTCTCCAATTCTTCCGACCTTCCTGATGATCTCCGAAAGGTGAAATAGATATTCATCCACTAAAGTTTATTGCAGGCCTAGCGAACGAGATTTCATTCCCGCATCAACGAATCGAACGATTTTGGTGGGTGATACTTTTAAATAACGGTAAAAATTTTGTTTACCGGAAATATGTCATGAAAAAAAAAAATTTTACTTCGCGATTGTGGGCCCTTGGCCAATTGTAATTTTTATTTTGCGTAAATGCCCTGTGGCCAAGTTCACCTCTTCGGATTACTGGAATCCTGAAATGAAAAAAAAAACAGTTGAACGTCTCGATTATAGACCCTTAACCTATTCTAATGGTACTATTCTTTGAGCAAAATTTCCCTAAATATTTTTTTAATGATTTCCAGCGCCCACGACTTGGCAACATTGGCGCATTTCTGCAAGGTTCAAATTTCATTGCCCAATCATCTAACTTAATAGTTTGGTATCCACTCAGAACTATCCTCATATCAGATTTCCATTTATCCAAAGATACCAAAAATTGGCAATGGTGCATTTCCGCAAAACAAAAATAGTATCATTAGAAAAGGTTGAGGGTCCATAATCGAAACGTTAATTGTTGTTTACATATTAGATTTCCTCTACTCCGAAGTGACCAACTTGGCAACAGGGCATTTCCGCAAAACAAAAATGACACTATTACAATTGGCTGAGGGCCCACAATCGCTACGTTCAATTGTTTTTTCCATATCAGATTTCCAGTAATCCCAGGTGACCAAAACTTGGCAACGGCGTATTTCCGCAAAACAAAAATAGTTCCTTTAGGATGGGTTGAGGGTCTATAATCTAGACGTTCACTGTTTTTTTCATATCAGATTTCCAGTAATCCAAAGAGGTCAACTTGGCAACAGGGCATTTCCGCAAAACAAAAATGGTACCATAACAATCGGCAGTGTCCACAATCGCGACGTTGAATTGCTTTTTCCATATCAGATTTCCAGTAAACCAAAGTTCAGCCTAAATAACTCCATTCCTTATTCCATTTATATATACAGTGTGGCTTTATTTAGCACCCCTCTCTGAACTTTTGAACAGTTTGACGTTCGTTAGGATTGTTCGGTAAGGGGAACGGGACGCACATCGACAGAAAATTTTTGAATGGAACGGATGGTCAGTGATATATCGTTAAAAAGATAATTTAATTCTCTTTTCAAACATCTCATTTTGTTTCCGTTAATATATCTTTTACCATTCGAATTTTGAATATCTAGTAAAAGTGAGAATCTGAATGGTACCCATATCTTGATAAATTTGAACGCTTTGTTTGATGTGGAACAACGGGACAAACAGAAATTTGAATTATATCAATTAATACTAGATTTTAAGAGAAGATACATTGCGATTACTCGGAAGATAGCGCCAGGTGCATATCAACTTGAAAATTTCGAAAGGCAAAGAGATCAAAATTGTGAAAATATGTATTGACGAAATGAAAAAAAAATGAAAAGAAAATTGAATTATCTTTTAAACGATGTGTAATTGCCCCCCCCCCCATGCCATTTGGAATTTTCTAGTTGTCGTGACCCCATACTCTCTTCATCGAGCAACCACAATGCTTCACAATCCAAAAGATAGCATCAGTGACACCATTCAAAGTGGTTTGTGTTTCATGTAGGTACGTCAAATCGTTCAAAAGTGAACTAAAAAATGTAGCACTGTGTATGGAAATTAGATGATTGAAATGATTTGATGAATACACAAGTCTGCTGAAAACTTATGTAGTTGCTTGTAAGGGTGCAGCCGCCGGATGACATGTAGAACAAATTTCAAACACATTTCTTTTTTGTTATTCGTAGTTCTGTAAATCTTGCAAATAATAATAGAAATAAGCAAACTATGCTTTTAGCTTTCCACAAGTCTGAAGGCACACTTTCATACTTCTACTTCAGCCTATACTGTAATAAGTTATAATATACAGTGTGTCCCACTTACCATGCTCACCATGGGTATCTTTTTAATGGTAAGAGATACGAGGTCGGTTAAATGACACCAAATGTGGACTTTATCAAAGTCAACTATAATGTGAAAAAATATTTCTATAAAATCTATTCGTTTCTGTTTTATACGCAAGTAACAGATTTTGATCATTTTCATGTCTTTTGCAAGTGAATTTTGACCCACTTCTGGCGGTCCTAATAACTTGGAATTTGGCAAATGTTCATAATTTCGGTGACAATGCACTACGGAATTTTTATTGAAATTAAAAATTTAAAATGGCGGCTCCTCCAACATGGTGGACGAGATTTGTGATTATGGTCCGATTCCATTCAAAATTGGTATGTGGGGGTTTCTGAGGTCGGAGATCATGATTTTTTTGTTAAAATTTATAAATTCAAGATGGCGACTGCAAAATAGTTATTGTTTTTGTATAAATAACGAGAACTCCGTTGTTATCAACAAAAAACTATTACTGTGACACATCGTCTGTGAGAGAAAAATAAGTTATTCATAATTAAGTCATAGTGAGCTATGACCTACATTTGAAAAATAAAAGTTGGTGCTGATATCTCAAATTCTAGAAGAGTTGGTAAAATTTTCATATTTTTTTCGAAATCTCATCGAAAAACTGCCATGAGAATGTGAAATTCCTATTCGAATATTTTCATAAATAAAGAAGTTACGGAGGAGACATAAAAATGATCAAAATCTGTTTTTTGCGTATATAACAAAAACGAATAGATTTTATCGAAATATTGTTTCACATTATAGTTGGCCTTGATAAACTCCACATTTGGTGTCATTTAACCGACCTCGTATCTCTCACCATTAAAAAGATACCCATGGTGAGCATGTTAAGTGGGACACACTGTATTGATGCTGCAGAATCACCGACATAATGTACGGAATAGTTATAATGCTATACATATTCGTTATATTCATATATGGCATGGACTGCAACGAAATCTATTTGATTTCGAAGAAATCTTTGTCCTAACTTGACCACGTATTCACCTTTCATACTCGTATGTATATAATAATAAAGATAAATTCAACACAAATGATGATTAATTCAATGACATCTGGTTTTGAAGTGACATATTTCATGATTCAAAAGTTCGTGGGATATGAAATCACTTTTGGATGCCTATTATTATCAAACCGTTTGTTAATTTGGAAATTAATTACAATGACCCGGAAAAATTTATATAATTTACCACACCAATTCTGTCGCTTTGAAGATGCATCGAATCGACTCACTGTGACGTATACGGTGGAATAGACACTTGAATCATGTATTCTTGATAGGTCTATGACTCATTTTTAGAAATTTGAAATAATTTGATTACCACTTAGTGAGATATTCTATCTCGTGTAATTTAAATGATCTGTTGAGATTACTAAAATATATTCATGTAGGGTATTCATTCTAAATGAAGTACTGGGTATTCCACACGTTATAACAGAGTTGATATTTGGTTCTCCTAAAACCTGAAGAGAAAGAGCAAAGTGAATTCGATTTTTATTAGGTTGATCACCCAAATTATTTAATTACGTAGTTCTTGATACTGTCCTATGGATACTTTTCGCGACTATACCCGTTTACGAAACGTTTTGTGGTGGAAAGGATTACACAAAATCTATGTTTTCATTGTCAAATTAGGGCTTGAATCACAATACGTTTATTTGGCGAATCAAAGACGGTTTGTTGAGTCACGCATAACTTAAATCTGATGCCAATATCGCCATTGTGGCGGACAAACAGCAGAGGTCGTAAACAAAAGACGGCTTCGAGGTGCTAAATGAAAATTTAAATTGCATATGTGTTTGCAGACAAAACAAAAACCTGGCGGATCCGGTTGAAAGTTATAATGGGTTCGAATTAGCAAGTGAAATTAAATGGGTCTGCGGGGACTCGGGTGTCTCCTAGGCTACTTTGGAGACTAAATTAAACAAACTTTCTCGGAATTTTCATGCCTTGTTGCTTTTCTTTCATACCTCAGTTCCCTGGATGGACATGAAAGAGCGTAAACAAAGCAGGTAGTGAAAACTCATTGGCGTTCTGATGAAATGATCTCACTTATAAAATCACAAATGTTCAAATTTTTTAGAAAATTGTTCCCATGGAACAAATTTGTCTGAGTTATGGTCGAGGCATAATCTTCTCAAAATAATGGCCGATAAAAAAAAGTTTGCAGCTATAATAATGTAATTGAAATTGTAACCAAACATCCAACGGTTGATTTAAAATCATTGAATCATAGTCCATTTGACAGAAGTCAGTTCTAATGAGAGTTGAGCAGATATGGAAAAGTTTTCTTTATTAAGAATGTTATCTCTCTAGGAAGTTTATAAAATTTTTAAATTTGAACATTTCTCTGATGACGTAGCTTGTAAAAGAAAATGTTCACATACAGATACATAATGCGATTCACTGCGCCGGTACGATGCCAGTTCTACCGAATGTTTAGATTTCCAACAGAGGCTCGTGGGCTGTTCATAACAATGAAGAATTATAGTGTTTTTCATCCTACTTTGTGAAATGGTATATATTGTTCTCAAGTATATCGTCTTCTATGATAGATGTACTCATAACTAATAACATAGTAATAATGTTACGCATCTGGTACTTATGCATAGTTCTAGGAACCAACGATAAATTTTCTGGGAACATCTAGAAGCACTAATTGTTTTCAAGATCAAGCTTCGAATATTCTTATTGTATTCTATCATCTTCTAAATGGTCAGAAATTCAATATTTTCCTATATAAGTCGTGCAATTGTGAGATTCAGATCAGTTGGGACGAAAGTTCAGCGACAGTAACTGACAGTCTATGATGAATATTTGAAGTGAGAAATATAGTACAGTGTTGTCAAGCAGGGTTGAGTAAGGAAAGCATTTGTTTTGGATCACGAAAACGTAAAAATATTGCGACAGTATCTGTAATTATTCACTTTTAGTATATACCAAATGATATTAACTTGTTAGTTGATGTTGCAGATGAATTTGTTCTAATATAAAATGAATTCATTTGATACGAAAGTTGCAAAGTATTTCTTGAAACAGCGCATATTTCCGTTGGGACCGTTGGCCGGTTCACACCACAAAACATTCCAACAGGCACACGGTACACGGAATTTCAAGGTTGTGACTTATTATCAGCTACCTTCACACTAGATTCATATCTCATATCACAGTTTGTCGCCTGATACATAAGAAGTTACATTGGTTTGAAAATAGAACAGTCTTGAATTTTATTATCCGTCAGTATGGACAGCAAAAATATAACAGAAAGTATCTCAAAGATTCATTATTGTAAATTTATTCAAAATAAATTTGTCCCAAGTGACACAAATCTGTTAAAAAACTTGTTTTTTATTACAGATCCAGAATAAGTTTATGCACTGCGTCTTTTCATATCCCCCTCTGTTAACTTTTGAACGTTTTAATGTACAAACATGACTCAAAAACCGGAACTAACCCCAAATTCTTTTTTTTAAATGACACCCTATGTATCTCTCTAGACTGTCTTGTCAGTCATAAAATTATCTATTCAATTATGAATCACGAACTGTTATTTGTTTCTCGAGTGGCTGTTGAATTGCATCAAGTTGGCTGTGATTTCGATGATAGTTCGCTGATGCTTGGTAGGATTTGAAAACCAAGATCATTAGTGAGCGGATTTTATCTTATTTTTTTCAAACCCAGATCAACCCCTGCAGGTAGTCAATGATTTTTTTGATTTAGAGAAAAAACATCAAAAATACTACAAAAACTAAAATAGGAACAATGTTTGTTCTTTCAATTTGGCTACTTGTGAAGAAACTACCTGTCTTGCATTTTTGCCAGAGTGTCATAATATGATATTTTCATTTGTCAACATAAAATATAAAATTGTTCTCCTAAGAAATCAATTCGTTTATGAGTTGGGGGTTGTTTTGATTTTCCGAATCTCTTCTGAACTGCTCTTCTACTCTAGCGAAGAATCATTAGGTGGATGGCATCTTTCCGGAAATCTTTAGAAGTAGATTTAGCTGTTCGGACTGTAAATGATTCCTCCTGCTTTCCCCGAATATTAACAACTTAATGGAGTAGAACTAAGAATAGCTAAGAATAGCCCCGCCATCGCATACATCGACTATGGCTATGCGCTGTGAATTGGATTATTCCATGTTTCAGTGTTTGGTCGATAACTTCCGGATATCTTTTTTCCTTTCCCTTTTCAAGGAAATATTCTTTCACTTATAATGAGGATATCTTCTCGAATGAAATACTCTGGAAGCAAAATACCTCTCCATTCCGGGCGGGAGGTACTGGAGGGGACTTAGCGTCGAACAAATTGAAAATTTACATTTTTAACATCTGTGGACTCAACAAGGACATCATTGACGTCCTCCATCACTTACAGGCGGAAAAACCTGATATTCTGGCCCTAACAGAAAAACAAGTAGATTTCTCCACCAACAAGGTCCGCACAAGCGGTGTAACGATCAATAAACCACCCAATTACATAGACATCACAACAATTAAAATGATCACACAATTGTTCGTGGAAGATAAGGGTATTTTTTTCTGAAAATGTACATAACTCGAAAATTAGTAGTCTTCTGAATTGCTGAAAAATCATTCCTATTGGAGACCGAAATATACTTGATTTGAAAAAATTCTAAATTAAATAATTTCTACACGAAAAAAAAATAGATACGGAAAAATCATTTTTTCGTCACTTTGACGGTTAACTTGAGGTTATGTCAGAAAGTGGAGAATACAGAAGTTTTTGATTTTTCTATTATCTACAACTTTTTTCCTTAGCATTTTCCGCTAAGAGGTTACGTTTCGCCGCAAATCATAAAAACTATTTTCAACCCCTGAACTGCATCTCCATTTCACCATTTTAAGTGTTTTTGTGTTTAATTTTTTTTCACCGAAGTTGGAATTTCAACAACATTTTCCACCTGGTCCTTGCCTGTTACTTTTTCTAAGCGTTTTAATTTGTTTTGGCACCAGCCTACAAAAATTGGTATCAATTCCAAATTTATTTAAAACAATACAGGTACTGTGTAGGAGTTTTCTGAAGATTTGACGTAAAAGAAAAAATGATAGTGGTAGAAGAAATTTGAAAATGAAAAATTTCAAAAATTCTATAGAAAGATCAAGGAAACGAAAACAAAATTTTTAACTGAAAATTAATAGCTTATTGAAAGTAAGAATTGTTTGTATAATTTGTTTAATATTGTGAAAGTATCATTGTAAGAGTTATTTTGAAAAGCGGAGTAGCGGATCTCCAGAATATATCAACTCTAATTGCCCACAAAAAAGTTTCTCCAAACGAAATCCGAAATCCTATCAGGACAAGGTGAAATGTGACATCACTACAATATACCAAAGAAACCAAGGTGTACAATTTTCATAAGAATTAGCCATAACAACAAAAAACTATTTTTCCTAGTGATATTTCGTGTATATTATCCTAGATTTTATTCGTGCCAGAAACTGTTCAATTTCAATTTCCCAAATGAACATATTAATCTCAGAACTGGCTGTCGTGTGAAATTGACAGCGTTATTTGAATGAGGCGCTTTTCAATGCACAATTTGAATATAGAATATAAACCTCTGTTGATGTGAACTGAGTTATTATTTTTCACATTTCATTGGTTTTCATTTTGATTTTCATAAATTTGTTTCATTAGATAAGGTATTTAATATCTTCAATAATAGGACCTAACATAAGAAAAAGAAAGTTATTAAAATTTGATATAATAGTTTTTTTGATATAAAGCAAACAAGTATTTCCATTGTATACGTACGTTTGTATCTATTCTATTCATTTTTACAACATACAATTGCATACTTATTTATGAATTGGTTATAACATCACACAGCAGAACAAGCCCAACACTGCAACCCTCCTGTAGAGAAAGAGATCTTCTTGTTTATTGAAGTAGGTACCGATAGAGCTAGCACACTGAAAAAAGTTAACCAAAACAAACATGCTTATAATGTCCAAACTTGAGAATTATGAATACTGAAAAGAAATCGAGTTTTTCTCCTCCTAGCGAAAGTATATAGGTAATTTCATCATAATAACCATTTAGTGTTGTCACGATAATAATTCACAGCATCCAACATACTGAATGAACCAGAGCTGATCATACAGTATGTAATTCAAAAAATCTCGTTTCACACGCGCGTTATAAGAAGTGATCTATCATGTGTTTCAAACTTTCGTGATCTGAAGTGCCGTCATTTCCTCATAAATACTGTAGGGTACCATTCCAGGCTGTTCTAATTGCTGTTCAACACGAACAAAAGCTATTTTGTTAGAAATTTGCTTTACACTACGTTTCTTTTTTCTTCAATGAAGAATCACAAAGGAATTAGGTCATAGTAAATAAAAGTTGATGATTTTAAGCTTTCTTTTAGTAGTAGCGTTCGCCACAAAACACTAACGAGCAACTGGTATGCAAGTGTTTTTTTTTTATATTCTGTCATGAAATACTTTATTCTGCAACATGCCACCAAACTGAATCTGAATAATCGTTTTTAAATAAATATGAACCTTTTTCATTTGCAAAGGGGATGTTTTCGAAATAACCGGATATAAAACTTCGTTAGCTTCTGAACAATATCTAGTAATGTCGATTTTTTTCATGGTGTACCATTGTCTCATTTAATGATTATTATGTTACATCACAATTTTCCTTCTCGTACTTTTGTGACAACTAAAAGAAATTAGAAAAGTACGATTTACAAATAGTTTTTTTGGGTGTTTCACCTTCCACAGTCCGAAATTGAAAAAAAAAGTAGATTCAAAGAAATCTTTATTCTGAGTTTTTCATTTACGTAGATATTCTCAAAATATTCGTCTGATAACTTCTGTTGTCATCTGGCCGTCGCTGACAGAACCGTAATACGCTCGTACTGCAGTGTCGAAGGAATCTACTCAGCTAATTTTAAGATTTTTTTTCTAAGAAATGCGCAATTCGACTGAGAGTACGACTATCTTGGCATATGGTGTATTCATCATTGAGTAGAAAGACTGGTCAAAAAAATATTCGAAAGTGAATCGATAAGTTGAAGCTTTACATAAGTGTTCAATGTGATTTAGTGCATTTGAGTTGTGTTGTCGAGTCACTTCCTTTTTCTTTAGGATCAATAATTGACCAGCTGTGTGTATACCTACTCCGCTATCATCTAGAACTGGTATATCGTTATTGGGATGAGCCAAAAAATATCGTTTATTGACAATAAGTTTTCAAGCTAGTTGTCAACCACATCTTGAGTCGGAATCGAACTGTAATCAAGCCAATTTGAGATATATTATAAGCTAATTACGCTTGGAAAAGAAGCCGACAAAGGGAGTATTTACATAACGCAATTGATATCCATTGGTGTTTGGGAAAACCCTTCTTTGAAGGTTTTTCATGTTGGGACATACGGCCTGATAGACTGGCCTTGTTGAAGCCTCTGGTTTGAAGCATTTTTCATCATCAGTGGGAAACTTCTACAGATTACAAGCGGCTCACGCAAGTACCTAACCAAAGGGAGTGAATTATTTTCGATTTCGAAATATTTGAAATTTATTTGAATAATCTTTCTTATTTGTTAGGAGGAGATTATTCTGGTTATAGACTGGTTTACACGTTTTTATATATTTCTCTACGCTCGCATGAAATTGATGTTATCCCTGCGCCTGCGCTTAAGCTTAAGCTTTGGGTTGATGGGGGTTACATACCAGCCGAGTATCTGATTAAAATTTATTTTTGTAATCTCCGCTGTACCTCACAATTGAATACCGTTGGTTAACTTGTAAAAAAAGTAATGTATCTGAATACGAAAAAAAACTTATGTTTGGTGAACTCAAGCATAATATTACCATTACCATTGCCCACCTGAATTTCTGTAAGTTCAATTTCTTCTATAGTCTTACTTCTTCAATTTAAAATGTTATAAAGTCGAAATATTGCCTTTCTGGGCATCTTAAAATTTAGGTGGCGCCCACGTACAAACCGAACAGCTTTTGCTACATCGTAAAAAAGTTTTTGCCATTCAGGGTCTTGCTTCCTCCAGCTCGGGCTAGTGAATTGCCTACGTATAACCTGTGTGTGCTTGTGAATATACTGGGGTCAGTCTGTTCTGACTGCCAAGCTCTTTCAGAGCTTCCATACAGACCTACACAAGTTTTGAGGTAACTTGCATTGAATTAACTGCTTTTACTGCATGAGTTAAAAAAACTTATGCCTTATCATCTCTTGAGCGCAGTTTATTGAAACGATTTCTCCTTGAAATATCGTCGCCTATGTGCCCAACCTCAGTGAGATTTTCATCTTCAGATTGGTATAATAAATGCCGGCTTCTCAACCTTCATCAGTTTTTGAGCCAAATAATCTTGTCATCTATCCTTCACGCCAGTGACGACGGTAATGTTTTTCTCCTTTTTCTGCTCCATTCAAGCTCCAACCATTTGTATTTGTCCCATTCAAAGATGGATGGGCTGTGTCTCCAAGACTGGATTTCTAGTTATCCTGGCGGAATGATCGCTGATGTACAAGAACAAACCATCTACACCTGGTCCTGATATTCCTGATCAGAACGAAACATCATCTATATTGTGAAGCATGGAACTATACAATTCTTCAAGAATCTGAGTCGACCTAGAGTTAACCAACGGTAGAGTTTATACTGAGACACCCGAGAAAAATAGAACATAACGATTCGAGAACGAAAATAAAAAGAAAGAGCGACTCCGGAAATCAACGTTTCAGTTACATTTTCGATAAAAATTACTGACAAGTATTACTTTTGCTGTCTTGACAGTATCACTCCAGATAAATTATTCGACGTGAAATACCTTAGACGTTAGGAAACGAGCAACAAATTTCAATACCAAACATTTCTACTATTTCGGCAGCGTACTACCGATATAATTCTTCCCGTATGTAATATTTCCCATTGGTGTACTTCTGAATGGAGTCTTGCTTGAGTTGAATATTCATTGCCACGATCGTTAACAGATACAACAAGGGGGAAACCGCTGAGGAAATTATGTACACTAATTCCCAAAAATCATAAGTAATTCCGCTACTTCCCAAGTAAATGCCGAGTAATACCCCGAACAAATGCCACTAATTCCTCTGATACCCAAAGAATGAAAGCAATAGAACTACGAATTTTCGTTTTTTTTTGTCAATTATTATTTTGAAGGTATTATTTCAATTCCACAATTGTGATCCCAATACAGATATTTCTTGTTATCCGCAAATTCCCGATTCCATGGGTTGAGGATATTTTTTTTTACTCTTCTTGGTGTAAAACCCATGAATTACTCGAGTAATACCTACTAATGCCCATTAATTTTGACTGATACCACTGAATCCCGAGTAACACCCAGTAATGCCCAATAATTTTCAACTAATACACCTAATTCCCGACAAGTAGCCATAATTTTCCACAAATTCCACTAATTCTCCACTAATACTTAAATATAATACCACCAATACCAGAGGCTTGTACACTAAAATTCCCCAGCAGTTTCCCTCTCGAGATACAATCATCATTCAGATACAAGTTCGTAAAGTAGGACTTTTCTGTATGAGTGTGTATGAGTGAGAGTGTATGAAAGTTTGTTGAATGAAGCGATGGAGTTCAAGAAAACACGCGAGTTAAATTTTTTAACAAAATTGTTAAAATTGTTATTTCCGTCAACCGATTGCACACCTACGTGCAACCCTCGGAAGTCTTCGAGAGACTTGTGTGAGCTAGGGAAGACGCAGCCCTTACCTTTTAACGTGTGATGCCATGCACGAGACCGGTGAATCGGTGGATCGAACCCACGACCCAACGCTTGCGAGGCGTACGCTTTTACCAGCCGACCACCACGGCCCATGCAGTACGATAAAGCTCTTAACGAAAATGTATCATGTCAGTTTTTTATACGACAGTTATTTTTACAATTTTTATTACCGTCAACTTGTGGCACCAATACCCTCATAAGTCTTGGAGAGACCTGTGCAAGCTAGGGAAGACGCAGTCATCACCTCTCAACGTGTGATGCCATGCACGAGACAGGTAAACATGTTGGGAATCCAACCCACGACCCTATGCTCGAGAGGCGAACGCTCTACCGGCTGACCACCAATGACAAATTGTAGCAGTTGTGGATTGTTGTATCCTATGAAGTTATCAATTCTCGTCGTATCATCAAATGATGACTTCCAAGTAGAATCTAACCTCAGGTTATGAACTGTTGTAGAAAAATAGTTTTTTACATTGTTCATACATTTCCAATAAGTTTTCCCAAATTCACAAAAGATCATAAACAAACTTACTGAAAATCGGGTTGGGGAGTAATGTATGAAAAATATTCATGAGGCAAAGTTTCAGACTTCCTTTTATTTTTATAGATTTTTCTCTATGATGTCACCTTAAGTTTGTCCATTGCAATAATGGCTATGGTAGTGAAGGATCAGCGGGCAAAGCGGCAGGTTTAGCTGATTTTCAATAACCATTTTTGTAGAAATGCTGGTGAACTTAATGATACTGAAAAGAAAAATATAACTGAAGAAAAAAATTCTTGTAGAGACGTAACTGCGTATTTGATCACAAATATTAGGTTTTTCTCTTCAATTTTTCATAACAACAATTTTCTTCACTTCAATTCACTGTAAATTCATATTTTCTGACGTCACTCCTACAAGACTGACAAATTCCAAAATTTTATCAATCTCAACTAAGGTATAGAAATATGCAGAACTTTTTATGAATCTGTAACGAAATTTTATAATAATAATTTAGTTCACTTACATTTCAAATGCATTCAAAATGATGATTCTCGTGAATATATTTTCATTCTTGGCGAGGAACAAGAGAGCGATCGATTCACGAACGACCCTGTATTTATATTTCCTTTTTATGGACACGCGGAAAAAACGTAAACCTGACTTCGACGGCGAAGATACTGAACAGAGTTAATTAATGAATGAGTCGTGGCGATACACGATTGTGGTTTGCGAAATATTTAGAAAAATGTAGTTTCACGGATTTCTTCGCATTGTTCACTGAACGAAAGAAATTTTGGGCTATTCGTTTTGGATAAATATCTGATTTGTCTTGAAGATTATTTTGAAGTTCATAGAAAAACAGTAAAATTTAAACGTCTCTGAATGCTTGGGTTATCTGCTTTGGAGGTGAGTTTTTCTGGGAATTTTGTTCATTTTCTTATAGGTATTTTTTCTGGCCTTTTCTCCACTTTCAGGCGTTTTCTCACGGTACTGAGTCGGTTGAAATATATGAAATTATGGTAATATACTGGGCGTAATGCACTTATCGCCAGAGCAATAAACTGAGGAATTGAAACTAATAGAAGAAACGAGTAATGTGCATCCTGAACGTCATAATTTTGCTGGAGCATCAGTGATAAGTACCACCTAGTGGATTTGTACATTATTTTCAACGATTATAATGAGAGATTGAACTTGAGATTGAAATTAGAGTCTTTACTCTAATACTCGTATACTTTTATTCGATTGACGATTGTCATTTCAAATTTCTGGACTTATTCCACCTTGGTCGATAGTGATATACCGTTCGCAATCATTTAACATTATTATTTTATGTTATGTAACTTCAATTTGGGACAATCAGATTTAGAATTATATTTAGACCTCTTGAAAGTTAGTTAGGTCATTGAATTTAATATCTAAATTCGCATTAAAGTCTCCTTCACCCAAATTATTTCTTTTATTGGAGCTCAGCCTAATGTAGATACTTTGGGGTCTTTTTAGTGGTTTTGAAGGGCCAGGAAACATAATTTGGGGGTGTGATGTTTGGAAATCAGTTGGCGCTCAACATAAAACTTTATTACATATTTTTCTTTCACCTTCTCCCGACTCCACTGAGTATTAGTCGGCGCACTCCCGAATTTCGTTCACGAAATTTACGTAACAAATCATACATTTTTAAGAGTTTGTCGAAAAATTTCCGCTAATAACGCAACTCACACGCTTTGATGGGACATATCAATTAAGGGGTAAATTATGTCACGAAGGAGATGCATGGCGGAAATGCATAAACCATGTATTGTGAAAGATACACAGAACAAGTCATCTTCATCGTCAGAATCGAAGCTTTGTCAGAGTTTCTCTTATTATTCGTTGCATTCCGAGAAGAAATTGAATATCCCCGTAGGAACCAGAAGCGTAGGGTTTAACAGTTGATCAACAAGGATAACCATAAGGTTCACGTTTGAAGTTTGACATTTGACGTTCGAAGTTTGAGGTTGAAAATTTTACATGTTACGTGTCACGTTTCACATTCGACGTTTTCCGTTTCACGTAATGAATTTTACATTCCTCATTCTACATCTTACATATTTCACAGTTTATATTTTACATTTTTTAACTTTTTATATTTAATATTTTACGTTTTACGTTTCACGTTTTATGTTTAGCGTTTTCCGTTTTACGTTTTACGTTTTACGTTTTACGTTTTACGTTTTACGTTTTACGTTTTACGTTTTACTTTTTACGTTTTACGTTTTACGTTTTACGTTTTACGTTTTACGTTTTACGTTTTACGTTTTACGTTTTACGTTTTACGTTTTACGTTTTGCGTTTTGCGTTTTACGTTTTACGTTTTACGTTTTACGTTTTACGTTTTACGTTTTACGTTTTACGTTTTACGTTTTACGTTTTACGTTTTACGTTTTACGTTTTACGTTTTACGTTTTACGTTTTACGTTTTACGTTTTACGTTTTACGTTTTACGTTTTACGTTTTACGTTTTACGTTTTACGTTTTACGTTTTACGTTTTACGTTTTACGTTTTACGTTTTACGTTTTACGTTTTACGTTTTACGTTTTACGTTTTACGTTTTACGTTTTACGTTTTACGTTTTACGTTTTACGTTTTACGTTTTACGTTTTACGTTTTACGTTTTACGTTTTACGTTTTACGTTTTACGTTTTACGTTTTACGTTTTACGTTTTACGTTTTACGTTTTACGTTTTACGTTTTACGTTTTACGTTTTACGTTTTACGTTTTACGTTTTACGTTTTACGTTTTACGTTTTACGTTTTACGTTTTACGTTTTACGTTTTACGTTTTACGTTTTACGTTTTACGTTTTACGTTTTACGTTTTACGTTTTACGTTTTACGTTTTACGTTTTACGTTTTACGTTTTACGTTTTACGTTTTACGTTTTACGTTTTACGTTTTACGTTTTACGTTTTACGTTTTACGTTTTACGTTTTACGTTTTACGTTTTACGTTTTACGTTTTACGTTTTACGTTTTACGTTTTACGTTTTACGTTTTACGTTTTACGTTTTACGTTTTACGTAATCCATTCGTTTTACGTCATCAATTCTCTCCAATTTTCTGTAACTTCTCCTCTTAATCACGCAACTTCACATTCACTTTGTTTACCATTATTGAACTACAAGTTTTATTAGGGAGAAGCGTGACTTTTTTTCGTATCCTACCCATTTTATACTGATTTTACTCCTATTTTAGTCTATCAGGTTATCCACTTGATTGATGAAAAGTATATGCTTTTGGTCTTATGTGGAAACATTACTTTCCAAATAATTTTGACTAAAATACTAATCAGCATTTATAATTGAAACTTGTCTGGCAATTAGAGTTGTAGTGACTGAATATAAAGTATTTCATATTCATACGTTGGTTCATGTTTTCTGGTCATAAATTGGGTAAAAATCAACCATTCACTTGATCTTAATCTATTTTATGATTACACAAGCAAAAAATTATTTTCACTCGTCCTTTGCAAATTTTAAATAGTAATCGAATAGAAATGGATCAATTCGAGCGACAAAAAATCCAATTGAAATTTTTGGAGGTCTCAAGTAATTTCGGAGATACGGACCTTTTTTTAATGAAAATTGGCATTTTCTGGTACACGTTTCTTCTTCGAAAAACACACTCAAATGAATCCTTATTTTCACCAGCACAATATACACACCCTAATTCACCAGTTTTACACTATTTTTTTCATTGAAAACAGTTTTTTATCAACAAATTGTAACTTTTTCTAGCAAATACAAAATGAACAAAATCATGCTGTTTTGTTTACTGAATATCTGTCATTTATGTTGTCAGGTTGGTAACAATGGAATTGACGGAAAAGCGATTTTAATTTTGCGACATTGCCAATGTGATTCGAGAAATATTCAATTCACGTATCACATAGAATATTTTAGTGAATGAGTATGAAAAATGAGTTGATATAACCACAACATTTTCCCATCAACACTTTGACTGCACATTGGAAACAATGGTTCTCATACTGTTTCTGAATGACTAGCAAAATTCAAAAGAACGAGACAGATCACGGAAATGTGCGCAACCAAATATGAATATACATGTGCACAAAAAAATTAAGAACAATTTTCACATAAAATTACCTACTTTAATGACTATAAATCAACCCGACAGACCCGATCTTATGCAAACCTAACCGAGCTTACCCGACTATACGATACGGATAGGTTGCGTATTTGCTATCTGTTTGCGCATGCGCATAGAACGAAAATGAATGTTTGTGATCCGACACGTTTATTTAGGTAATTATTTGTTCGCAAAAAATGCCTGCTACATGCTCTGTTTATTTAAAAATATGTTTTGTGCATTCAAAATATTAATACAAAGATTTTTTCTCCAATCCAGTTATCTGACAACGAAATGGCTTCTTTCATAACAAAGTAGCCAGTATCAAATGTCTTTTACTAACTCAACAACAGCAATGAGTCTTAATAACTTTATAAGAGTACAATGCGACGTTGTCAGATTCCCTAAAACTCCTGCATACTGAATACTCATGAATATAAAATGTTTGTAGTGACTAGTTTTCGGAAGTATTGGCGCTCTAGAGACTGACAATTTTTTCATCAATAATGATAATAATAGTTCCTAATAAACACTCGAGAAATGAACCATTCTTAGTGAAGATATTCAGCAAGAAATCTGCAAGCAGAGCGAGCACGCGCATTCGTATTACTACTTTTGTAACTTACGTAACTTATTTCTTACTTCTTGGTGAAGATATCTGCGAGAAAGACGCGAGCGAAGCGAACGCACGTATTCCCATCACTACTTTATCGATTTCTGACGACTTTGAGTAGAAATTTTTATCCCTTATTCGTTAGTGAACAAGACCAGAAAAACGCGAGCGAAGCGAGCGCGCTTGCCCATCACTACCTTGTCGATTTCAGTCAACTTTGAGTAGAAATTTTCATACCCTATTCGTTAGTGAACAAAACCAGAAATACGCGAGCGCGCGCATTCCCATCACTACTTTGTCGATTTCAGTCAACTTTGAGTAGAAAATTTCATACCTTATTCGTTAGTGAACAAGACCAGAAATACGCGAGCGAAGCGAGCGCGCTTGCCCATCACTACTTTGTCGAATTCAGTCAACTTTGAAGAGAATACGCGTGCTCGCTTTTCACTCAATGTTGATAGAAATCGACAAAGTAGTGATAGGAATGTGCGCGCTCGCCCGACAATGTCGGGGCACATTGGCAATGTCGCAAAATTAAAATCGCCTTTCCGTCAATTCCATTGTCACCAACCTGACAACATAAATTACAGATATTCAGTAAACAAAACAGCATGATTTTGTTGATTTTGTATTTGCTAGAAAAAGTTACAATTTTTTGATAAAAAACTGTTTTCAATGAAAAAAAAGTGTAAAACTGTTGAATTAGGGTGTGTATATTGTGCTGGTAAAAATAAGGAGTAATTTGAGTGTGTTTTTCGAAGAAGAAACGTGTACTAGAAAATGCCAATTTTCATTCAAAAAAAGGCCCGTAGCTCCGAAACTACCTGAGACCGCCAAAAATTTCATTTGGATTTTTTGTTCAGGAGGTCAAACTACGTAAATTTTTTTGTAGCTTGTAGTGCCCGGTTAAAGGAATTTAACCGTTGATTTTTTAAGGTAAATCGGATCACGGATCTGTTTTTCCGTAGAGAGTGGAATCGGAGATTCAAGTTGTAGTTGAGGGATATCAGCAACTCTTTCGGACTCAAAGGGAAAATTTTTGGAAAGATTTTATATCAACCTGAGAAGTTGGGAGTTATTTAACGAAATGAGTGATCACTTTGTAATGTTCTGCAGGAACACATACAAGAAAATAGAAAATTGTAAATTTACACTAAATAACCAATTACACAGTTTTCTTTTAGCAATGCATTTCTTTGCCCATGGAAACTACCAGAAGTCTATGGTAAAAGGAAAAGCGTGTATCATGTCACAGTCTTCTGTGAAATACTGGTTGATCATTTAGCCCCTATATTTATATAAAATTCCCAACAGAGCTGTTCAGTTTGTCTGTTATGAGGTCCCAAGCTTCTATGAGAATTTCTGGTTTACTTGGTTCATACTCAATTGTAGGAAACCACTAGTTTTTTTCCAATTCAGCCAAATAATAAACGAAAAATTAAGGCCTATACCACTTTTTTTCACAGTTTCATAATATTCAACGATTTCCATAGTTGATTCAACTATCCATCAAATAAACAAATAACTGACACAAATGGTTTAAAAAATTTGTTTTCATCCATCACTCAATTACAAAACATGAATTTACGAGGACTACTTGTCTCAAACATTCAGGTTTGTCGTTATTCATTTGGTAACGACTGAAGCTGTAACGACAGTGTTCACACAATACAAATTTCTGAATTGTCGCTTAGATTGACGTAATAGTCTAAGAGCTAGCAACGTTTTCAAGAGAGTATTTCAGGTCGGCAAGTTTTTAGAAATATTATCTCTCTCACTCTCCCGGACGTCATACGGGCCATCTGGCTGGCGGTAGAGGTTGTGTTCATCACTGCGCATCGTACCTGTCCTGTACAGGTAATATATTGATTTTTCAAGAAGGTTTATTTTTTTATCAGTCTCATTTAACTTTTTGATACATGAATACATTATTGCCAGATATTTCTATCGTTGTTTAAACTGTGCCAGACGCCAATAACAAAATAAAGAAAAAAATTGAATAATATACAAAAAAGAATTCAAAATATTTTAGTATGGCTGAAATTTTTATATGATGTTTTTTTAAGTATCTACAAACCCAAATTTAATTTGCCAAACAATAATTGTTGATAAACCTCCAGCCAGACCGATTTGAAAGTGAAAAATGATTGGGCATGTTAGAAGAGTAAAGTCAGTCAGGCGCAAGCGAGATAAACCACAACAGCCGTTTGCAGCTTTGAGCTGAAGTTGGTGATGATTCTCAGAGTACAATATGGTACATTTAATTGAAAATATGAACAGGATGTTCATAAAGTCAGTTGCTTTTGCCGGGGAAGTAGTTGTTTTCTGTTAGATATTACAAAAATGTAACTTCAATTTTATCGTAGGGTTTTTCCATTTCCAGAGGAGTCATATATTGATTCAATTTTCAATTGAGCATGTTTCTCTTCAAAACATGGTACATTTTGTTCTCATAATAATACCACACCACTTTTCACTTTCAAATCGGTCTAGCTGGAAGTTTAACAACCAATTTATTTTTTCCCGTAGGTGTTTGTTTAGCAAATTAATTTTGGGTTTGTAGATACTTAAAAAACATCATATAAAAATTTCAGTCATATTAAACTATTTTGAAAAAATAAGTTATTTTTTAATCAACATTAGCGTCTGGCACAGTTCAAACAACGATAAAAATATCTAGCAATAATTGATTCATGTGTCAAAGAGTTCAATTAAAATAATAATAAGAAAAGAAACCTTCTTAAATTAATTTGAAAAATAAATATTTTACCTGTATATGATCGATGCGCAGCCAGATGGCCCGTATGACGTCCGGGATAAAGAAAGAGGTAACATATCTATAAACTGGCCTTACTGAAATTCTTGTTTTCCCGACGTTGCTAGCTCTCATACTATAATCGTAAATTGAACTACAATCGTTAGTAGATTGGCTATGCGAGCGAGTGTGTGTGAGAGAGAAAGAGCGTGTGTGATAGTTGAGGACTCCTCAGTCGAGAGCGTCAAATTTCAATTTGTCAGCCGCCATCTTGCTTCGTACCACGGAACACCTCCTACCACGGAACACCATCATGTCACTTTTGCATGGGCGCGCGAATTCAAATTACATCGCGTGTGTGACGAGAGCGTATTTTGATGAATAACAAAGATTTCGGCCGTGGGGATCGATCCGACTACCTCCAGATCATGGAGCGGACATTCAACTCAACTCAACTCAAATCTATTCGTAATAACTGTGAATTACATAAATACATAGTCTGAACTATACACAACATTTATTTTCATCCTTCTTCCTAACTGTCGCGAAAGAGAAAAGAATGAATCAGGACATGAGCCAGTTGTTTGCCTAGCGATGAACCGTTACCAGTCCATCCCTCGGTTGCAACGCCAAGCCAAACCCTGATCTCCCCTGGGAGAGACACTTGGAACGGCCCCCGCGGTGTTTGCGGGAGGGTCCGTGTATACTCCGAGACTAAGGTCGATGATCGGGCACAATCCACGCCACCTGCAGAGCTCATGCGTGGGTTTGATGTAATTCTAAACAGACATTGGACGACGATAATCATTGAGGTGGACAGTATGATGATAGTCCCGGAAAATGCTCACTACAAAAAACCGGGTTTTGAAATTGGTCTTACTTTTCCTGATTACCCCTTATGGATTACCTCTTATGGGCCCGGTTCTTCGAAACGCTCTTGGAATAAATCCAGAGCTTGATTGATAAGTCCCCCGTGTCTACGGGGGGCATTATCATGCACCCTGATGCGGGAGAGACTGCTTGTTAGCGGGCTTTTGGGTAAGAAGTGTTTATAGAAGTTGTATGACAACATTCTAATATATGTCGGGACTGAGTCGACGCACTAATCTCCCGAAGGGTGATCAGCCGAATGTACCTATCACTGTTTGTGATTATACGGAGCACCTTGTTCTGCATCCTGTCCAGCTTCGTTAGAAGCGTAGGATCCAGGCTGCAGAACACAGGACAAGCGTACAACACTGCAGGTCGTATTATCTGCTTATAGAGCATGAGCTTGTTCTCTAGACTCAGCTTTGAGTTTCTGGCTATCAGAGGGTAGGTTCGCGTTATGGCAGCCCCCGCCCTCTGAGTAGCCAAATTGATATGTCTTTGGAATGTCATACGCTTGTCGAGCTGTACCCCCGGGTATCTCACCGTGTTCGACTCTCTCACGTACCTGTCCTTGATTCTCATTCCACGAGGAAGAAGTCTCGAGAAGATTCGTCTCCTCGTGCAATTGAGGATCTCAGTTTTGTCCATGTTTACCCTAATCTTATTTTTCTCCATATACGGCACTATCTCCCCATCCAAATAAATTTGGATCTTCTGAGCAGCGACCACGCTTGAGAATGAATGCGCGTATAAGGCGGTGTCATCCGCATATATCGCGGCATTCACTCTCTCGGATCGGGGATAATCATGAGTATATAGAGAATATAAGTGGGGAGATAAGCACGATCCCTGTGGGACACCCGCTTCGACTGTGCACCCTGACGAAAGATTGTTGTTCACTCTTACCACAAAAGATCTGCCTGTGAGGTACGAATCAATCAGTCTCACTGTATTTAAAGGCATGCCTGCTCTTGACATTTTGCTGACGAGACCCTCGACCCAAACAGTGTCGAAGGCCTTCTCCATATCCAGCAGCACCATGACTGTGTTGCGTCCTTGATTAAAGGCTTCCTTCACCCCGTGCACAATTTGGACTACCTGCGAGATCGTATTGTGACCTTTCCGGAACCCGAACTGCACGTCCGGGATGAGTTTCAGCCTCTCCTCAAGGATCAACAGCCTTTTAAGGATGATTTTGTCCACCACTTTAGCAATCGCGCTAAGCAGTGATATAGGTCGGTAGCTGGATAGCTGATGCTTGTCCTTGCCAGGTTTTAGGATCGGTATTCCCACAGCTTGCTTCAGACAATCTGGGTAGTACTGCCATCTAAGGATGGCGTTAACGATATGTAGAAACTGCATCAGGGTCTTGCGCGGGAGGTTCTTGAGCAGAACTGTGTCAATACCATCTCGGCCAGGCGCCTTCCGTGCTGGAAGTCGTTTAATAGCCTCCAGCAGCTCCTCACTGTTCACCATTACTTTGGCGAACAGATCAGGGCCCAACGGGGAAGCAAGAGTCTCTATTAGGCGACCTATGCGTCTTGAGCACTCCTCCTGCTCCTTGTTGACATCTGGCATCCTTTTATGAATGCTGCTAAAATGTTCTCCAAACAGTTTAGCCTTCTGGGGATCCGTCACTGCCCGAACGTTACCCTTCTCTATGGCTGGCACGGGTTCAAAACGCTTCTGAATGCGCTTTGACATGCGCCACAGAGAGTTGTCTCGAACGTCCAGTGACTCCAGTTTGTCCTGCCACACCTTGTCAGTGTGCCGTTGAATCATTTCGCTTATTTCCCTCCACATAAGGAGCATATTCTCCTTATGGACAGGGTTGCCGGTTCTTTGCCAGCGTTTTCGGGCAGCGTTCTTCTGTTCGATCAGCCCCTTAACATGGGGTGGCAGGACATTCCGGTCTTCCCTAATCTCGATCTTCTTGGTAGTCTCATCTCTCACTATCTGGATGTTCGATATCAGAGTCTGGGTTTCACCTTCAATGTCGTCACGACTAATTTGGCCTTTGATTTTCGTTAGCCTATTCAAGCGCCTCCGGAACTCGGTCCAGTCAATATTCTTATAGTCGAACATTGAACACACTTGGCTACGGACCTCGATGTAAATGTAGATGAACATGTTGGCTATATGACTGACGTGCCATGATTTTGTTGTTGGTTTGTCAACGTCCTGTATACAGCAGACATAAAAAATACACACACACACACACACCCACACACACAGTGTAGTTGAAGAAGGTGTTGGAGAAAAATGCATCATTGAGGACATGGTTCATTTGCGGTGTGTCGCAGTGTCATTGGGGGATGCCTACATGGGGGAGTGCAGAATGGGGTAATGCAAAATGGGTCATTTGTAAACATGTAGTGGTGGGGTTGTAGTAAGATGTCTAGAAAGCATCGTACTTCTAGTGATTCGCATTTGTTTCGAACTTTTTGAAGGCACCACCTGTTGCATTCAACAGAACTTTCCATAGATCTGTGAGATGGCGCTGTGCAGAATCATTCGAGACCTCGCTGAATCTGTCATACGATGATGTCAAATAAGTTTTTCTGTCACTGTCAATGAGTAATCAATTTTCATTGTTTTGAAATTGAGAATTTTTCTTTTTCGTGTTGTCCAAGATGCATATAACTCCTGGTGGAATTACTTATAGCTGTGAAATTGTCATCCAAAACTGTTGATGTACGGCCTGCTTGATTCATGACATTTTTATTGCGTCAAGAGAGTTTACTCAATTTTAACATAGATGGCAGGCAAATCATTACCGATCATGATGACTTGACATGTCGTTTTGACAAACGCATGCTGCGTCATCGACATAACCTCAAATTGAACCATGTCATGATTGTCATGTCGAAGTCGAGACTCACAAAAAAATGCTATACACTACCCTAACTTTTACGAATGACAGAAAAACACTAGAACAAATAAATAACAATAACCCAACAACTAAAAACGTCGCAATACTACCGAACTGAGCGAAAAGTATTAAAAGAACAGAAAAATCACACGATAAATACCAATATGCAATGTAATTGACATATAACCTCAAAATAATGTTAACGTTCAAAAACTCAAAAAATGTATCTAGTAGGCACTTTGGATTGTTGGAAACTCCACTATATTCGACTTAAGCGTCATCCATTGACGAATGGAACAAACTCTATTGACGCAATTACAGGATCAAGAACTTTAGTTGAAACAAAAGCGAATCAGTAAACGCACCAGGAGTTATATGCATCTTGGTGTTGTCTTATTGTTCGTCGTTTTTATTGTAGTTTCAATCATCAGTTCTTACTTATTTTAGTGTTGTGTATTCAGTTTAGTAGTTATTTCATAAGGACTAGTTCTAAATAGGTGATAAGGATACTTTTCGTGATAGAGTGTAGGGATACTTTTCGTGAAGACCTAAAATGGGACCGTTTTGTATTTTGTGTGGACAATGTAAAGATTCTTCCAGCATTCATCTATATTCAGTACCAAAGGTAAATACAAATTATTTAGATGAATTATTATCCGTCATAATTACTGTCAATTCACCAACGATAATCTAGCTGTTCAACACTAGACTCTTATTTCTAATATTCCCTCGCCCTGTCAAGTGCCCGTCCGCTGACAGAATATCTATTATGGATTTCTGAAAGGGAGTGAATATCTAAAATAGATAACAAACAGGAAGGAATGGCAATAGCTTCAAAGTATTTCATTCTTACAGAATATCTATTATGGATTTTTGAAAGAGAATGAATATCTAATATAAATAACAAACAGAAAGAAATGGCATAACAAATAGCTGTATTCCATATTCTTACTTACATGCTTTTACTTTCTTTCCTTTAAAAATGATATCAATACAATTTCATAGGAGCAAGAAAAGAAGTCTTCTTATTAAATACATAATTTTTTAAATGCCACCTTTACTGAGTACGAGAAGAACATTAGGTAAAGATAAATACGAATACTTGAAAGGATGATTTCATTTCAATATCTACATCAACATCTATTGCCAATCATTGAATTTATCTAATCACCAAATATAGAATTTTTAGTGAGAAAATAGGCAAATAGTGTTATGTAGGTATGCTCTTTTAATTTACGTGTTTTCAATGCATTGGTAATTTTTTGTTTGTTTTGCATACTTAGCTGAAAAAAATCTGTAATTTCTAGGATGACAACAAGCAGAAGCAATGGATGGATGCTGTAGGAAAATACCTTCCTAATGGTGCTTTCATTTGCTCCAAGCTTTTTCCAACCCGCTTTCTTGGGGAGAAAAAACTATTAAAAGGTGCCAAACCATCATGCTTGTGAGTATCTACAAATCTCAAAGATTTGTGTGTTTGTTAAAGTGCACTTATAGAGAAGTAATTGTGGATTTCCAGATATAAATATTTTGTCCAAGTATCAAGAAAATTCCACCAGTTCCATTATCAATTTCCAAATCATTTCTATAGTTGGAAAGTATCTATCTGTTGAGGAACGTTTCGAAAGCAAATAGAATTACAAACAAATCAAAAAGAAACATCATATCAATTCATTCATATTATGCAATGACAATTCACCCCTTCTAGGTTCTTGACTTGGTCTTTTAACCTTCCACAGTCCGAAAATGGAAAAAAAAAGTAAATACAAGTATGTAAATCTATACAGGTGGAGAACGCAAATTAATCAGTTTGCCTCTACAAGTTACTGCGTTCACAAGACTATTAATTGTCTTGAATAAAATTATTTGATTTTGTGTTGTCCATTTCGACTGAGTTTGTTGAAAAACAGTTTTGACAAAAAATGCAGGCAGTAACTCATTGCGGCAAATTCATTAGCTCTTCTACACTTTTTAATTTTCAAACCCAAAGGTTAAAACACTCAAAAGACCATGTGAACAACCGAAATTCCTCCACAAAATCAAACTTTCAATTAATACCCTTCTAGTGTTATCTCTGTGCAGTTCTTGATTGAAGGCAAAATATTGTTGTTTTCGGTTCAACTCAATCATGACAATGCCCCTCAACATAACGAAAGCTATTCTGATCATATTATGTAAAAGATATATTTATGTGACCATTTATTTGAAACAGATATAAGTAAAACATGGTTTGACCTAGGTGTAGAGAAGTATAAAATTTCACATTATTTCTTATTTGAATTTCAAGGATGCCAAGCAATTTTTTGTTCAATATTGTTTATCATATTTATCCTTAATACTTTTCACAGTAACTCTTCATTATTCAATATGTGCTTGTGTAAATAAAAGCTATAATTTTGAAAGCTTCTTCTGTGAACAAATTCAAGGTACAATATGATATTAGCTTTAAACTTCTGCCAATTATATTCTCAGAGCATTGTACCTCCCCTTAAAACAAAATAAAAAAGGTGCATCTTTTTTAAACGGGTTATATTGTCCATATGTTTACAGGATTGGAGAATTTATTATAGAGTATAACGAATGTTACATTTGGAATAATCAAACTAGGTAATCTCGTCTGAATTCAACGAAATTCAAATGTATACAGCTTGTAAGTAAACAAATCGCGAAAATACTTGAATTGTCTTTGTAGAACATTGATTCTGAAGTCTACACAAAGTTGCTCAGCCAAGAAAATATTTTCAAAAGGATCAACTCCACTCACTACTGGCACTACTCGAAGGGTTTCACTTTCAGATTGTTCCTCTATGTAATGGCTTTCAATAAAAATCGAAGAAGTACCTACTAAATAGGCACATTGTATAAATATACTTTATCACAGTAGCCTCAAAGGATTAGAAGGACGCTGAAATGTTCTCAAACTCTGAAGCTTGATTTTCATTCTTATTTATAACTGGTTTTATTTTTCAGTTTGCAGTTGAATTATCCAGTGGGAAAATTTCCTTTTGAAGTATGACCAACCTAAATACTTACTTGAAATTATGTAAATCTGGGATCGATTTCTTCTAATAGTTGAAGCTTCGGCCAAATATTTGATAACTATTGTGTGATTATTTATCTACTTTAAGTAATTTAATTAGACTTAGGGAACATGTGATTATCTGAAGTGTAAAACATGTTTTAGAGTTCTGTTATGAAATTGACTAAGTGATTCACTTATTTCGATAATAAAAATACGTATTTTAAATTTTTTCTTTAAATTTTTCGGAGAAACCGTTCCTGAACTTCCACTGAACTTTTTTCCTGATCCATCCTGTAGTATTCTACCTGATTCACCCGACTCTGACCCAAAAACTCCATTGGTGAATTCCAGCAATATCCAAACAGAGAATATTCCTAACCCCATCGATATTGTTACAAACCTTTTCTCTTTAATTCAGAACGATGAAGTTTCCATTAATCTTCCTCTTCATCGGAGTTTTCATAAGTTAGAAAATCACATTGTATTTTCTAAAGTTGCACTTAGAGAAAACAATATGCCTTATTTAGAGCGATCAGTGGTTCTAACTGCTGATACTATACAAGCTCGAGCATTGCACATAGCTGTTGATATCATGGAATCTGTAAGATTATTTGAGAAGATTGGATGGGTTAAAAATTTGCAGCAGTCAGTTTTCCTACTGTAATGTTTTGGTTCCTATCAATAAAAACAGATGTAGTTATTGTTCAAAATTCAATTACAATTGTAAAGTGAAAGAGGCAAGGAAAAAAAGTGCACAATACAAAAAAAAATTAAAATCAAACAACAACTCTACACGAGAAAGAGTACACCGAGAGAAATATCTATTACCTGTTATACAAAATTGTATAACCTTTAAAAGATTTTTGAATTGAATAGGCGCCAACATAGTAACCTTTTCAGAATGATCAGGGTATTTTTTTCAAAAAAGTTGTATAACTGTTAAAGAACACTCGTATAAAAATGAAAATATTGTCATATCGAAATTACTTGCTTCCAATATAATGGTTAAAGGACTGGCGTTTCAATATTATATGAAGTTATTATAAAAATTAAAAGATGCTTATATAAAGCTTATTTGTTCTCAATATAATGTTTAAATGTTTGACATTTCGATATTAAATGACGACTGTATGAAATTGAAACGATACTCATTTCAAGATGACTTGTTTTTGATGTAATACTTAAATGATTGGTATTTCATTATTATACTATATCTTATAGTGGTTAAAAAAAATGTATAACAATCAAATGGTAAACATTTTTGCATCCAAAAACTTTCCTTTACCAGCTAAACGGTTTTTGAATAACCTGCATGAAAATAATTTCTTACTGTACAGTTCTGAAAATAGCATTCATTGACGTCTAAATACTGCCACAAAATTTTACATAACACATGTGGTGATTTAGATGATTTTGAAGAGTTTCTGAGGATTTACAGTTGTTGAACATCATTTTACAAACTTAAACAGTTTTAATATTGCATGAAGTACATCATAAAATTCTGATAATTAATACTCATGAAGGTAAAGGCTATCAAAATTGAATTATTGAAATTTCAAAATTTTGCCCAACTGTTAATCCTCAAAAACTCTTCAATACCACCACATGTGCTATTCGACATTTTTCAAATTAAAGGAGTTGATGAGGTGTTTTGGCGTTAATGATGTTATCAGAGCTCTAGAGGAAGGTTATTTTCATGCGTATGCTATTCAAAAACGTTGTGGTCAGAAACAAAGTGTTTGGAAGCAAAAATGTTTGCCATTTGATGAGTAGGTATCATCAATTCTGAATTTCTACGAAAAATAAGTTAAACAGAAGTTGCAACACGTTGAGTGCCAGTGTCATATCTTCAGAATAAGAATTCAACAAGCACTGTTTTAAAAATTTCAATCCTATAAATATCGTGAAAAAGCTACTTTTGTTATAGAGATTCGTCATATTTGATTTAAATTATTTCCTGAAATAGTGACACATTAATTGTCTATACTTATCATTGGACAGTTCAGCATTGAATGAAACTCATTGAAAAATTGATCAATATTTATTAAGGAAATTAAAATATAGTTACTGATTTTTTATTTTTTTGGGGATTTGAGGCCTTAAGTTAAAGAAAACTCTATTTGTTCAAAGTTAACTCTTCGTCGATTTATTTTGACATCTTCAGAGCACTGGAAGATACAAATAGGGGATGTTTCTTTTGAATTTTAAAACAATAGAAAAAAACAAATAATAATATACTACTACTTGCTACTACTACTTTTCTAGAAACAATCACTGAACTTTGTTTTGCTAACGTATAAAAATTTAGATTGAATTATTATTAATTTACTTTGATCTACTCTGAAGATTTATCTGTTACCAGAACATAGTTCAGTGATTGTTTCTAGATAAGTCTTAATGGCAAATTGATATATATATATATATATATATATATATATATATATATATATATATATATATATATATATATATATATATATAGTTTTTGTTTTTTTCAACTATTTTATTAATTTAAAAAAATCCCATTTTAGTTTCTTACAGTACCCTGAAGATGTCAAAATAAATTAACGAAACGGCTTTAAAGAAATAGATTTTTCTTCAATTCATGACCTCAAATCCCCCACAAAAGAAAAAATCAGTCATCATAACAAAGGTCGTAAAACTTACATATCAACAATAAAATATAGTGTTTCTTAAATCGGAATATTGAAAATACACTATTTCTAGTAACCACGGATAGAGTTGACAAGAGGGAAGAATCTCCAAATCATACAATAAATTAGTCATCTGAAACAAAAAAAATCATTACATACTTTTCAAATACTATTCTATTTCATGCACAAGAATAATTAATAAAAATCAAATGAAGCCAAGTGGTTAAAGCGACATTGTTTCAATCACTTTTAGCTGCCAGTTCAAACCCTGGCGACTGCAGAACTTTTTCTGATGGCCCGAGAAAGTGCTAGGAATCGCACGTAAAGAGGTAAGACCTCGTTAATCCTTAGCTCGCACAAGTTTCGACTTCTGAGGGCTTCCGTTCGTAAGGGAACGACAGCTGGTTAACGGAAAAAACAACAAAACAACAACAACAAAAGTGTTTCGTAACAATAAAATGTAATATTCCAGAGATTTGAAAACATATACTTCATAGAATTCCGTGTTAGTAGTAGGTTCACTATTTTTCTTACAAAACAAAATGAGTACCCACATGGCTGAAATTCTGTAGAACAGCATGAAGTTTCAAAAATGAAGAGCTAAATTGAGGCTTTTATTATTACTTTGTATTTAATATATTCTTTGTTATACCTATATGATTTTCCTATGAGTAACGTTCTTTCCCGATTCCAAGTTATATCCATGGAAATTAAATTAACACTTTTTTATACCTACAGCTGCTTTGTTGTAAACACATCATGTTTCTGTGTACAATCGTCTCATGAGGTAAAAAAATACACTGGTCTGTTACGATCAGTGCCTCAATAGGCTGGTGCCAAAACGAAAGGCAAAATTGTTTTTTTTGCCATTCTGACGGTTAGTTTGAGGTTATGACGGAAAGTGTTGAATACAAAAGTTTTTGATTTTTTTATTATCTAACATTTCCATTGAACATTTTCCGCTAAGTGGTCACGTTTTTCCGCAAATCGCATAAAACCGTTTTCAACCCCTAAACTGCATCCCCACCATTTTGAGTGTTTTCGTGTTTAAATGTTTTTTTCCTCAAAGTTGGAACCTCAACAATATTTTCACATCGGTCCTTGCCTGTTACTTTTTTAATTTTCACAAAAATTATTGCCACCAGTCTATGAGACATTAAACACTACCTGATTTTCAATATACAATGAAACAATACATAATCATTTGTCAAAGGTATCCTTCTCGAACAATAGGTATATTTTATAAATGTTCTGCTTTCATGAACATCAAAAAATGAGTATTCAATTGAGGAAAATTATTTCCAGCTGTGGATAAAATGTTTTATTACATTTTATCTTATTAGCAAATAACATACACAATAAATACCTATTATTACAATACTTTTGCACCAAGCACGGTTTTGAATGTGGCAAAATTTGTATCAACCCTACCCTACAAGAAATCGACAGATATTAAAAATGTTGATTTCATTCAATTTGCAAATTTTAGGAACTAGAATCTCAGGTTCCCATAGGAAAAAATCATCTAACAATAATCATCATGTCATAAGATGAAAGTATTTTTATAAATAATAATAGGATGTACCTTTTGAGAAATATTTAATTTGTGTCGTTTCTGTTCGAACCGGAATTAGGTACTACTGAACCCGTTCGGTTCCTAAAAAAATTGTATTTTCATTCAATTCCAGCCAAACTGTCAAAAATTTTCATACAAATGAATATTATCTAAAATAAGAATGCAGCATCCCTCAATCTCGCCCAATACTTACTTGTTTGATTTTAACCTCCCACAAGTAATAACAATGGATAAAATCATTGTAAACAACTGTTGAAAACACACAGACGCAGGTAGGCACTTACCCGAAATTTACTTGTAGAAACAAACTATACACAAAGTGTATTTAACCTTTACTTCTGCACTTGCACAACACTACCAAATCTACACGTGAACTGATCGACAATAAGAACTGAAATGACGCAGATGACCCGATGATGAAACGGCCTGTTATGGGTGAGTGAAATAAAACATAATAGGAAACACGTGTGTGACGAAGAAGGTGCATGATTAGAGGTGGTGGAAAAATCCGTTACATTTCCAGAACTAAACGACACCCATTTACTGGATAAAAGGTATCTTTTAACAGTTAAAATGTGAATTATAGTAGCTAAACAGTTTGTTTTTTCAATTCCATCTTTTAACCACAATCGTGCCCTTTATTGAATCTAAAAGGTAACCTTTTCAAAATAAAATAAGTGTTTTGAAAAAAAGACCCGTTTAACGTTTAAAACCTACACATTTTACGTTGATCAGATAACATTTAGTTGATAAAATAGTTTATTTTGCAGCTATAAGATTTTTTTGAAAAAAAACTTGTATTACTGGATTTCTCTCGATGTAAAGAACAACTTGAATGTATTGTAGCAAATGTTAAAAAAGAGCTGATAGACTCAAAAAAATTGACAATTTTATCAAAAATCTACCTGTTTCTCAACAACAAATGATGAAAACTTGTTGTGAAGCGAGTCAATGTAAAAAGACAGGATAACGCTACACTCTTGACTGGATATATTCCTGCATATTAATGAAAATCAAGAGCACAAAATTGTACAACCACATGAGGGAAAATAAAATTCTGCCATTACCATCCCCAAGTACACTTTCAAAGTGAGTGAATATCTCCTTTAAAAAATACAATAGAAAAAATATATAAACTGAGATGTAGTATACTTCCTTTCTCAATCAGAAATTTAATTTAAAGTTATTTCAGGGGCCTTACAATTAAAATAAAATAATTCTCATGAAAATAATTTGATATATAATTGGAATTATTTTCCATATATTTGATTTTATTTGATTTTATTGGAATTCTCTTCAACATAATTGTATTTTTTCAATATATTGGATTTCTTTTCAATATCACATAACAGAACTTCTAATAAGACAAGGCCGCAAACTTATGGAATACCCCATTTACAGGTTGAGTTAACAATATTCCCTTGGTCAATTGTTCCATTATGAATCACTATTTCAATTCCTCATATTTGTTTGCCAAAGGGACCACCTTTCGAAATTGTTTTCATTTATACAGGGTGTATCAAAGAAGCGTGGATAACTATAATTCAATTTTTCAAATGAATCACCCAGTGTAGTATATATTTTATTAAAGATTATTACAAATCCAGCAATACCAGATTTGAAGAGTCTGCGTCAATCCATTGGGAAGATATGACAAAATAACTGTTTCATATACCCAGTGAGTAGGTCGGTGCTTAGTCAAGATTTGGAAAGTCTGGAGTTTCAATTACACGCATTGGGCACATGGAAGTTATTTGGCCATATCTTCGAAACGGTTTGACCCTTCAAACCTAGTATTGCAGGATTTGTAATAATAATCCCTGCTCAAATATAGTATGTTTTTCATTTGAAAAAAATTACTCTGGTTATTCACTCTTAGATGATGAAGCCTGTATAAATGAAAACAATTTCTGAAAATTGTCCTAGTTGGTTCCTTTTGCAAACAAATGAGGAATTAAGATGGTGATTAACAATTGAGAAATTGGCCATAGGAATACTGTTGACTCATACTGTATTTGGGGTATTCCATTTAAAAAGTTTCACTCCCTCCAAATTGTTTTATGATATTTTCAAATTATGGCTTACGAGATTCCTCTCGGTTTCTTTTCTTAATGTTGAAAAGAAATCCAAAATATTGGATGTTTTTCAGGAAAATTTATTTATTTCATTTGTGTACCTCTAGACGTTTTTGTAGATTTATACTGGTCAAGATTCACACAATAATATTCATTTTTAAAATTTCTTGAAACCAATAGAAACTTAATAAGCACAGTAATATTGCCTCATTATTATTTGACTAAACAGTAACACCATTTTTCTCCACGACTATCACAGAAATTGCCAATTCTGAAATCAAGTTCAATAACAGAAAGCTAATATTCCCTTTCTTGAGATTGTAGAAATATTCTAACACACTTCTGTTCCTATACAATATAAAAGTATTCCATTCTACCCCTAGAGATAGAAAAATATTCTTACTCTGTTGTAGCAATAACTACGTTAGCCTTCATCATCGTTTCCGTTTGAAATTTAAAAGGTTTGATCATTGAGAAAGTAGTCTGTTACTCGGTAAGAATGAGAATTCGCGATGCTGGTGCATCGAATTTTCATTCTAACCTTGTTACAGATCATACATATTAGCAATCTACAAGACGAAAAAAAATCTCTTATGATCTTCAGACATTTTTTGATTATCCTATTCACCAAAATTTTCATTATTGAGTTATTTCTCAGGTTTCAGTTTTTATACACTTCCAAATTGTTGATCAATTAAAATGAATTATTTATCATCATCCTTTATTAAAATTCATAAAGAAAAAAAAAATTTACAATTTTCTGAACATGTGTATATAACAATTTTCTGAACATGAGTATATTACAAATAGGAGTTTCAAGTTAAGGCTATGGTCCGCACCGCCGTAGAAAAAATTGTTTCTGTAATAGAATTCAAATGACCTGATTCTTCTAGGTACATCAGAAATATTGATGGAACTTTCGGATTTCAAAAAGAGGTTTTTTCCATGTTGAAAGAAAAATCGAAACATATGGAGGAGTGGGAAAAACACGGATGTCTTCTTGTTGATGAATGTAAGATTTCAAAAACAAAAAAAAATTATAAAAACACAATGAAATTTGTTGGATTTGTCGATTTGGGAGATTATACTCCCAAGACAATGGAGAATAATCTTGGCGACCATGCCTTGGTCATAATGTTTCAACCATTTGCTGGTCATGGTCTTCAAGCATTGGCATGTTTTCTCAGTGGAAACATCTTAGTGTAGAGAATAGCCTACAACCGTGGTGTAAACACCCTATGGATTCTACTTGGAAACTAAGAATGTGTTCAGATTTTCCCCATCTCATCAAATGTTTGAGGAATACTTTAATGAAGAAAAAAAATTCAGGGTATGAATGATAAATGAAATCAAGTTAATTTTTCATACTTCACCATTATTTATTTCAGGTTCCTGAAGGTTGGGTTCTGTTTTCCCATTTAGCAAAACTCTTTGAACACGAATCCAATAAAGAATTCAATATGGCATTCAAGCTGACAGCGAGCCACATCTACCCAAAACATGGAGAGAAGATGAATACAAGGCTTGTCTTCCAGGTAAGTGAAAGTGGTCTCCTTCCAACTGAATTCAATGTAAACAAAAAATATAGAATAAGTTTTGTCATTTTTTCATTTTCCAGTTATTTAGTAACACAACTGCACTTGCTTTGGAAGCATTTCAAAATAGAGATATCTTGTTAAATATTGATACAACTATCATTTTCTGTAAGAAAATCAATAGGCTTATTGACATAATGAATTCTTCAAAACCTGACAATGGATTGAAGCTTGAGTCTCAAGAATATGAGGTGACTACACTAAATGAATATTATCCATTTATGAAGAGCCTTCATTGGAACAAATATATATTGAAATATTCCAGTATCATTTGCATGTTTGACAAGTTATATATTTGACATTAACGGACGTTTGCACCAATTTGAATTATAATTCGGATTAACTAATTGAGGAGTAACTATTAACTAATAATTAAATCAACATGATAACTATACATAAAACCATGTGGTGCAAAGATATTTTGATATAATTGTGGATATAATTTTAACAAGAATTCAATTAAAATTCGTGCAAACGGCCGTAAAAAAGCCAATATGATAGGTAAAAATTTTGAAATTGTTACCTCAATTGTATCAATATAATTTTGCTTCCATGAATGACAAAGCAGAGGAATCGTTTCTATAACTACTTGCTCATGAGGTAATTCAATTAGATATAAATATAACTTTGAATAAATTGCAGGATCTAGATACATTCTTGATATACTTGGACTTATGGAAATAATGTTCCCTTGAACAGTCTTTTTTGTCAGATTCTACTTATGAAGGGTTTTGCGCAACTATATCTTGTACATTAAACTTAACAAAGTATTTATCCAGTCTTGGTTTCACGTACTTGATGACATCCAGGCTGAATCAAGATCATTTGGAGGTGATTTTGATGACATATCCATAACAATTTCAATCAACTGTTATTATTTTCAGCACTTTTTTGGTGGATGCAATACCCATCCTGAGTCAATTCAAGTTGGACAAATATTCCGCCTAATGTCCCTCTATTCATTGATAAAACCGCCCAGGGAAAGTAATGTTAGCGGAGGAGAAATGATGAAATCACTTCTTCACATTGGAGATCTGAAAGAAAAAAAGCAAAACTTTGTAATCGATATCGAAATAGAAGAAAACATCTCCGAAATTGAAGAGGACTTCTCAGATATTTATGAAGCGTTTTCTTATTTCTGCGGAAATGTCGCAAAAAAAATGAAAAGCTCCACCAAATGTGGAGAATGTTCGAAAACTTTAATGGGGAAAGGAAATGAAAGGTTCAATTCCTTCATAAAAAATAAGAGTAGAGGATTTTTAACATTTCCTTCGCAAAAAATGATTAGCTTCCTTCACGATGTGGAAGCCACAATATCGGATGTTTTTGAGAGGGAGCTTACAAGAAATTGCCTTTCTGGAATTTAAGGCAAACTTTCAAACTTTTCTACCAAAAACATTGTGGGTTGTATAGATCACAAGGAAGATTTATCGAGAGAGGCACTGAGGCCATATTTGATCTCTAGATTAAGTATCTGTTGTGCTAAAGAACACAATGAAAGAGCCCTCGGAAATAAATCGAAACATCTTGCCAAAATGGCAAAATTATATTGAAATAAAACTTCAAAGAAGTTTCTATTCTTGAAATCTCCAAAACTGAAAGAATGAAACATGTTAAATTTGCTCAAACTAAATTTCAATTACTGTATTCAACAAGAGTAAGACGACTGAATCAATAGATTGCCCACCCACTTACTTATTTATGTTTGCAAGGTGTATTTTCAATAGATAAATGAATATATCATCAAACTGAATAATCACGAACATCTATCAGATGTAGTTTTAAAGTTCATCACGGTGTTGAACAGTTGTTTCTAATATCGGCCAGATAGCCGAGTGGTTACAGTGACATTGTTTCAATCACTTTGGCTGCCAGTCGGCGATGGTTCAAACCATGGTGATTGCAGAAATTTTTCTGATGACCCAAGAAAGTGTTAGGAATCGCACGTAAAAAGGTAAGACCTCTTTAATTCTTGGCTTGCACAAGTTTGGACTTCTGAGGGCTGCCGTTCGTAAGGGGACGACAGCTGGTTAACGAAAAAAAAACAATAAAAAAAAATAAAAATATATTAACAATAATTTTCTTAGAATTAACTGCGAATTATGGAAGTTCTATGAAGACTATCAGAAAGTTATTCAGATATGACATCCACAGTTAATAAGAGAAGTAAGTTTTCATAGTTTTTTTCATGCAGCTGAAAACTGAATATGCCAACAAGTCAAAAATGATAATAATAGCCATCCTCTGCTCACACACGACGCCTTTTACTAAACAGTGTTTTTGAGGGAGAATTATTACTTTAGCTAGATATACCACATATTTCAAGAACTTATATTCCTTACAGCTATTTGAAAAAGAACATTTTTTTACAGACGCAATCAAAGGTGGTAGTAATTACTGTCGGAAGGCATTTTATATCATTATTCTGAAAGAAAATACCTTTTTACACCACATCCCATCAATGAGGAACTGGAAATTAATCAGTCGCAGAAGTTTCATCATTCAGTTTTGCAGCATAGCAGGTCTGCTACTAGTCAGAAGGTTTAATAGAATTTCCTGACTGCTCACGACCATGACTATTCTACCCATAATTTTTATGATAAAGTCAATATCCTTTAATGTCAGCAGTTTCTCAACTTATCGCCGATACTTCAATTACTATGGCTGCCAGTCGAAGGTTCAAACCCTAGTGACTGCAGAAATTTTTCTGATGGCCCGAGAAAGTGCTAGGAATCGCACGTAAAAAGGTAAGACCTCGTTAATCCTCGACTCGCACAAGTTTCGAGTTCTGAGGGCTGCCGTTCGTAAGGGAACGACAGCTGGTTAACGAAAAAAAAAACAATTTTAAACATTTTTTATCAACAAAGGTTTGTAACAATTAATAAAATTCTCAATTGAAATTACTATGAATTATAAACTGTAATGGTGATAGTCTCCCTATCTACACATCAGTCTAGATGAAAGGGAGCACCACCACTATATGTGCTCCAGGGCGACAACAACATAGGTAGCACATTCATTGTTTCAACTGAAGTTAAAACCTACATTACCAGCAGAGGTGTCATTTAGGCACGAATGAGTGCATACAAGTGTATGAGAATAAAGTACAAACACAGACACCATTCTTTTTTGCCATCCTCTAGCAATCCAGTTGCAGCTCTCTGTAAAACGTTCCAGTCTATCATTGATGAGCATGCACATGAAATCATAGCAAAAAACATTACATTACAAAATATATTTGAATTCAAAACTTTGTTTGATTTAGGCTTGAATTATGAATATCAAAATAACACTGAATTTAAAATCAAAATAAAAAAATATTTTCTCCAAAAAGAGGTTGACTTTATTAGGACTCCTTCTTCGTTTTAGTGTTTTTTGTTTTTTTGTAATTCTAAATGTTTCATTAAAAAAAAGTGTAAATAGAAAAAGGTTCATGATCTCATAACAGTTTGATACTGTTTGACTGATCATGCTATTCTATCATATAGGGGTATATAATGATAATTGACCAAATATCCCCATTTCATAATTTTACAGTTGTTTCTTTAAAATAACCATTGTACACTTCCATAACGATATTTTTAAAGAAATGGGTATACCTTCATTTCATACATGTAGCATTGAATTATGAATAAACATTATTATTATCATTATTAAAGAAGTCTTGCAAACTGTAATTAACTTTTTCAGACAATAAATACTTCACATCCCCTCTGAACTAAAAAACTCATTTGATACTTCTGATATTTGTCGGAAGGTGATTGAATTTCTTAAGTATATCTATTAAAAATTATTGAATTTTGTCTTATAATACGATCAGGAGAACTGCCAATAGTGAATTACGTTTCATGTGGATTTTTAATAGAGACAGACTGCTGAAAATATCCCAATATCAGCTTTTGGTTTTGCTGTCCAATAAAGCTGCCATTGGTGGGGAGAGAAAAAAATCCCATCTTTTGGTATGCAATAATCAGGTGTTATTTGCAGAACCCATACAATTAAATAACTGCTAGACTATTGAGGAGTTCTAGGTGTGAATAACCCCCTATATTTTGATAAAAAGTTCTGTAGAAGTGGTGAAACCAAGTTTTACTGTAGAGAAAGATATATATTTTTGTAGATATTTGTGATTGGGCATTTGAACATGATAAATAATTCTGAACAACTTTTCATAAAAACAGTTTCTGATATTTTCGCAAGAGTGTAGTTTACTCTTGTTCCAAATTCATATTTTTTTATAATACTCATATATGATTGACAAATTTCAAGATTTGATAATTCAAAATTCGGTTATAGAAAATGCAGAACTCTTCATGAAGAATTACTTTTTTTCCTAAAGAGAAAAATAAAAAAGTTTTCTAAATTTATTTCGCTAACTTAAGTGGACACACTGTATATATCATATATTTTTTTATCTCAATGTCCCATTGATGAAGTTTTATTTCATTCTTTTATAAATATTTGATTTTTTGTCAAGTGTACGAATTAATTTTTAGAAAATAAAGAAGTTTTTATTATTTCATATTTTTATTTGTCATCTCCAGAATGTCTCATTTCGATAATCATTTGACCTGTATTATGTATGTAAAATTTGTAAGAAATAAAGGATTTCAGCTGGTTTTTCTAAAGAGTATTTTATTTTGGTATCCCAATAGAAATTATTTAACAAGTTAAACACACTAGGTATAACATTATGTTGATGCCTCACTTGCTGTTGAACTTCTGAATGCTTGGCAACAATCGAAATTATAACTTGACATTGTGGGTCTATTGCGACGGGAAAACATCTCCTCAATCTCATACAACTAGAAATTTTGAGTAATTTAAGTCAATTTTCAGTCATTGAATCTTTGCTTCAGTCATCGGTTTGAGTTTTTCAGTCACTGGCTTGAGTCTTTCAGTGATCAGTTTGGGTCTTTCAGTGATCGGTTTGAGTCTTACAGTCTTTTGAATCTTCAAAGTCTCGTTCACATTTTAGCGAGATGTTTCCTCCTCGGTCTATTGTTAGTATCGCTACAATGATAAACATATGAGGATCGATTATAGCAATCTATATTGACTGTTCATTTTGACCAGACGTGAAGTATTCTTTGGTAAAGACAGCTAGACATTTAGGTATGACGGCACAAAAAAAAATAATCATATTTGCACAAAAAAATATACCCACTAAATATTCAATTATTAATTGGTAAAATATTGAAAAAGGAATCGCCATCGGTGGGAAAATTTGTATGCTTCATGTTTGTGCTCAATGTTTTAATTTCCAACGGTTACCCTGAACTACATAGTTATGCAAAGTTTGCAAATAATAAAAGTAAAAGAGGTAGTGGTAATCCACAAGGGGAATATCAAATCTTAACTGAGTTTTCCCCACACTTTTCCCCACACTTTACTCAAGTCATAAGAATATGAAGGAAATATGTCAAAAACTGTCAGGTCTCTTCACCGAACTACTTTCATCAGATTCTTAAAAGAAAAATTATCATTTTGCGATTTGTGAGATAAATGAATACAAACATTTAGGTATAACAAAGAAATTTTCTATTAACAAACTTCAAAAATAGCTTCTGTCCAAAAAAAAAATTAATTTCTCTGGAACCTCAAGAACTAAATGCAGGTTGTGTTTAATATTTAATCACTTCAGGGACAGTTTTTTAGGTTCGAGTTAAACTCCAGATAACTTCACAAATAGTTTAAATGGTGAATGACATTCTCTTGAATGATGTTGGAAGAATCACATTCTAACCATTAGTTAATTGAACTGGAGTTTAACTGGAACCTGAAAACCACCCTCATGCTCATTTCAAATGATTCTATGCTGCTAATAAAGTTTTTTCCAATGCACTACCACATGCCAAACTAACAAACATGTGTTCAAGGTCCAAGCCAAGAATAAGTAACTTTTTATAGGTACTTACCGTTTTTCTGCGAAATTCATTCCGATCTGCAAACATTTCTTGGGTTGAAATTGCATTGGAAATTTCCTTTCGAACTTTGCGTTAACACGATAACAATCAATTTTACCACGAGTTATGAACTGAACTTCAAATCACAGATTCACAGAATATAAAATAAATATTATAAATGTCGTGAATTGCAGAACTGTAATCTGTGATAAATCCACCCTGTGTGGTGTGTGATTACAGTTTACTAAAGGAGATGGAGGCGCCATCTGAATCACGTGTCTGAAGCGCCAGTGAACACTCAAAATCAAGTATGCAAATTTCCCTCATTTTGTCCCAAACTTTACAGGTATAAGTAGACACACCATGATTTCTAGACATCTTAGGTTGTAGGATGTGTTTGTAACAATGTCTCATTTGCGGTGTGTCGCAGTGTCATCAGTCAACTGTCAGGTGACTGTTTTGTGTATTGAACGATAAACAATAAAATGAGCATTTTAATTCAAAGTATTTTTATTTTTCGGAGGATGAACAGGACTATTTGACATGCTTCCATAACATTTCAAATTCCGATTTGAATCATTATGATTGGCAATTGACTTTTTACAAATACAAAAATGCTTTCTACAATTTTCGCACCATTGTGTTCCGTCCATGTTTAAGCGCCTTCGAAATACTTGGAGCAAATGCCTTAGACGTTCACAACTTTTTGGCTTCTTCCACGTACCGACCTATGAAGCAGCATTCACAAGTGTCAGGACCTTCTGTTACATCAGGATATGACCAACAGCAACTTTTGTAATGTGAATTATTGGTTTCTGTATTTTGTATTGACTCTAGGCGCTTCTTACGCTGTTCCCATTCTTTCAGAATCAATTCATAAATTTCATTTCTACCTTTGTGTTTATTGATGAAGTAATTTATTTTTTCACACGCGAATACTATATCTGAACTTGTTGGAAGCATATCACCCAATGAAGGAAATAGAAACATGATGATATGCTATATACCAGCTTGCGGGCGTCCGTGCGAGCGTGCGTTCGCGCGTGCGTTCGTGCGTGCGTTCGTGCGTGCGTTCGTGCGTGCGTACGTGCGTGCTTGCGTGCTTGCACGCGTGTTTGCGTGCGTGCGTGCGTGCGTGCGTCATAATGTTAAAAGTTCAGGAAGCTCCGACCAGAACCCCCTGTTTTCAAAAACGTGGTTACCACCATTCCACGGTTTTGAAAAACGTGGTTACTAAGCCTTATTGTTTCGCGATAAAGTGGAGTTGAATAAATAAAAAAAAAAAAGAATGTTAGGTGTGCGATTTGAACCCACGCTCGGGAATCGTAACTTAAGTACAACGCCTTAGACCTCTCACCCAACCTAACTTATAACTATATATGATGAAATGTTGGTATTGTCGGACTAGGTAAAATAATGAAACATTACATTTGTAGAATGGGATCGTCAGAAACGTGCTAATTGTATGGGTAGTGGAAATTGTCTATCTTTCGATGGTCCTGGCGATGTTCGGCGAAATTTCAACAATTGGGTCTATCACACGTGTTGTGAACTTGAGGGGTTATGATAATACGTCATGGATGGTTCCCACATTCAGCAACAATGATGGCATCTTACCTTGTATGCATCACATTCGTCGCAACCGCACCAACTACAATTGCAGCCTCCGAAACGTAGATATTCTTTACAAATGGGTATGTGATATATTATCAAAATAAAAATGCCTAATTAACTTTTTATTCAAAATGTTTTATTTTTTAACTAGTCTGCCTTTGTACGTTTGACAAACTTAAAGCGGTGACATTGATGAGAATGCTAATCTTGAATTTTGTTCCGAAGACTCATCGGAGTGGAGCATTTTAAAGAAAATTTTCAGCACATTTCAACTATCCGTATTGTTTTTTCATGCACCTTTCTTCTAAAAGGAATTTCTTGATATTGTTGTATGATGTGATCCCTTATTTCCTTCAACGTGTTATTTCCGTTTTGCTCATATTCATAACAAGTCTTTTTTTTGGTTGATTTAACGATTCTGGAATTATTCTGCTATCAACTTCGATTATATTTCATCTCAACTCCTAATTTTCTAAGATATTTATCTGTAATAATTTTTGAATACCAAATTGTTGCATGGTTCTTTTGACTTGAAATCTCAAATCCTCATTGATATTTTGATATTTATGTTTTTGTTCTAGCAATTTACATGTTCGTTTTTGTAACAGTGATGCGATAAGTTATCCGAGTTTTCCAACAGCTGAAAAGTCAATTAGTCTCCAGAATAAGTCGACTCGGCACACCCTGACAAATAATAATAATTACAACCATTCTCTACCCGCACAGGCTATGTCTTCGAGTATTTTCGAGGAAATATTATTATAACTCCAATTCGCTGTATATCTTCGTTTTTCTAATAGAAGGAATTACCTCTTCAGTTAATCGATCAGTGGACTTTTTGGCAATAGATAATTTTGAAGAGAGCACCAATTCTGAACTCCTTCTTCGTTGATCACTACTGTTTTTTTTTTGTAATTTCGAAGGAAAATGTGTATCTACACGGGGCATGCGTAGTAGTGTTTTCAGCCAAAATATTTTTCATCAAAAATTATCTGGAAATATTTATTTGAGTGAGTTTGGGCAATGGTGCTTTGGCTATAAGCAACTTCAACAAAAATGATCGGAATATATTATTCATTTTGGTTGTATCGTGTTTTCCTAGCACTCTACAATCTGCGCATGCGTGAACGGCTGCCTCGGGCACCAGCTTCGTTATTTACCGTGGGGAAGCACCACTGCACCGGGCAGCTTAGTGGAGATACGGTAAGTCAGGGATCACTGTGTACTGACTAATAAAATGTGGCTAGAAGGGCAGATTTTACTTGACCTTGACTGGGAGAAAGGACTGCTTACCAGCTGCGAAAGAATTAATAGGAAACAATAAAAAGACACGGATTGGGTATAACATTTATTATATTACTAACTCTAATTAAATACCACCTAGCTTCTGCCAACGCGCATGCGCAACTACCGCGTACGGTTAAGTACGGACAGGACTGCTAGGACGGATTCTACGCCTAGTAACACTACGGTAGCGAGTACAAAACAACCTACACGATGCCGGTGAAAGCTCTAGAATACTAGATTAGCAAGCACATTAACCTTACAAACGGTGCCGGTGAAAGCTTTATAATACTACGTTAGCAAGCACAATTCAACCTTACAAGCGGGGCCGGTAAGAGGAGTCAAGTAACAACAAAAGTTCTAAGCTGTATCGATCAACAGAGTATCAGGCTGTCATCCGACTGGTTCAACGTTACAGTGGAGAAAGCTACCAGTTCAAAATCCCGTAGTCCACTCAAATAAGGCAGGGAGTACCCCACGATCCTTATCTGTCGGAGCTTTCGCGGGTAATAGCTATTTAACGCGATTGGATTTTTCTCGGATCGCACAAGGCAGGGATTACCCCACGTTCCTTCTGGATCGGTACCACTCTTGGCTTGCAATCCAACAAGGCAGGGAGTATACCACTATCCTTCTGGATCGGCCAACTATCAAGAATGCCACCCCTCAGCAGTATGAGTGGTCTTTCCTTTGATACGAACAATGAAACGGTCGATCCCGGTCGGAGACAGTCCTACAACTCTCAAAGCGGAAATATATTAATAAAGCAAAGCACAATCGGAAATCTCTTACCAAAACAGTCGGCCTGTCGGTCACTCTCGGCTTCGTTCGGATGGATCGGTGCTGGCTTGCTCTGGTATGTCTGGTCTGCGGTTCGGTCGGTGCAGCTACTGCCTAAAATCGTTGTTCTCGCTAGGGACACGAATTTCTCCCCACCACATGACCGGCGCGCTCAGCCGATGGCTGGAACGCACTGTTGGTGCGCGTCAACTATTGATGTCGGAAAGAGCACGGCACACAAAGGCATTTCACCCTTTTACTACCCTGAGTGAAACGCGAGGGTGTTTGGTATCTGAACAGGTTTCCAACACTGATACGTATATTTTCCAAAAAGAATGGTATTTTTAACCCTAGTATTACCGGAGATAATAATATTTCATTATCCTGTACTACATTCAACCGGACTTTAGTAACTTCGTTACATTCCCCCCTTACTTCGGAAAGAAAAAAAAATGTTATGAACATAATATTTTTTTTAGGTCAGTTGACGAAACTAGGCGGTGCAATTTACAAAACCGTTTTCATATATGATACAACCAACCCAAATACAACTTAATAACAGCATTAAAACTAAAATTACCCTTTATTTAACGGCAGGCGTCTACCCTCTCACGGCACAAGACTTTATTTAAGGGTAGATCCACCTGTTACAAATACAAAAATAAACTAGAATTCCAGCGGCTTTTACTATCATCTTACTGGGATATCTGCTTGATGACTTCGATTAGGGCCAACGGAAATTACCCCCACTACTCCAATCACCACTGTGGTCAGATAGCATAGCCGTTTCCTTCATCCAGGCTAAATATTATGGTTCATTTTAAGAGTTCTTCGGCCCCGACACTACTCAGTTCAGGCCTATGGAGACCCGCGAAACTGTGAACCGAAACAAGAACATCTAGAAATTAAAACTAAACTTGCTTTCTAAGTATAGACCCTACTTCATTTTGGGATCTATTGGGTCCTTTCGCCATCAAAAGGGTGAGGACACCCGCAAGCAGGACACGACACATGGTACGACGGGTGTGGACAACGGCACGTCGTACAGGGTTCGTCTACTTTCAGGAGGGTTGGATTGTGTTCAACTGGCTGCGCTTCGTCGGGAAAATACCTTTCGGGGGCATGACGTCTTTTCCTCTTTGGTGTATGCTGGATTCTCGGATCACAGACACAATTCCGTGACAACGTTCCAACACACCCACAACGAGAGCAGAACAGAATCGCTGGATTACGACATTCTTGCCGCCGATGTCCCGGTCGGCCGCATCGCCAACACAAGTCTGGGGTAATGCGTACACGTTCTGGTACGGGAGGGAACGGAGTCTCGGCTGCTTTCGGGCGACTTATCCGACCGGCAAGTTCCTGTCGTTTTATATTCTCTGCCGTCCAGAAAAGGTCGTTGAAGGGGTCGAGTTCCGGATGAGTGATGGAGAATGGGTGTATTCCTTCTGGTAATGGTTCTATGCCCCATGACGGCTGCGCATTGTTTGGTTTTGGTATAGTTAAGGGGTTCACGGCTCTCGTGTTGTTCTTCTCCTCGAGTCCTGGTTCTTCTTGAATTACCGCCACAGTGGGTACATCAGGGGTTCCTTCTATCACTTCATCTGCCTCCAGGATTGCTTTCTCCAGCTGCTGGATTAGCTGGTCAGCGACTACTGTTGCATCCGACTTCTTATGTGTCAAATTCATCCCTCAGTCGGTTACAGCGGTTTGGAATACTTATTCTGAATGCAGAGAAGACAATAAAAACCAAGCAGTATTTACAAAATAATTGGTTTATTCATCAACCTAACAGAATTTCTCGAATTTCCCAGGGGCTAATCCTGACATTTATAAAAAAACAGAAATAAAAAGATAATAATTTGAGTATAAGACTAAAATACTTCTACACTGTCACACGGAATGTTGGCTGTGCGGTAATTCCAGGCCTGCTGGTAGCATCACCCTTATCCTCTTACCAGATGCATCTCCCAAAGAGTATCTGATCCTGCGGCCAGGTGGCGCTCCGGAGGGGCGCAATAAGCGAAGTTGATCACGTAACTCCGGATCCCAACTCCGAGGGTCTGGACGACCTCTGAGTGCGGCAATCAGCCGGTCGGTCGACCACTTAGGGGTAGGTGCGGGGGCCGGCTGCCGCACCTTTCTCAGGACTGGCGGTTGCTGGCACCAACAACCTGGCCGCCTCTGTTTTGACACTCCGGTGTGCGTCGGTGGCGAGCGATTGATTCTGCTGGGATGCTTCGGTCCTTGGAGGGATGATCTGGATATTCGAAATCACGTTGATAATCGGACGGGAAGGAATCGGGGCGTGCTTATTCCCGCTCGTGGTGAAGGGTAGGGGGCGCGTCGGTTGGCGAGGTGGCGGCCCCACCGTTGCGATTTTGGACCGGCGCATTTTTACATCTCTGGCCAGAATGTGTATGGCTCTCATTCGAATGGTGGCTTGGGCATTTTTCCGCCTTGCATCGTCGGTCGGCGAAATCAGGGGTGCGGTAGCGTTTTTTCCTTTTGGCTGTTGTTCGAAACAACGACGCGACATCTCCTGAAACAGGAAGGGACGTTACCCGTGATGGTTCCTCTGGACCGTGCGCAGGTCGTAGGTCCTTGATGTGTATTCTATTGAGCTTCTTACCGGTGCTGCTTTTGAGATTGTATACAACCGGGGACCAAACTTTGGTTACGGTGTATGGACCTGAATACTTTGGAGCCAACTTTGCAGCAAGACCCTCACCGGCAGATGATAAATGATGTTCTTCTTTCATCACTCGGTCCCCGAGATGGCAACGCCAGTCTCGTCGTCTCAAGTTATAATGTTGGCTTTGGTTACTGAATGCGCGACCAAGGTTTATACGTACTAAGTCAAAGATTTCTTGCAGCTTGTGTAAGCGTTGTTTCTGTTCGCCGATCTGATCGATGCCTTGCGAGTTCGCGTTTTCACAGGGTGATGCAGCCGTTGTACGGTACACAGCGTTGGGCACTTCAAGTTCACGACCGAAGTTTAGGAACGCCGGCGAATAACCCGTGGTGTCATGTCGAGCCGTATTAAGCGCAAATAAAAGTTCAGGAAGGTGTCGGTCCCAAGTCCTATGTTCGTCGACGCAAAACTGGGATATCATTGTTTTGAGTGTTTTATTAGTTCGTTCGACCGGGTTAGGTTGTGGGGTGTACGGCGGCATTCGACAATGTTTGATGCCCAGATCTTGCAGCATAGTGGTGAAAGTCTGGCCAGTAAATTGAGACCCGTTATCACTTATCACGAGTTTTGGGCACCCAAAGCGAGTAATTATATCCTCGTATAGCGCCTGGCTTACGGCGCGGGCGGTCGCGGTACGTTAAGGACGACAATGCACCCACTTAGTAAATCGGTCTTGGAATACAACCAAATAACTGTGACCACGGCTGGACCGAGGTAGTGGTCCCACTAGGTACGTGCTAACACACTCCCAGGGTTGGCGGTTAGGAGACGGTTGCATCTTACCGGCTGGTTCCATTTGCGAAGGTTTATATTGTTGGCACGACATACAGGAGCGTACGTACTTGGCAATGTCACGGAACATCCCTGGCCAATAATACCGGTGAGCGATACGCGCTATGGTCTTTGCAATACCCATGTGGCCAGCAGTAGGAACAATATGATTCTCTCGTAAGATCCCTTCTCGTTTTGACTTTGGCACACACAGTTTCCATGGGTCGTACAATTCTGGCTCCATGATACTATTCGGATCCCAAAAATGGCGATACAAGTGCCCATTTCGAATACAATAGTCCGTATACAGAGACGGGTTTCTTTCGACTTCCGCTTTCTGATTATCATACCAAGAGCACCGAATCTCTGGAATGACTGCGGCCAATTCACCGAAAAGTTCCTCATCAGTATCGAACGGCATGGGTTCTCGGGATAGGGTGTCAGCCACTTTATTCAGAGTACCTCGGCGGTATTGAGGTATTGAATATCAAAGTCATATTGTTGGAGAAACAAACTCCATCGAGCCAATCTTCCAGAAGGACTCTTGATAGAATGCAACCAACGAAGGGAGAGGTGGTCACTCAGTATAGTGAAATGATATCCTTCTAGGTGGGGGCGCATTTTTTCGATTCCCCATACGATAGCTAGACACTCTTTTTCAGTAACAGAGTAAGCAATTTCGGAGGATGTCAGTGACCTACTTGCGTAAGCGATGACGTGTTCGCTTCCATCCACCTGTTGAGTTAGGACTATTCCGAGGCCGTTGTCTGACGCATCCGTCTGAAGCGTAAACGGCTTACTGAAGTCCGGACAGGCGAGTACGGAGGATTCGGTCAAACACATCTTGAGCCTGTGGAAGGCCTCCTCCTGAGGAGCTTCCCATCGCCATCGGTACCCCTTCTCTAGAAGTTTGTGGAGCGGAGCAGCTATCTCCGAGAAAGAGGGTACAAAACGACGGTACCAGGAGGCCATACCCAAGAATCTGCGTAAGGCTCGCACATTCCTGGGGGCAGCTAGTCCTACAATGTATGCTACTTTCTCAGGGTCCGTTCGAATCCCTTCTGACGTTACTAGGTGTCCCAGATACCTCAGTGACCTACGCCCAAATGAGCATTTGTCTGGATTCACCCGTAGGTTTACGGCCCTCAGGCGCCGAAACACCTCCCGAAGGTTGTCCAAATGCTTATCGAAAGTGTCACCCAAGACGATAATATCATCTAGATAAGCAAAACAATAGGGATCCATTTCCGGCCCTATGACACGATCCATTAGGCGTTGGAAAGTGGCGGGGGCGGCATGGAGTCCAAATGGCATAACGCGAAACTGGAACAGGCCGCGGCCAGGTACTGTGAATGCCGTGATCGGTTTGCTCTCTTCCGCCAGTGGGACTTGGCAGTATCCCTGTTTGAGGTCGATGCTAGATATATATCGTGCCCGGCGAAGTTTGTCTAGTGCCGAATTAATAAATGGAAGAGGATACGCGTCTTTCAAGGATACCGCATTTACCTTTTGGAAGTCAATGCAAAAACGGGGTTTACCATCTTTCTTGCGGACTATAACAACCGGGGAACTCCACGGACTAACGGACGGTTCTATTGCCTCTTCCTGAAGCATACGGTCGACCGCAGTGTTGATAATAGTTTGCATTCGCGGGTTTTGCGGCCGGTAACATTGTTTGATGGGTTCGGAGTTGGATAAACGAATTTTATGTTCCAGCAACGGAGTAACCCCGCAGATACTATTGAAAGGCCGCAACTCAATTTCTAAGAATTCGTTGAGTCGCCTCTCCTACTCCGGAGTCAGAGTGAGGAGCGCTCTGACCGTGTCGGAGGTATCAGAAGCAAGGGTATCGATGGAACTACAAGGTACCGGTCGCGAGTATGACGTAATTGGAGAGTCGTCGAACCAGATACTTCCGGTATCGAGTTCCAAACGGAAATGTCGTCTCGTCAGCACGTCCATACCTAGAACCATGTCCGTCGACAATCCGGGCAGATATCCAAACGCTTCAACGCTGCACGTCACCCCTATGGTCAGGGCTACATGGTATATAGCCGGCACAGCGATATGGAGACCATTCGCCATCCTGACGGAGCTTGACGGAATCTTGGACGGATGCAATCCTAGCCGTAGCCAACTGTCGTTGAGGCGATCGCCCACGTATGAGTGGGCCGCCCCGGTGTCCAGCAAGACTCTGGCCGTCCCTCCTGGCACCGTTACAGTAATGTGGGGACGGTTATCTCCATGTACCACTGGAGCTGGTATATTCGAGGTACGTTGGGGGCGGCATTGTTCGTACCTCGGGTCGAGACAACGCCGGTCTAGTTTCCCGACCTTGGACACGGACAGTCCCGGGACATTACGCCTTCCTGTTTACAGAATAATTTTGGCAGAGCCGTGCATTGGCTTCTGTAATGTCCTGGCTGGCCGCAACGCCAACAATCGGCTTGTTGGTGGGTAGTTCGGCTGGGACCCGCTCGGTCGCGTTCGCTGGTGGGGCGTGGAAGTAAGCCTGGTTTGGCAGGAACTACTTTCAAGTTCTCGGATGTGTTAGGTGCACTATTCCAGGGAATATATTGGTTTGAGGAACGAGCCGAGCTTCGAAGTTCACTTTCGAGTAGCTCGTACTCTCGGTCGGCTTTCTAAAATGAAGCAATGTCGGTAAACTCTGTCCTGCGAATCTGTTGTCGATACTCTGGCCTTAGATTGCGGTACAGCCATTGTAGTTCTTGGGCATCAGATATATTACCGTGGCGGCGTATCAACGTTTGCAGATCGGTAATATACTCTGCCGCCCTCTCATTGGGTCTTTGTACCCGTCTACTAATATCAGCTTCCAGGTCAATCTGATAATTGACCAAGTAGAAAAACTCTTTGAAATCGGCAACGAACGCCGACCAGGTTGGCCATGCGGAGCGGTTGTTACGGAACCACAGCGCAGGCATACCTTCCAGTTACTCTGGCATTACTGGTAATACTTGATCTGGAAGAACGTTCTGCGCCTCACAGATCTCTTCCAGTCTTTCTAAGAAGGCTGCTGGGTCTCCTTCACCATTGAAGGCAATTTTCCAGTCTTGCACCCGTAAAAGTGTGACTCTAGGAGCAGGAGGAGCACCCAAACGAAACGAAGATAAGTTCCCGAACTGAGCATTACTGGATTGGTTCACTGTGATGCTGGGATTAGCTGTCGACATGGACGTCGTCACGGGCACAGCCCTTCCCGCTTGAGTAACGGCAATTGGCGGTTGGGGAAAAGTAAAAGGTGCGGGTATAGTTTGAACACTAGGTGATGGGCGGCCTTCTCGAATAAACTCTATTAAGCGCTTCCGTTTTTCATCGACGGTGCCAGTCATGTCTAATCGAAACTTGGAAAGCTCAACGTCTAGTTCATCTTTCCGTAATAGATACACCCATCCCACACGTGTATCTGTTGGGTCATTACCACAATTAGAAACAGTGTTGAGATTGTGGTCTGAGGTGACGGGACCCTTCGGAGGGGGACTACCAGACTTATCGGGTGAATCAGGCATGATTTATCAGTTGTTCTTGTCTAACTAGAGCCCAGGTTCGTGCGTGAACGGCTGCCTCGGGCGCCAGCTTCGTTATTTACCGTGGGGAAGCACCACTGCACCGGGCAGCTTAGTGGAGATATGGTAAGTCAGGGGTCACTGTGTACTGACTAATAAAATGTGGCCAGAAGGGCAGATTTTACTTGACCTTGACTGGGAGAAAGGACTGCTTACCAGCTAGGAAAGAATTAATAGGAAACCATAAAAAGACACGGATTCGGTATAACTGATTTATTATATTACTAACTCTAATTAAATACCACCTAGCTTCTGCCAACGCGCATGCGCAACTATGCGGTTGAGTACGGACAGGACTGTTAGGACGGATTCTACGCCTAGTAACACTACGGTAGCGAGTACAAAACAACCCTACACGATGCCGGTGAAAGCTCTAGAATACTACGTTAGCAAGCACATTAACCTTACAAACTGTGCCGGTGAAAGCTTCATAATACAACGTTAGCAAGCACAATTCAACCTTACAAGCGGGGCCGGTAAGAGGAGTCAAGTAACAACAAAAGTTCTAAGCTGTATCGAGCAACAGAGTATCAGGCTGTCATCCGACTGGTTCAACGTTACAGGGGGGAAAACTACCAGTTCAAAATCCCGTAGTCCACTCAAATAAGGCAGGGAGTACCCCACGATCCTTATCTGTTGGAGCTTTCGCGGGTAATAGCTATTTAACGCGATTGGATTTTTCTCGGATCGCACAAGGCAGGGATTACCCCTCGTTCCTTCTGGATTGGTACCACTCTTGGCTTGCAATCCAACAAGGCAGGGAGTATCCCACTATCCTTCTGGATCGGCCTACTATCAAGAATGCCACCCCTCAGCAGTAATAAATATAAATAATATAAATAATGTTAACAAATGGACACTATCCAAAAACCAAATAGCCATTGAGTTATCGAATGAAATTATAAATGGACAAAAATGTAACAAAAATTTATTACATATAAACACAATACCTCTTGAAGCTGAAACTACTGAAAAAAATTTCGATAATAGTATACATCAAGTGGCAACTCATAAACAGAAATTCTCTAAGAATACTTTGATTACGGATACCCGTGAAGGTACTACGGCACCAACAAATTTTTTAGATGTTCGTCTATCACAAATAGAAATAGTTTAGACCAACAAATTAAATATGACGCAAGAGATCATCCTGACATTGCTGTTTTGCACCTGAATACCCAATGTATCCGCAATAAAATTCTACAATTGGACAATTTTGTAAATAGTTTTGACAATTTAAGTGTGCTGTGTTTCACTGAGCACTGGTTGTCTGCAAGTGAATCCTCCTGTTACAATATTACTAATTTCAAATTAGCCTCAATCTTTTGTAGACCAAACCATATTCATGGGGGCACATGTATATATCTGAATCACCAATACAATGCCAAAGAAATTAGTGACATAAAACAATTATCAGAGGAGTTTCATTGTGAACTCGCTGCAATATATATAAAAAATATAAATCTATTAGTAATGAGTGTTTACCGATCACCCTGTGGTAATTCAGATTTTGTCAAGTTTCTATTCATAATAACCAAAGCATTATCCTACATGGACAAATATTATAGCAAAGCATATGTTTCTGAATCCAGATAGTAAGTCTAATATGGTATTTGATCTATTCAAGCAATTTAATATGCACCAGAAAGTTCATACAGCTACTAGAGAACTGGGAAAATCTGAAACCTGCCCAGATAATATTTTTACAGACATTGAGTACTCATATGCAGAAGTCCTCAGTGCACCACTATCAAACCACGACCCTCAAATACTGAAAAATGTAATAAAAACTTTGAAGAAAGACCAACTGCCTCTCAATAATGAATTAAACTTTTCGAATCATAATCAACATAAATTCAAATCTTTCCTTGAAGAGGAATCATGGAGTGATATGTACAATCAAATAACTTCCGAAAAATAGCACTTTCATTCCATGAGACATTCATGAACCACTTTGAACATTGCTTTCCTACTATTAAAACGAAACCTTTAAAAAAGACAAACTAGGTTAGCTACTGGAAAACACCCGAAATTGAAATACTCAAACATAATGTTCAATTTACATACGAACTGCGTAAAAAAAATCCAATTGACTTCAATAAGAGGCGGTATAACAATATAACCAATCTTTGACAGAAGCAAAAAGAACATATTACTCAACTCAAATTTCACTGTCCGACAACAAAAATAAAACAGTTAGGAAAATCATAAATATCGAAAAAGGTGATGTTAACTCAAGAGCTCAACCTGAATTTGATGTAGATATTTTTAACGAATACTTCACCAACCATGCAGAGAACATCGTTGAGGATATTCCTGCACATGGAAATCTTTCAACTCAGCATAATATCAATAAATCTCCAAATTCCTTTTTCATGCGATCCTTCAGCGAAGAAGAAATTCGTTCAATTGTTAATAGTCTGAAGACCAAATCAACCCAAGACACATATGGCATCAGTACCAAATTGTTGAAAGAGTGCTTATCATATATTATCAAACCTTTGACTCACGTCGTCAATACTTGTCTCTCTGATGGAATATTTCCTTCCGTGTTCAAGCCGGAAAAAGTTCTTGCCATTCACAAAAAATATGATGAGGAACTTCCAGAAAACTATAGACAAATACACATCCTACCTACAATATCTAAAGTAATAGAGAAAGCAATCCTCATACAGTTCAGTAATTATATGGAGAAATTAAATTTATTTGATGTTCATCAATATGGATTCAGAAGAGGAAGAAGCACAATAGATGCTGTTAATAGGTTAGCTAATAATATTCTTGACGCTTTTGAAAACGAAAAAATGTGTTTAACCATGTTCACTGATCTATCAAAGGCTTTTGATTGTGTATGTCATGGAAAACTTCTGGAGAAGTTGGAATGGTATAGATTACGAGGTGTTTCTAGAGACATTATTGAATCATACCTCAAAAATAGAACGCAGAGGGTTTATAATAATAACAACATAAGCCACGAACGCCGAATCAAAAGGGGAGTACCACAAGGATCCATACTGGGTCCTTTCCTTATGTAAATGATCTACCTTCACATATGTCAATCAAACGTAACTTAATGACGATTTTATATGCCGATAACACATCCTTTTCTCTTCAAGTTGAAAAAAGTACTGATATTGATGCAATTTAAGCACATGCTACTGCCCATGCCAAAGCGTGGTTCGATGATAATAAACTATTTTTGAATGCGGCAAAAACGGAGATATGTTTATTTTCAAATCATCATACTCATCCCAAGACGAAGTCAGATAAATTTCTAGGAGTACATCTTGATCCATCCCTTTCTTGGAACACACATACCAGTCACGTCTGTGGAAAGTTGGCAAAATCTGTTTATGCCATTCGGCGCATAGCATTAACTGTTGGTCAAGAAGCAGCCTTAACATCATACTATGCGATGTTCCACTCGGTAATGAGCTACGGATTACTGAGTTGGGGATAGGCAAGTTTCACAAATTTACAGAGAGTTTTCATGTTACAAAAAGCTGCTGTACGTAGCATTGCACGAGTTAACTATGGTGAACACTGCAAACCACTATTTCAAAATTTCGGCATTATGACACTGTTTGCTCAAATCATCTTTGAAAATTTGATACATGTTAAGAAAAATATACTTACTTTTACCACACACTCTAATGTTCACAACTTCCATACTCGCAACAGACATAACATCGTGCCTCTTAGGAACAGATTGGAAAAAAGTAAATCTATAGGTATTCCCCTTTTCAAACTGCTCTCTCGTGAAATGAGGGAACTACCACTAGAATCTTTCGAAAAGAAAATTAAAAAAATTCTCATCCAAATGGTTCCCTACAAGATTGACGAGTTTAGTAAATCACTTAGTGACTCACTCACTGACAACTAGTGCTATTTCACCTCATATTCGTTGTTGTGTTTTATATTCATGTATGTTTCATATATATATATATATATATATATATCTACAGTCACTAGTTGAAACTTAATTTGACACGAACCATGGAATCCAAAGTTAGATGTTTATCTACTCATTGACAGGCAGCCAACAATTCGTTGTTCTGACCAACCCAAGGTTCAATCAAGTTTCTCGTACGTTAAGAGGAACGCAAGCAGAATCTAAGTGAAAATAGAGTATTTTTCGTTTTAATTCCGAGAGTTCTAACCTTTGACAGCTGTTTCGTGCTAACGCACTCATCAGAAAGGATTTATGGAGCTCTCAAAATCAAAACGAATCCACTCAAGAATTAATACCGTGAAGGCAAGACAGATATAACAGAAAGTTACTTATGACATCTACAGTCACTAGTTGAAACTTAATTTGACACGAACCATGGAATCCAAAGTTAGATGTTTATCTACTCATTGACAGGCAGCCAACAATTCGTTGTTCTGACCAACCCAAGGTTCAATCAAGTTTCTCGTACGTTAAATTAAGTTTCAACTAGTGACTGTAGATGTCATAAGTAACTTTCTGTTATATCTGTCTTGCCTTCACGGTATTAATTCTTGAGTGGATTCGTTTTGATTTCGAGAGCTCCATAAATCCTTTCTGATGAGTGCGTTAGCACGAAACAGCTGTCAAAGGTTAGAACTCTCGGAATTAAAACGAAAAATACTCTATTTTCACTTAGATTCTGCTTGCGTTCCTCTTAACATACGAGAAACTTGATTGAACCTTGGGTTGGTCAGAACAACGAATTGTTGGCTGCCTGTCAATGAGTAGATAAACATCTAACTTTGGATTCCATGGTTCGTGTCAAATTAAGTTTCAACTAGTGACTGTAGATGTCATAAGTAACTTTCTGTTATATCTGTCTTGCCTTCACTATATATATATATATATATATATATATATATATATATATATATATATATATATATATATGTGTGTGTGAAAATAGAGTATATTTCGTTTTAATTCCGAGAGTTCTAACCTTTGACAGCTGATTCGTGCTAACGCACTCATCAGAAAGGATTTATGGAACTCTCGAAATCAAAACGAATCCACTCAAGAATTAATACCGTGAGGCAAGACAGAATATAACAGGAAGTTATTCATGACATCTACAGTCACTAGTTGAAACTTAATTTGACACGAACCAAGGAATCCAAAAGTTAGATTCCGCTTGCGTTCCTCATAACGTATTAGAAACTTGATTGAACCTTGGGTTGGTCAGAACAACGAATTGTTGGCTGCCTGTCAATTTGTGGACAAACCTCTACTTTTGGATTCCTTGGTTCGTGTCAAATTAAGTTTCAACTAGTGACTGTAGATGTCTTGAATAACTTCCTGTTATATTCTGTCTTGCCTCACGGTATTAATTCTTGAGTGGATTCGTTTTGATTTCAAGAGCTCCATAAATGCTTTCTGATGTGCGTTAGCACGAAACAGAAGTCAAAGGTTAGAACTCTCGGAATTAAAACGAAATATACTCTATTTTCACTTAGATTCTGCTTGCGTTCCTCATAACGTATTAGAAACTTGATTGAACTTTGGGTTGGTCAGAACAACGAATTGTTGGCTGCCTGTCAATTTGTGGACAAACCTCTACTTTTGGATTCCTTGGTTCGTGTCAAATTAAGTTTCAACTAGTGACTGTAGATGTCATGAATAACTTCCTGTTATATTCTGTCTTGCCTCACGGTATTAATTCTTGACTGGATTCGTTTTGATTTCGAGAGCTCCATAAATCCTTTCTGATGAGTGCGTTATATATATATATATATATATATATATATATATATATACATATATATATATATATATACATATATATATATACCTAAATATCTATAATATTTGGAATTTATATTATATTGTAAGTAACTAATTTATGTGATTTTTCTGATCTGTTTTGTGACGTTTTCTTTGTTACACGGCAATGTGTAATGTTCTTATACTCTGTATATGTTAAACAAAGAAATAAATGATCTATCTATCTATGAGAGGTCTTTCCTTCGATACGAACAATGAAACGGTCGATCCCGGTCGGAGTCAGTCCTACAACTCTCAAAGCGGAAATATATTAATGAAGCAAAGCAAAATCGAAAATCTCTTACCAAAACAGTCGGCCTGTCGGTCACTCTCAGCTTCGTTCGGATGGCTCGGTGCTGGCTTGCTCTGGTATGTCTTGTCTGCGGTTCGGTCGGTGCAGCTACAGCCTGAAATCGTTGTTCTCGCTAGGGACTCGAATTTCTCCCCACCACATGACCGGCGCGCTCAGCCGATGGCTGGAACGCACTGTCGGTGCGCGTCAACTATTGATATCGGAAAGAGCACGGCACACAAAGGCATTTCACCCTTTTACTACCCTGAGTGAAACGCGAGGGTGTTTGGTATCTGAACAGGTTCCCAACACTGATACGTATATTTTCCAAAAAGAATGGTATTTTTAACCCTAGTATTACCGGAGATAATAATATTTCATTACCCTGTACTACATTCAACCGGACTTTAGTAACTTCGTTACATGGTGAGACTTTACATCTGAATCGACACATAGTTCAGTCGGAAATATTCTGAATCGTCTCGATAATACCTCAAGTCTTTCGGCTCATTTCCACTCACAAGCAATAATATACGATTCACTTGAAAATATTTAACATTTGAAGTAATTCCTTTCGTTGGTGATGTATTTCTCACAGACTTTTTTAGTAACAAACTGCACGAGCCATTCGTTTGATGGAAACATATCTGATGAATCTCTTAATCTTGTGTCAAAATTGATGTCCTTGTCAGCGAAATCTTGCCCACGAACCTGCTCACTTCATTGAAACATAACACAACACCTGAATTGAATTGAGTTTAATTGAAAACCAATCTGATGAATCCTTTTACCCGCACGTTAAATTTGGTGTCTGATTGGTTTCGTCTATGTAATGGTTCCTTGAGAAATTCTCAAATCACATCAAAACCGTTCAAAGGAATTCCACAAGAACTCAAATTGAACTCATAGAAAAATGCTCAAGATATCATTGGAAATAATGTGAATAACGAATGAGAACGGAATTGATGTATTTTGTAGAGGGTTGATTTTTGGTCCCCATAGAGATATCATCTCATTGGCAACCAAACACCATTTTCATATGGGAACGAGGATTATATACTCGTAACACATTCGAAAAAACCCGAAGCTATCTAATTTACAAAATGGAGTTATGAACGAGTTAAGCAGTCACTGCAAAAAACTGGTGGGTATTAAACGACTTTGATGGGTGTCTTTCTAACAAACTTGCTTACTGAAATTTCTCTCGTCAATGTAGACTATTTCACGAAGCATTAAAAGTATTATTATGAACATGAACAATCAATTCATCATAACCATAATCAATCAACTATAATCACAAAAAATATATATAACTATCAATTATTTATTATATAATTACGATAAGACTTATTTTGACGTTTTCGCCTACAATTATGATCTGTCCTAATGTCAAACTTTTCTTTGTTATCTATGGTTTCATCGTTGAAAACACCAACGCTGACAGACCAATCAGAATTGAGAGACAGCTGGTGTTTTCGCGATAATACAAGTTGTCTTTGATTTGTGATTGGTCAGATTACGTGAATATCTTGAGAAGAGTGGAATAGTCGTTGAAATGACTCCGAGGTTTTACAACTTCCTTCAATTTTTTCAACTTGTAGAAGTAATTCCTCTGGTCGGTGATGTATTTCTCACAAACTGTCATACTAACACACGCACGAGCCTTGTTTAACTGAAACCGATTCTATTAATCTTCCCACCGTGTGTCAAAGTTGATATCCTCGTCAGTGAAATATGTCTCACGAACCTGCTTACTGAATTGAAACATTGTCACTTGAATTGAAATGAATTGAATTGAAACCGATCTGATGAATATTCACATTTGATGTCTGATTACTTTTATCTATGTAATTAATTGTTACTTGACAGATACTAGAATCATGAAATTTTTACAAACCGGAAGTGCTTATTTTTCGATGATTCGCAAAGATCCAAAACGTAGGTAATTCATGTATTGGTAAATGGTACAAGGTAAATGGCGCTAATGCATTCCTTCCCGATGACGATGGCGGTCATTTTCTTTTCTTAATGATTATTCCTTAAAACACTCTGTATACCCATATCACAGAATGTTTTTTTACCGTTTTGTTTACCTCAATTTATCGTTTCGCACGTCGTTGTCATTATTTTTTTTTACGTTTCCTATTTCGCAATGATTCCTTTCATACAACACGTCAAGTCGAATGTATAGTTTAGGCGTTTTTCTCTATATTTCCTAATATTATTATTATTTTCATGACGTTTCATGCAATATGCGTCAAGCTCTATACCTGCCGATTGCGTACTTTATACTATGTCTTCATTTTTCATCATCATTATTATTTTCATGCTTTCATTGATATATTTTGTTTTGTTCCATCCAACGTATCGAGCATGATACCTGTTGGTCGCCTAGTGTATGCGACGTCCTCTTCAATTTTTTTTATTATTGACATTATTTTCATGGCATTTTGTGTCCTTTCATCCAAAGCATCAAATTTGATACCTCTTGGCTCTCATACGTAAACTTTAATGCGCTAACCTCTATATTTGATACACAGATTAATTACACAGATTTTAGTTAGGCTTTCGACCGGGTTTCACATGAACAATTTCTAAGAAAGCTACCATAATTTGGCTTGTCACCTGATATTAAACACCTATTAAAATCTGACTTATCAAATAGAAATTTATTTTTCGAATATGAGGGAGTCAAATCATCGACATTTATTGCTACTTCAGGTATTCCTCAGGGTTCTAACTTAGGACCTCTTCTATTCCTTCTGTTTATTAATGACATAACACACTGCATAAATTCACATAAATCATTATATGCTGATGAAACTTTTCAGGAAAGTAGATAATTTATCAGACTGTAACTTACTACAGGTTAGTTGATTGGTGTGAGAAAAACAAACTAGGATTAAATATCAATAAATGCAAAATTATGTCACCTACTCGGAAACAAATTCCAGTTGAATTTAATTGTCAAATCTACAACTCGAAACAAACTCATGTTCACGAATTTAATGATCTTGGCTTTTTATTCTTTCCCAATACATACCTACTTATGAAATCATGTTCGCAATAGACATTATGTACACCTGTAATTGGGTTTTCGAACCTGCTAGATGTATTCAATAAATAAATAATAATTTTCCTAATTTCGTTGATTCATCCTGATTCATTTCGTAAGCGTCGAGCTTGACACCTGATGCTACATGCATACTTCATGAGCTGTCCTCTATATTTCTTACTATTACCATGTTAACAAGTTCTTCTTCTGTTTCCAAATGCATCATCAACCATATAATTGTCATTTTCATTATGATATTTATTGATCAAGAAGCTAATCGAAGATGTGAGGGAATTAATATTTTGTTTGAGGAACTTTGCGAATACATCTGCTACTTTTATTTCAATGTCTAATGTGGTAATAACTAAGAAAGTTGTTGTTTTCTGCACTTTTGCCGTAAATTGAAGAAGCCTAATATTTTTTCTTTGATCTTGTACCAACCTCCATTCTTCAACATCATTTCTGGATGAGAACTTTAATGGAAGGTGATTATGATAGGAATTCGTCTCTTTAAAGTATCAACATATTGTTGTATCTCTGATAATAACAAAGTTACTGTTTAGGAATAATTCAATAACTGAAACTGCTTGATTATATTTCTTAACATCTTTTCGAATCGATTGATACCGATTTTATCAAAATCTGTCATTCGCAAGTGTAGAACAATAGTATTTATATTATTGCAAATTCGGTGTCTAGAACTATTCTGAAGTGAACCTTCTTTATCCGAAACGTAGAGATCCAGAGTCATGTTATGTATATGATAATGTTTTCTGGTCCGTTTGACATATTGTTCCTCAGCCATTTCACCCTTTGTTATATATGCAATTTTTTGATACTTACTACTTGGAGTTGAGTAAATTTTCCTCAATTATTGACACTCATTATTCTTAATTCGCTGAATTCGTATGCTTACTATGAAACACCCACCAAAATTGCTAGATTTTGATTTATTGCATATTTAATGGAACTCGCATATTTAATGGAACTCGCTTATTTATCACTTCTGAAACCAATAGTTTGTACTTAATTTTTATATATTCAATCAGTCAATCATCATACATTTTGGTATTCATTGATGGGTAATTTTGTTGACTCATTTCACCAAATGACATATGACGATATCGAAACTTCGAGCATGTTTTGTTTTGAATGAATAATTTTGAGACGTTCCTATATAATGCCAACGATTTTTTTTTCATAAAGATGGCAGCGGTGGCGCATATCCAAACGTTTGTGTTTTTTCATTGTTTTCGTTTTTTTTTTCTCTATAGTTTAAATGGCAATACCTTTCCGCTAACGTGCTATGATGCATTGACGTGCGCAAAGTGCAGGGAGACGTTACAAACGCTTTCAATGCATGCTTGAGGTTTGAACACACGGGAAGAGTAGCAAAAATGATTGAAATACATACATAAATGGGTGGAACGCCCGCAAAACCGCTTGAAACGTACTCACACACGGTTGAAATGCACGCAAAAACGCTTCGAACGCATACAAAGCAGTCTAAAACGCTCCACAAAATCAATTTAAATGCACGCACAAACGCTTGAAGCGTAGAAAATGGTTGAAACGCTCACACAAACACTTGGAACGCACGCAAAAACGCACAAACAAACGGTCGAAACGCACAAACGAATGGTCGAAACGCACGCAAAAAACACTTGAGATGCATGCAAAAACGATCGAAACTCCTGCAAAAACGCGTGAAATGCACGTACAGACACTTGAAATTTTAACTCAGACGCTTGGAACGCATCACAAAAACGCTTGAGACGCGTGCAATACGGCTGAAACGTCTGCACAATTGCTGGGATTACACGTATAAACGGTCTAATTGTTCGTATTGTACCTTCAATAATAACGAACTTAGCCTCCTATAACCTTTGGGTTTTGGAAAATGCTTGAATATGTTCACTGACATCGAGATGAATCCATTGATGCTAAAATTATCGATTGATCTATCATTCGTGAAGATATATAACAGCGTTGATTCATATATTGGTCACCTCGACAATAGATGGCAGTGATGATTTTTTTTATTGATTATACATTCAAACCTTCTGTATACTGAATGTCAGTTGAGAAGCTCCATGTTTTTTATTATTAATTGAATTCAAACGCCCTATATATTTCTCGGTAACGCTCTGTATACGTTCCTCATTGGAATCGCACGTTGAAACACTACAACTCCCGTTAAACCGTCATGTTTTTTTCTTTTCAATGATGTTATTTGAGAGACCCTGTATACGATCCTCAGTGATTTGGCAATGTTTTTTTTTTCTTAAATGTTATGTTGGTAGACTCGGTATAACTCATTGACAGTCGCCATATTTCTTTTCTCTTAAACGCTATATTTTGAGATGTTCTGTAATACGTTGACATTTTTCACAAATAACCCCCATGCTTTTTTTCTGTTAAATGATATGTTGGTACACCCTGTATACCAAATTTGACAACCGCCAAGTTTTTTTCTCTTAAACGTTGTATTTTGAAACAACCTGTTCAAACGTTGACATTTGACAAACTGCATCCATGTTTTTTTTTCTCTTAAATAATATGTTGGTACACCTGGTATACCAAATTTAACAACCACCTTGTTTTCTTTTCTTAAACGTTGTAGTTTGAGACACTCTGTAGACGTTCATCATTGAGGAATCGCACGTTGAAGCGCAACGACCCCCGTTACCCCACAATTTTTTCCATTTTCCCAAACATCATTATTATTATCACAGTTCCATACTCCATCTACAATTATCAACCTCAGAAAAAAAAACTTTCAATTTGATTGTTGTTGTAGTCAACTTTAGATTTCATTGAAAATTCATATAACAAATGAGATGGAGGGAATGTCACAAATATCTTACAGCCCCACCAGTTCATGTATACAAATGTCCCATCTTGCACTACCCCATGTAGACATCCCCAAATGGAACATCTTGCACTCCCTCATGTAGGCATTCCCCAATGACACTGCGACACACCGCAAATGAACTATATCCTCAATGATGTTTTTTTCTCCAACACCTTCTTCAACTACACTGTGTGTGTGTATATTTTTCATGTCTGCTGTATACAGGGCGTTGACAAACCAACAACAAAATCATGGCACGTCAGCCGTATAGCCAACATGTTCATCTACATTTACAGCGAGGTCCGTAGCCAAGTGTGTTCAATGTCCGCTCCGTAATCTGGAGGTAGTCGGATCGATTCCCACGGCCAAGATATTTTTTTATTCATCAAAATACGCTCTCGTCACACATGCGATATAATTCGAATTCGCGCGCCCATGCAAGAGTGACATGATGGTGTTCCTTGGTAGGAGGTGTTCCGTGGTACGATGCAGGATGGCGGATGTCAAATTGAAATTTGACGCTCTCGATTGAGGAGTACTCAACTACGTCACACACGCTCTTTCTCTCTCACACACACACGCTCGGATTCGCTCTCTCTCTAACACACTATTTTCCCTATGCTGGTGTTAGGATCGGCATAGCTTATCTATTATCGTTGATCAACGACTCGTTAAATAACGACTTTTTAGAGAATAGACCTGTAAGTGATGGTTGATGCTTCTTTATGCGGTTACGATGAAAAGTCAATGTCAACAATATTGCTTTGGGGAGTTTGATAAGTAGCGAATATCTGACCACCAAGTTCATAGTTGTCACGGTACAAGAGTTGAAGGTCATCACTCGTAAGTCATGGGTCATTCATAGTTGTTCGTATTCATGGCACTCTTGGGCATTGCTCGAGTCGTCCTTGAAGGAGCTCAGTCCTGTTTAGGTTTATCACGGATGTATGGTAGGAGGTTGATTCATTTAAAATTTTATTAGTGAGAGTGCAACCTCCTTCATATTATTTTCCTCAGTGCCATATCCATTATTCAATGAAATGTTTGTAGGTATTCCACTCCCACCATGAGGTTCAATAGCTTCTGTACAATCCTATCGACTATTCCTAACATTCCGTCGCATGGAAATGTTTTTATACCTTCAACCCTCTGTTTTGTCTTTGACCATACTGTAACAAGCTATTTGAGAGTAAAGACATATTCAATCATTCAAGCAATTTCATTTTATTTATAACAAAGCAAAGCAATTCCGAAAAATTTCATCAAAATCGAATCAATAACAGCTGCAATGGACTTTTACATTTACGGAAAATAAATTACAAAACTCGTTTGAATCGATAGTTTAACAAAAAGTTCCATTATTTTTCTTTCATTTAAAAAAAATATCACATTTGAAAATGTACCGCTGACGTCACGAAACCACTTTTCTTCTGATTATAGATAAACTAGCGTTCAGAAAAAATAAATAAAAAATCCCGAGTGATATTAGCGTATTTACTTTCTAATTTCAGTGTTACCTCATATCTCTTGGAAAGGTCGATTGCTACCATCTGTAGCTACAACCCCAAGTTCAACTTTAGGGGGAACAACCCCATATATGGCATTGGATGGATCCTTCATGCGACATATGGTAGAAGTACTTTGCTTCGATTCTCAAGATATGATTCTTCATAAATTATTATGCCATTTTGAAAATATTTCACGTAATTATACTATTGATGATGAAATTTTGAGTTGATGGAAATAGTAGATCAAGTAGAATTGAAAAATAGGAGGACAATATTCAAAATGCTATTCTGGTCTAATTTAGCGTTTTTTTTCGTGTATATTATAAGTAAGATAAAATTTTCACTTTATGGAATTTTTTCGAATTCAGGATCATGTAAACAAATCGGAGAAATTCATAAGGACTTTGAGAGTTTGGGACTACTCAGGTGAATATTCTGTTATTTCTTGTGTAACATATATAATGGGCGGTTTGTGATATTTTCATGTATTCTTCCTATCGCAGGAATTCTTTACCGAGTTCAGCATATTGAATACAATTTATACAAGAACATTGATTAATGCAATTGAATAATTTTCATTTCCGGTGCAGAACGTGAAATTTATTGGATGGAAGTTTATTTTTATGGAGCACATTCATTTCTTGACATAGTGTTTTGGGAATCTCAACCTTCCATAGTCTGGAAATGAAAAAAATGTTAATTGAAGGAAATATGTACAAGTGTAGAAGGGCAATTATTCAGTTTTCCCGGATAAGTTATTGCGTATAGAAGACTTTCGTCTTAAAAAAAAAATATTTAATTTCTTCAGTAACGTATCGTATTCTGAAATTTGCCTATCTGAAAAAAATCACAATGAGTTCACATTAGATGAAAAATACTTTTTTTTTTAAACATTGTCGTTTCGGGTTTTACACATCTGCCTCCGTGAAATTTACTTCAAACCTCTGGAAATAATTATTAATTATTTTAGTTAGGAAAATATATAATGTAAAAAGTATGAAAAGTACAAGATGCAACATTCAACAACAAAAATAGAAGGTGTTGAATTGTTCAAAATCAAATTAGGATTGAGTTGTTTGAAATTGTTTTTTCCGTTAACCAGCTGCCGCCTCCTTACGAACGGCAACCCTAAAAATTCGAAACTTGTGTGAGCCATGGATCTTACATTTTTACGTACGATTCCTAGCATGATCCAAGGAGAATCTCGAAAAGGGGTCTGTGGTCACCTATCCAAAGCCCGACCTTGCCTAGAGTTGCTTGACTTCAGCGCTCTCCACTCGAGCCATCATTTTGGATTGAAGCACGACTCATAGAAAAGTATTGTTGATGAAATTGTTGACCCACAAAATTCATTGTACATATGCCACGTATCTGCTTGAGGGTAGCTACAGTAAGCCGTGTGGTATCCGCTATTGGTAGTCCCGCTGTTATTGAATGAAGCATTTATAGGTTGTAGTAATAAGGGATTGCATTTACTGTTGTATAATTGCTCACACCAAATCCGTGTACAAAAAATTTAATGGAAAAGTTAATTTCATATCTGAAACCTTCTGTTGGAAGAAACACGTTTGAAATGGATCACCAGAATTTGAATGACATATTGAGGAGTTACCGACACCGAACGGTTTCAAAACTGTCAATGAATTTGATACTGTGTGTCTCTAGCAATATAAAAATATTAATCCATTGCTTGAAAGGTCATACTCAAAGAACTGGCAATTATGGGTTAGAAAAGTTATGCAGGACTAAGAGATTCACCTTATAATATACACGAAAAAAAAACGCTAAATTAGTCCAGAATAGCATTTTGAATATTGTCCTCCTATTTTTCAATTCTACTTGATCTACTATTTCCATCAACTCAAAATTTCATCATCAATAGTATAATTACGTGAAATATTTTCAAAATGGCATAATAATTTATGAAGAATCATATCTTGAGAATCGAAGCAAAGTACTTCCACCATATGTCGCATGAAGGATCCATCCAATGCCATATATGGGGTTGTTCCCCCTAAAGTTGAACTTGGGGTTGTAGCTACAGATGGTAGCAATCGACCTTTCCAGTAGCACACTCAAATTTGAATAATATTGGTACAAGGTTGTGAAAATATTGGCAGAATTTTCAAACACAAAATTGGCGAGAAAAAGTGAACATTCCACGATATTGCTCCAATGTACCTTGAAAAAAAAATAATCTCAAAGCAATATTGGCCTTCAACTCATTGAGCGATGTTGGTACATTATTCATGTAGCACAATCATATTGGGATAGTGATGGTTTAATATGATGAAAATAAACGTAATATTGTTGATCAAATAAGGTAAACATTTCGCGAGATTGGTTCGAAACTGCTTGGACATTTTGAAAATAATATTGGTGAAATATTCTTGAACCAATATTGTACTCAAAACATTTAGCGCGATAATGGTACAATATCCTGTTATATTATTGCAATATATTGGTACAATACTCAGAGAGACTATGTTCCTTGAAAACTTAAGTGACTAATGTTAAAAAAAGTAAACTTTCATGGAAACCAGTTATGAGAAGCATTTAATGAATTTTCATAGGATGTGGCTGACGTTTTACATGTAGAGCCACAAAGCGGTTCCGCACCCCGGTCTTATTATAATTAATTTTAAAACTGTTTACTGAGTATTTAGCTAAATTTGAATCATGGTAATTTTTTCGTACTATTTAATGACTATTATTATTTCAATATTGAGTACATCGTGACAGTTTTGATCAATACAGTTATAGTGATTCGTTGAATATTGGTGGAATAATATTCAACCAATGTTCCACCAATCAAATTCGGATATATCCAATATTGTTCATAACCCTAAAATCTATATCAGAGGAATATTTGTATAATGATATTTATTCGAGATGTTGGAAACAATATGTAAACATGTTGATTTTATTAAAAAATAAAGTAATGCAGGATGATGCCGAGTCATAGGCTGATGATGAGGCATTACGTCACAGGAGATGAGCTTTCGTCGGTGATATAATTTTACAATAATTCATTCCTTTCCGTAACTCGCTAGTGACAACTTGTGTGATTGTGAGGGGTTTTCTCCGAAAACCTGGGAGTTTCGTAAAAACAAATTTTAATTTTTTTTTTGTTACAAATGAGATTGTAGTTCGTATCAGTGAATATAGGGTGTTGTTATCATTAGTGTCGTATCCTCAATCAAGACCTCCCATCCTACATCAGAGGTGGTTACTGTGTTGTGTGTGCCCTGCTAAAAACGCCGAAAGCCAGAAAAAGAAGCCGAAGAGAGCGCTCTACGTCAACATCATCATCAAGCAGTGTTCACCGAAGGAAATCAAAAAAATTCAAACGAAGAGGTTCAACCGCAAGCAAACAATTTCATTCTCAAATTATTGATGTACACTCTAATTCAGGTTCTCTGATTTCATTTATGCAGCGAAGTGGTCGAGGTGTTAGAGCGTTTGGCTTTCACCCAGACGGTCCGGGTTCGATCCCCGGTCCGTGTGTCACTGAGCTGAAGTGGTTCGGATTCCACTTTTATTTAAACTGTAGGTCCCGGATGCGTATTACCATTGTTTACTACTATACAGAGCAACTGTGCTCCGAAGCGCAGTGAACAATGGGTTAGCAAATACGCGTATTTCAGATTGCCAATATTTACTGCGATTTAGCTCATCGTCCAAATCGTAATACTCTGAATCGTAGTAAGCAATAGTTTTCATTTTACGGCGTGTTGCTATTAGCCATTGCTTACTGCATGACAGAGCAGCCACGCCTTGCGGCGATATCTCGTCTTGTCATTTAGTTAGTTTCGGGACTCCACGAAATATATTTGTTAGACACGTGCTTTCAAATTTCTTTGCTACTTATCGTTAGTGGTTTCGTTTATATAATTTTCTGTTTCAATGGATTATAAACATATTTCGACCGATATCTGTAATTCACCTAGTTAAAAACTACACTAGTTTTAATGTAATTCAACTGGAAACGGTTTTGATGCCTGTGTAAGGGTTAAGATATCATCAGATGTGAAGAGAATAGTGCTTGGTGTGATAGATTGCCGAGTTTAGTACCAAGTGCACTAAGTAGATTGTGCGCGTTATACTTACCCCCTGCAAAAAGATATATTTATCGGAAAATATTCAAATGTCAACATAACAGATTTGACAAGATTGAAGATAGGGAACGAGAAGACTTTAGAATGCAACGCCACCATTGATATTCTCTTAAAGAAAATCTACAGAAATACGATCAAGAACGAGGAACTGTTGAAAGTTGAAGTTGATTAAAGGTTCCGTCAAACTAAAGCAGGAAGTGGGAATTGCTAGAAAAACAGTATATGTAGCAAACCATATATATTTCGCTGCTTGTCTGAATTTGGGAATACGAATAATCACACCGGTATGTATGTTTACATATCCCACTACAGAATTTCGTCTCGCGTTCATCCCGTTCCCTCTCCCGCATTCCTGCGTTGGTTTGGGGAAACCATTAATGTTTGTATCGACGATGTTTCAAATATATTCCACTAAAATAGATATTCTTATTTTCGTAGGTTCATTGGTATTTACAAGAAATACATATTTTATCCCATTATAAAAGTTGTATTGCTGTTGTTTTTTCATTTTGGATCTCACCTTTTCTATTTAATGATTGATGCAAGTTTTTTTATTAAAGTTAAACAATATTCTGACTTATAAAATTTAACTAAGTAGCTGGAGTGCAGTAAATATTGGTCTTAAGTAGGCCATCTATATTATTGCCAACATTTACTGTGATTTAGAGTATTACGATCTGAGCAATGTGCTGAATCGCAGTAAACATTGGAAATCTAAAATACTCGTATTTGCTAAGCCATTGTTCACTGCGCTTCGGAGCACAGTTGTTCTGTATAATAGTAAACAATGGTAATACGCGTCCCGGATCTCCCTTGCTCGCACAAGCTCGCTTTTGAGGGGTTTTCTCCGAAAACCTGGGAGTTTCGTAAAAACAAAAAAAAATCTATAATTCCCGAATTCGATCCAAGAACATCGGATATTAAAGATTGGTTAGAAATAATTCACCATTATGCTAAAACTTATATAAATGGTCAGATAGTTTCATTGTGTATCAAGTTCTCAATAAATTGAAAGGAACTGCTAAAACGTGGTATGATAGCTTCATTCAAAGCGAAAAAGTTTGGTCAGAGCTTACTTGGAAGGAGTGGAAAAATATATTGAATACTACTTTCCAGAGTACTCGAAATACTTACGAGCTATTCATGGATATCGCGAATCACAAACCACAAAAAGGTTACCCATTGTATGATATTTATTTTAACACTTGGCCAAAATCAATAAAATGAATTTGAATTTCTCTAGCTCCGATAAATTATCACTTGTGATAGGTGCCATTAACGATAAGAATATTTCATCACCTGTTGAAGCTTCAAATATAAGAGATCCAAATATCATAGCAACTTATTTAAAAAATAAAGTCTAGTCCCCTGAAGAAGTTCAACCTGGGCACATAAGCAGTACGAACACACCAAGCATAAGCCATTCACAGTATCCTCAGGCGAAATACGACAAATCTCATTTTACTTGTGAATCTTGCGGCATAAACGGCCATGAAAGAAGAACTTGTAAATATAGGGAAAATTTTTGTAATTTCTATTCAAAAAAAGGTCAGATTGAGAGAATTTGCTACAAAAGACAGGAACCCAATAGAAAAAACCCAAACGATACTCCAAGACAGTAAACCAAGAAAAATCGAGAATGTCAAGTTGATTGAAAAAGAAAATGTTTTCTCAAAATTTCACAAAAAAACATTCATTACTTGGGTAGAATGTACTGCATTCATAGATCTTGGAAAAGATTGCTCGCTGATGTCACTTTCTCTTGCACAGACTATACGACTCAATATAAAATCTCTCAATGAAGACATGTCACTGTCTGGGTTTTTAGGAATAGGTATAAATGTCACAAAATATGCTGAGGTCAAAAATTTTATGAGGTAAAACTGATTATTGAATTCTAAGTTATTGAAGACGAAAGATTAAATCCAGATTAAATCCAGATGTACTATTGGTTGTGCAGCATGCATTTGTTTATGATTTCCTTACTTTAACTGATGCATTTTTATCTCCTCTTGATATTTATCAGATGGTGGCTGTGATTTAATTGTATATGACTATACTTATTAGTGAGATTTTTATTTATAATTTTGTGTATTTAATATTTTACGATGCTTTGTCTATAAGATTTTATATCTTCTGTTTTGACAATAAAGTATACTTGATTGATTGATTGATTGAGGGCACCTTTTGGTCTCTCTAATTGCCCGGCAGTTTTTCAAAAATTAATGAACGAAATACTTCTACCTTTGCGTCAATTTAATATCATTCCCTACCTAGATGGCGTATTCATTCCTTCTAAAACCATAAACAAGGCATTAGAACATTTGAGTAGAGTACTCAGTATAATGAAAGAATATGGGTTGACAATAAAAATAGTCAAATCTTCCTTCTTAGTAAACAACATCACTTGTTTAGGATATGAAATCTCTCACAATCAAATAGCCCCAAGCAATGCGAAAATAGAAGCGCTACAAAAATTCCCTTTTCCAAGCAACTGTCACCAGTTGAGACAATTTTTAGGTCTAGTGGGATATTTTCGCAAATTCATAGAAAATTTTGCCCGTAAAACGGCCCCACTGACAAAACTTTAAAAAAAGACTGCCCCTGGGAGTGGAATGAATGCCATAACGAAATAGTAACTGAGCTGAAAAATAAAATATCTTCCAAGCCAATTCTAACGACAATTAATCCAAGTTTACCCACACTGGTCTATACTGATGCTAGCAGGGAAGGTTTTGCCGCAATTATTATGCAAAAAAGTTGTGGAATCAGCTGCGACTGAAAGACGAACTTTAGTCGCTATTTTCCATCGTACAAGATAACCTCTCTTGGAAGAGATTCATGTTGTAAAGGGAAACACTCTCAATGGAAAATTGAACCAAAACATGACTCCTCTGGAAATGGAAAACACCTACGATAAATTGAAGTTACTTCGGCTTTTGCCGGGGAAGTAGTAATTTTCTGTTCGATATTACAAAGAAAAACTTCTTTACTTTCAACTATATCAATGAAAATGCAAATTTTCACTTTCAGATCTTCTCTCAAGTTATACAGGGTGTTAATTAAGTACGTTGACAAACTTCGGGAGGTGATTCAGGACGAAAAGTTCATATAAACATATGTCCCAAACGGCTTGATTTTCGAGATACAGGGCGATAAAAATAAATTTTTTTCAAGATTTTTTAGAGTTAACTTCGACATTTTCGACAATAATCAGATCAAATTAGGCAAGTACAATCCATTCAATAGGGCACACGATACAAAATAATGCATTTCTTAAATAATTCACAGGGTCCTCCTTTTTTCAGAGTCAAGCTTTGTTCAACCCTTCAGAATTTTTTTTCCGCCGCCACTGACATATTATGAGAAAGGAATAATCAATGTTGTTTCATTTAACATCTTTTTGATATCTTGCATTTTTTCATTTACTTGTACGGTTCAGGGGCTATAATGAAAATATTAATTTAAACATTTTCCAGTGTGGCATAACATTAGAAAATTTGAAAATTAAACATTTTCAATTATTGTAAATTGATGGAAATATTTTTTCAGAATTATAAAAATCTACGATGAATAAAAATTAAACAATAAAAAATATAAAGACAAGCTTTTATACAAATGCACTGAAAATGAAAAAATAATTTGTTTCATTTTTTGTAGGTTATTCTGTGAGTATCAAAATCTTTCTGTACAAGATTACCTAGATCAAACAATGAAATTAATTAGTTTTTCCTTTTCAGTGTATTGTATAAAAACTTTAAAATGTTTTCTTTTTATAATTTTCATTTTTAAAATTTTAGTTTATTTTTTATGTGAAACTGAAAATCTCCAACCCAAAAACCATCACATACCAATTTTGAACAGAATCGGATCATAATCACAAAACTCGTCCGCCATATTGGAGCCGCCATTTTGTTTTTTAACAAACATTTTTTTAATGCATTGTCACTGGAATTACGGAAACCTGCCAAATTTCAAATTAATCGGAGTATTAGAAGTGGGTCAAATTCAACTTTTATTAAATTGTTTGTTAGTTAGTTACAAGTGAAGCTAAATGAAAGCTTGTTATTGTAAAGATGTGATTTCTTTTTGTGATATCTAACAGAAAACTACTATCTCCCCGTCACTGCGGTACGCTGGATATTAAACTAGATCTGACAGATATTGGGAAAACCTTAACTTTCAACCTGAAGATTCTGATGGTAAAAATGTGCATTTTCATTGAGATATTTGATTAAAAATGTTTTTACCCATCAGTCTTGATAGAGAACTCATACAAATTTTTTGTTATTTTAAAAAAAGATATTTTTTAGTTTTCAATTGAACGTTTCCTTTTCAACATAAAAAACTCCCGAAAGGTAATCCTGTAATGGAAGATAGTTAATAGGGTTTATCTAATAGTCGCAGATCATTACACATTTGATTTTCATTTATGAATCTCTGGTCATAACTCCGAAAAATTAAATCAAACAAATTTTTGTTTCCGTACGGAGTACATTATTTTATCAGAAATTTCGGTTTGTTTTTTCTTCTGCAGTAACGCAGAAATTTTTAATCAATTTGAATTCATAAAAATAGCAAAGTGGGCTTTGATATCAATTCATTTATTTAAATATCAACAACTTGACAGTTATCGAAAGTTGAGAAACTGTCTCATTGTTAATTCTTCATTACTGCAAGCTATAAAGCAGATTCATTCAATATTCCTTTGGATAAAATGGTTGAATATACAAATTCAGAAATGGCAGACATGCACTTAATGTATGGAATGGCTGATGGTAACGCTCGTGCCGCCAGAAGAATGTATCTAGAAAGATTTCCACAACGTCATATTCCCAGCACACAAATGTTCATCAATATTCACTCCCGTCTTCGTGAAACGGGTACTTTCAAGAGGTCTGCTGTTCTCATAGGAAGACCCAGGAGAGTTAGAACAGTTCAGATAGAAGAAGCTGTACTTAACGAAATTGAGCAGCATCCAGACACCAGTACAAGACAAATTGCGGCACAGTTTAACGTAACCCATGTATTGGTATGGCAAATTTTAAAAGAGCAACAACTTTATCCCTATCACATACAGCGTGTTCAAGCTCTTCTGCCAAGGGATTTTCCAAAGAGATTAACTTTTTGCACTTGGATTCGAAATAAATTGTTGGAAAATCCATGGTTTTTATCTCAAGTGTTATTCACCGATGAGGCATGCTTTTCCCGTAAAGCCATTATTAATTTTCACAACAATCATATGTGGGCTGATGAAAACCCACACGCCGTGATTGAAAACTATTTTCAAGAGACGTTTTCTGTGAATGTTTGGGTTGGAATTGTAGGGAATTTCCTTATCGGGCCACATTTTCTGCCTCATAGACTCAATGGTGACCATTATCGACATTTTCTTGAATTCATCTTACCTGGACTCCTAGAAGAGATCCCACTGAGGGAAAGAATTGGAATTTGGTTTATGCATGATGGTGCTCCAGTACACTTCAGATTGGTTGCACGCCAATATTTAGAAGAGAATTATTGTGATCGCTGGATTGGGTGGTGGGCCACAACTTTGGCCACCAAGGTCACCCGATATGAATCCACTTGATTTTTTCCTCTGGGGGCACCTTAAATCATTAGTGTACCGAACTCCAGTTCAAAGTGAAGAAGACCTGAGGAATCGCATACAGGAGTCATGCGGAATTATAAGAAACACTCCTGGTATTTTTGAGCGTGTCCGCCAGTCTATGGTTAGGCGCATAAACGCATGCATTGAAGTTGGCGGTGGCCATTTCCAGCAGCTGCTCTGACATATCAATTTCAATAATGGTCCTTTTCTGAACTTAATTTTATTCCTAGGGAATTTATGTTACTTTGCTCTAGTATTTGATAATAAAGTTATTCACTATTGAAAATGTCCAAAATTATTTTGCCATAATTAACTTTGTGCAATACATATTCAACCTGAGTTATGGTAAAAAATGTATGGGAGCTCCATAACATTACATTTTCTCTACACGAGCAGAAAATAGCTATTTGTGTAATGAGAACAAAATGACGTATTGCGTCACTCGCTAATCTTTGGAGAGTGGCAATGACACTTCGAGAAATGGATTATTTTATATCATGCGCACTATTGAATGGATTGTACTTGTCCAATTTGAACTAATTTGGATCGATTATTGTCGAAAATTTCGAAGTAAACTCCAAAAACTCCTAAAAAATGTATTTTGATCACCCTGTACTTAGAAAACCAAGCCGCTTGGGACATGTTTATATGAACTTTTCATCTTGAAACCTTTCAAAGATTCACCCTTCAAGTTTGTTAGACTATTTGCTTCTCAAATTTCTTTATGTTATGCGTTACTGGAAAATGTTTGCGTTAATATTTTCATTGTAACTCCTGAACCGTACAAGTAAATTAAAAACATCAGGAGAGCAAAAAGATGTTAAATGAAACAACATTCATTATTCCTTTCTCATAATATGTCAGTGGCGGCGGAAAAAAAATTCTGAAGGGTTGAACAAAGCTTGACTCTGAAAAAAGGAGGACCCTGTGAATTATTTGAGAAATGCATTATTTTGTATCGTGCGTACTATTGAATGGATTGTACTTGCCTAATTTGAACTGATTATTGTAGAAAATGTCGAAGTTAACTCTAAAAAATCTTGAAAAAAATGTATTTTTATCACCCTGTATCTCGAAAACCAAGCCGTTTGGGACATGTTTATATGAACATTTCGTCCTGAAAACCTTCAAAGAATCACCTCCCAAAGTTTGTCAAGGTACTTAATTAACACCCTGTATATAGGGTCTTTCCACATCTCTCATATGTAGCTCAATTTCCAGCATGGCCAGAAAAGTTGTTGTTTTCTGCTAGATATTACAAAAAATCATGTTTTGGTTCAATTTTCAATTGAGAATGTTTCCATAGACAATTTTGATTTATTGATATTGGAAAAACTTGTTCTACCAATATTGATCCAATCTTATATGTGTCAACTTGCATTCAGAATAGGTAGAGTCTATATTCCACCAATATGATTAATACATTGTTTTTTCAATATCTACCAGTATTGGATCAATTTCATCATTATATTTACAATAATCTGTAATGACACAATATAAAATCAAGATTAAGCCAATATGAATTGCTACTTGGGCTGATAGGTGAAGGGACATATTCTCATTTCATTTCAATAAATCTTTTGATGCGTTTATCCCAGATTAAAGCATAACTTTTTGATGATTTTCAAATAGTTTCCAAACTAGATGAAGTGTACCTACCATATTTCATAAATATCTCTATTTTCTATCCGGAATTGACACGTGAAATATATATCAGAGAAGTTTTTCTGTAGATAACTTCAATCGAGATATATTTCTATTCTTTTGTTATATCGAAAACATTCGAACATAAATCTCCTTCTTACCACTTTAAATGTTTCTCTTACGTCATCCTTCAAGAATGCTTCCGAATAGTCCTAAATCATGCATTCACGTTTATTCTATTTTTCGTTATGCACTTTTCTCTCATGAATTATTCAGAAGATTTTCCGAATGGAAATAGCTTCTATTTTCGGCTGTAATTTGCTGTCTTTTGTGGAAACAAATACGTTTAATATAGAAAGAAATATTTTCCTCGATGGATATAAATAATTGAGTGGGATAGGGATGAAAGGGAATTTCGGTTCGGAATTTGTTATTTCTTTTTGGTGAATTGGGCACAAGTTAAATCGTATTTGCTTGAACTATATTGGTGGATAAAGAAGCGTACGAAAAAGGGGTAATATGAATGATCAATCGTTCTACGAATTTCTTGACTCATTCAAATGTTGAACATTTATTTATAAACTCGCTGAATAAGAAAATGTGTTCCATTGAGCAGTTCAGTTTAATTAGGTTTATAGGTGAAGAGACCCGTGCCGCATAGTTCATCAAATTTTTACATATTGTGATGGTGATCAAATATCTCCATTGCACTGATGACTGATGATATTCTTATTTCCACACTTTTGTGTTGAAGTACAATTTTTCTAAATGTCAAATTGTGATTATGAAAATATTTTTTTTGGATAAATGAACCAAATAAACTATGCATCGATTGTTCGTATGGCTTTTATAGTTGATTTGTATTAGCCACATGAACAGTCGATGCAGAGTAATAAGTTAACTCCATCAACCTGTATAATTCAAATTGTTGAATTCGGAGCATGTGCAACGAAGTCATTTATCATGATTGAACTTGTAATGTTTTTACGTACTTTGATTCCCTAATATCTGAAGAATGGTCAAGCTAGCAGGTAGGCATGCGATCATAGTACAAAGAAACACTACTCAATCGTATGCATTTCGTTAGTTTAAAAATAAGTGACGGCCCTGGGATATTGGACTATAAGAGGCCATGAGCGCGATCATATTTGGAGCGTTTTCTAGGGTGAAAGAGTCGATTGATAACTCAAAAACTGTTCGTCGCATCGATTTCAAACAACTACAGGATTCTAGAGGACTTTCTATTCTATAAGTACGTGCTGTAAATGGAAATTGAAATTTCAATCCACTTTTCCACAAAAAATATCTCAAAAATGTCTCAGAAATGTAATTTTTTTGGTAGATAAACAGATAATTTCAAAATAACATTACAGCATGTACATAGATCAACCTTTTAACTTTATCATATCATTTCGATTCGAAAAAGATTGCTTCAAATTTTAATGAAAGAGAAATACCATTGCTGCTACCTCTTTTATCTGTGTGAAGCACCGTGAGGTGCTACCGCAGACGTATGTACATAGAATCGAACGTCCTCTAGCAGCCTGTCCTGGTTTCAAATCGATACGACGAACCATTTTTGAGTTATCGACTCTTTTGCCAAAAAACCGTCCCAAATTTGATCGCACTGATGGCCTCTTAAATGAGATAACTTGTCCTCTGTTTCATAATACTTTTATATTGAATTGGCTACAATCTCGTGAAGTTTTCTTTATTTCTAAAAGTTGCGAGATAGGTTAGTTCGTTCAGGTTAGATCAGACTAATAGAATACTGCCCTCGAATTGAATTTTTCTTCAACTTCTAAGCTCCCAACTTGCGTGGTAGGTTTAGTTCGTTTAGGTTTAGGTTAGATCAGACTAATAATTCGACAGGATAATTTTGCATAAGGTTATTATTGCCTGAGGCATTGTTTATATATAAGTAAGATAGTTAGTCAATGCCTGTGTAATTGGTGTTGGACGCAAACGCGAGTGTCATCTAGCGTGATTAGTTACAAACATGAATATTTTACGTCATTTTGATGCAGGTTTCTTCAAAAAACCCTGATTTTAATGCTGTCCCATTGTTTTAATCAAGTTACGACATGACTTGGAGGCCAGATCACTGAAGTTACGACATGACTTGGATGCGAGCTCACTATCGCCATCTACAAGTCGCATCCATTTTGATCCAATTATAATCCAATAAGGTTGACTAACTATATTCTATATAAACAATGCCTGAGGATATTATTGGACGGGAGATTATTGAGTAAAAATAAACACTTTATACATTTATACATTTTATTTGACCCAACTGTTTTTAACAGAACATAATTTTATTATCGGAAAATAGCGCACATCAATGTGTTTTTTTTTTCTATGTGCGTATTTATACATGAGTTTTTTGCCTTGTGCGATTTAATCCAGTGAGCAATTTTCCACTTTTGGATATTTCTTGTGGGTTTATTCAAAATTGCGCTTTTTTCTGTACGTTTACTTCCTTTGCGTTTTCTACAATTCCGCTTTTTTCCAAGGTTCCAGAAATCTGTATGGAAAACCACCAAATTTGCACAGAGAACAGGCCTTAACTAGAAATTCAGCAGTGTTGTACACTGACGAAACCAAGAAAGATGAAAGAGCTGGAGTGGGAGATACAGGGCCAAGTTACTGGCTTTCAAAACCCATTCTCCAAGCAGAAGTACATGCCACAGAGATATGTGCCAACGAGTGCTTCGAAAGGGATACGCGGAGGAAAAAAATCTGCTTACTGTCAGATAGCTAAGCAGCACTGAAAGCTCAGAAGTCATTCACTTTGAGTCTAAGCTAACTTAGGACTGCGGACAGTTCCTAAGACATCGTTCGTGAAACAACCAGCGCACTTTGATGTGGGTGCCAGATCTACATATTTCATGAACTTGATGTTGATAGCTTTCTCCATGAGCTTTGGGATACCTGGTAGCAGAGCAAAAGGTTGGTACTTGCTGGGTATTGTCTATCTTTTTTTTTTGTATACTGGTTGTACTCTTACAGATTTCCAGTTGGACGGAAATCTCCCCAAATAATACGAGAGGTTGAATAACTTGCAGTGAAGTGTGTTAGTATTTGGGAAAACTTCTTGAAAACGATATGCAAAATTCCTTCAAATACGCTACCTTTGTTGGTGTTACGACCCAGCAAAATGCGACTGATAATGGAAGTGATGTTCTGGGTTGGGTTTTTCTCCCAATGAATCTAAGTTAGACATTACAGCATACATGTTATAAGGGCTTCTCACTGGGCGTTCGTTGCTTATGATCCATCCTCCTTGGTTAGGGGTAAAATGAGCTGGGTTTGAAATTTATTTCCACGACATAAACAATAGACCGAAAAGAGTGGAACCCGACAGATCACTCAACGAGTGTCAACGCAAAACGACAAATGTACCACTCGGGCTTGGGTGACTCGCGAATAACCAAAATAGCGAAAAAAACTAATTTTATTTTTCGTAGGAAGAACAATAAACGAGTTGTGAAAATATTAAATAAATAATTATTGTTGCGCGTTCCTTGCCGCCTTTCGCGCTTCTCTCTTCTTTTTCTTCTTCTTCCTTCTCGATCGAGGTTGGTTCGGTTTAGGCGACTAACTAATACGACCTACGGCCAGAGGACTTCAACTATGGGGCGTTACATCCTCCCCCGTTGCACCACACTGGTGTCCCGCGTGTGGGGCAACAGCAGCGGTCATAACGTCTTGAGGACAACATGGACAAGCAGGCCTGGTCTTTCTTCGGCTTCGTCTTTCTAGATAGTCGACCTCGGGTATATTAGCTGACATGGTGTCTTCGCCTTCTGGGACTGATTCTGGACTTCGACGATTTTCGGGCGGATCGTCTACTGGTGATTCAGGCTCGGATTCAACAGGAGTGCAGGCATGAACGTTTTTATGTGGGCGTCCTCGTTTTCGAATCGATTGGACGAGAACAGGTAATGGACCATTGGCGTCAGTACGGAACGGTGTAAGAGAGGAAACATGATACTTTCCAGTACGAACATCTGGAGCATCGACGGGTGAAACTTCATAAGTAATGGGAGACACGACCTTCAAAATTACATAGAGTCCATCTCGTCGAGGCGCGAATTTCGATGTGAACAACTTTGACGCGTCACTTGAAGAGTGAGTGTCTACGAGCACTTGATCTCCAACTACGAACGAATGCACTCTTCGATGAGAGTTTTTATACACATTGCGGCGATCTTGATACTGTTCGTGAGTTTCGCGAACTTCACTTAGCGTTAGGCTCAGAGTCTGAAAATATGGAGTTATTTGGGCCACGAAATTGTTACTTTCAACAATGGCACGAAAATTTCGGTTAGTATCGTCCGGGGTACGCAACTCGCCACCGAAAGTGAGGTAGGCAGGAGTGAAACCGGTAGAGTCGCACTTCATATTCATTGCGAAACGAACTGCAGGTAGTTTATCAAGCCATGACGAATGGTCATTTTCAGTAAGTATAGCCAATTGCACCTTGAGGTTTCTGTTCTTTCGTTAAACGGGATTAGCTTCGGGGTGGTACACAGGTATAAGAGATTGCTGGTTACCGAAACAATGCGCAATTTGTTGCATAACAGATCAAACGAACTGAGTCCCATTATCACTGATAATTCGGCGAGGTACTCCAAAACGCATAATTATATCGTCAATCAGGCATCGTGCACATGCGGCGGCGGTAGCTGATACTAACGGAAACAAGTCTACCCAACGACTCGCTGTATCTTCAACTACAAAAACCAAGTGTGTTTCTGTGCTGTGGGAGGCACAGGACCGAATAAATCTATTGAAAGAACTTCAAAACGCTGTGATTGGATTGGGGTTTGTAGTAGACCAGAGGATTTGAGGTTTGAAACCTTATAGCGTTGGCATTCAATACATTTGGAGACGTAATCGCCTATCATCCTTTTCATTTCGGGCCAGGAATATCTCTTTGAAATACGCTGATAAGTTTTTCCGGTACCATAGTGACCAGATTGTTCAGAATCTTGATATAGTTGTAAAATTTGCGGAAGACGATATTTTGCGGCTACTAGTTGTGTTTCCTCAGTATCCACTTCTGGGGGGTATCTGTATAGAACTCCATTCGACATCGTGTAACCTCGTTCAGCCCATTTCTTGAAGTCTACACTCATATTTTGAGATGGGTCTTCTAAGCAAGTTATAATTTTTGCTATATCCGGGTCAGCCAATTGTTCAGCACGGACGTCGGCAGTGCTGAGAGTTGGGAAGTCAACAGTTACGAAGTTCACCTCAACTTTGATTGTGGTGATCTAGACAAGGTGTCTGCAACGACGTTCTTCCTTCCAACGATGTTCTCGATCTTCAGATCGAATGGCATTAGTTCAAGGGCCCATCTGGCCTGTCGTCCTGAAGGAGACTTCAATGTCATTAAACATTTAAGTACCTGGTGGTCGCTTTGTACTGTGATGTGAGCTCTTTCCAGGTAACCTCGGAATTTCTTCACTGCCCACAATACGGCGAGAGCTTCACGTTCTATGGCATTGTAGTTCTGCTCTGCTAGAGTCAATAATCTGGAGGCGTATTCCACAGAACGCTCGTCTTCTTTCTCCCCCTGTAGTAGACATGCTCCCAGAGCATAGCTACTTGCATCTGTACGAAGTATGTACGGTGAACAAATGTCAGCCTGTCTAAGAATTGGAGCAGTACATAGTAATGACTTTAGGCGGTTAAAAGATTCTTCTTGTTCTGAGCCCCAGGACCATTTGACTTTCTTCCTGGTTAGATGTGACAGAGGTTTGGTAACATCTGAAAAGTTTTTTAAGAAAGGGCGAAACCATGAGCACATATGCAAGAATTTTTAAAGTTGTAGGTGGGGACATCTTCAGAATTGCCGCAACTTTGTCGTCATTGGGGCGGATACCTAGTGGTGAGATGATGTGACCCAAGTAGTGTACTCCATCACATAAAAAAAACATTTTGAACGATTCAGACATAATTTGAAAAGCCGAAGCCGTTTGAAAACTTTGAGTATGTCATTTAAGTGGTCATAAAATGAAGGGGACGGATGATAAGATCATGCAAATATGCAAGCAGATTGATGTCTTCCAATTCGGATCGAAATTTATCAATGAGTCTTTGGAAAGTTGAAGGATCATTGCATAATCCAAAGGGCATGCGCGTGTAACGAAATGTGCCGAAGGGACAAATAAAAGCAGTTTTTTTTTCGGTCGGTTGGCTTAACGGTTACTTGGTGGTATCCAGATTTTAGATCGAGCGTGGTCATGAATTTGGTTTCTTTGGCTGCATGAAGAATGTCCTCAATACGGAGCAACGGATATTTGTCAGCACGTGTGACAGCATTCAATCGCCTATAGTCAACTGTCAATTTAATACCTCCAGTTTTCTTCGGTACCAGTACGACCGGGGCTGCATATGGAGATTCACACTCTTCTATAATCCCTTCTGATAAGAGTTCGTGTAATTCTAGTCGTAGCTGTTCCTTTTTGGGCTCAGACATACGATATTGGGGAACTGATATAGACATATCATCCGTGAGAGTGATCGAGTGTTCAGCATATGGAGTCGGCTCTTTGTTATATTCAAACAAATCAGCATTGTCTTTGATTAGATCCTTTAGGGACGATCTTTCAGAAGAAGAAAGTGAAATTCCTTCATTTTCTCTAAGTTCCAAGTGTGCCAGAGTAACATTGTTGATGGAGCAAATATTTGTTGGAACCGGATCATTGGCAAATATGTGTTTCGTGGTGCGCAGATCACCATAAAACCAAGAATCATGTGGAATGTCTAGGACTATGTTGGCACTTCTCAGAAAGTCTGCACCTAGTAGGGTTCTACTCTGAGTGTGTTCGGGTACTGATATCATTGAGAGTTTATGACATCTGTTTTGCAAGGTCAATTCGGCCTGGAAGACTAAAACAATATTACCATCAGCGAGGGTCATTTGCTTTGTTTTTGTGACATAGGGTAAGCCATCTTTCGAAAGAATGTCTCGGAGCATGGAACCAGCGATGCTACATTGAGCTCCGGAATCTAAGTATGAGTGACCTACATGACCTAGAATGTTGACCTGGACTACTTGTTTGAATGGTCGACTTTGATCGATTTGAGAGTCGGTGTAGTTAGGCATTTCCGCTAACATTAACTCTAAAGTGGTTACTGACGATTTTGAACACTTCGGACAATTACTTCTTATAAAACCTGGGGTCTTGCAACCATAACAAGAGATTGGTTTTTGTGCAGAAGTAGATATGTAAGAATTTGAAGAAGTTTGTTTTGTTGAGGAGATGGTGGATTTGTTAGTTTTGCTAGTTTCACCATCCTCTGCCTTAACTGCAGCCAATTTCCTACTCTCTTCTTTTTGAGTGTCCTGGATTTTTACAATATGCGCACCTAATTCGTTTGAATTCTTTATTTTCATTAGCAAATGATTTAGCACGTTTGAATGTTTCTTCTATTAGCCGAGTTTGTGTTAGTAGTTCGTTGAACGTTTTAACGTTATCTCGGGGAACCTTTTCTCTGATCTGCCTGTGTAGTTGTCCGTATATCATGTCGATCTGTATCGTTTCCCTAAGTGTATTTGCGGGTAGCTGTGTTAGCTTCACATATGAACACGTCACTGGGAGTTTGAGAGTCTTGCTCATTTTCGAAAAGTTCTTTATAAACCCGATGTGGCGGTTTTTGAGGACCGAATGTAGTACGTAGCAGTGTTATTAGTTCATTCCACGTATTCACCGTCGTTTTAACTCCTTGGTACCATTCTGCAGCAAATCCGTCTAAAAGCATCGGTATGCCTTTTAGAGCGTTATCGTCAGAAACCTGTGCACAATCTTTATATATTGTTACCGCGTCTTTGAAAGCATTTACGTCACTGTCTTTTGCTCCGTCAATACGTGACGAACATTTGGCTGAGTTACCATTTTGCAAGGCGACCGGCTGAGTAGTCACTGCCAATCTGCTCAAGAGTTCGGCAAATTGATCATTCGTAAGCAAAACTGATGCCATACTCGCTGAATATGTGTAATCAGCAAGGGGTATTTCTTTTGTGATAGTTCCTCTTGAACGTAGATTGTATTGGGAGGACTCCGTGATTGTGATTGCCAAAGAAGTTGGACATGCAATAGAAAAATTTACTTACGGACCTCGCTAATTTTGCTTTTAACTATTTCTTGGCTGCAAATATATTCTGGAAGACACTGTTCCTTCGACGAATGCACAAGAGAGTTAGTAACACTTGCAAAATTAATGTTCACTACATTTTTCGGTACTTGGTTAGATTTCACGGACCGCGTTTGGGCGCCAGTTGTACCACTCGGGTTTGGGTGACTCGCGAATAACCAAAAAAAATAGCGAAAAAAAACTAATTTTATTCCTACTAGGAAGAAGAATAAACCAGTTGTGAAAATATTAAATGAATAATTATTGTTGCACGTTGCTTGTCGCCTTTCGCGCTTCTTTCTTCTTTTTCTTCTTCTTCCTTCTCGATCGAGGTAAGTTCGATTTAGGCGACTAACTAATAGGACCTACGGCCAGCACAGTACTTCAACTATGGGGCGTTACACAAATAGAATGAAATAAACGAAAAACACGTAACAGATCACGAGAACTGAAGAGCACAGCTAGATATCAAACAAAGACTGGGCCCCGCTAATTTTTGGAAGCGAGGAAGATAGGATGGGTTCTCTTGCCAGGAGATTTTGTCAGATAGAGCAATATGGCGTCATGCCGTGAGGTGGGTAGGCTATCCGCAATCCGTATGCCTAACAACAAACGGTAAAGACGCGAATCTTCTTATAAATTTCCATTCATATGTATCTAGCTCAACATATTCTGCCCTGGTCTCAGGGTCCACAATTTTTTTAAATCGATAGTACTTTTGGGGTTTGATACGTGAGAAATAAAAAGTCCATTTATGATTCATTCGGTGAATTGTTCAGAAGATTCAAGTAGATAACTAATGAGAGAGACCTGGGAGGAGCGCCACGGCAAATAATAATAATTATGACCAGTAAGCAAAAACCCATGAGAGAACAATGGGAGTCAAGTTCAATGACCTCTTTTAAAATAAATGCACGTGTTGGATATCAGATTACCTGGAATTTGCTGATCTCACGTTACAGACAAGTCTCAACAAGTAAGAATAATTCAATATGGCTTCAAGGACCTATTTCAAGGTCAATAAATGCACTTGTTGGGTATCAGATTACCAAGAATTTACTGACGTCACGTTTTATACAAGTCTCGACAAGTAGGAGAAATCCGAGATGGGTTCAATGACCTCTTTCAATAAGTGCACGTGTCAGGTATCAAATTAGTTGGAATTCGCTGACGCCATAGTTCCGGTAGGCAAAATTTGATACGGGTTCAATGACCTATTTCAGTAAGTGCACGTGTCAGATATCAAATTACCTGGAATTCTCTGACGCAACGTTACAGACAAGTCTCGTCAGGTACGAGAAACCTGAGATGGGTTCAAGACCTATTTCAATAAGTGCACGTGTTGGGTATCAGATTACCTGGAATTTGATGACGTCACATTACAGACAAGTCCCGACAAGTAGAGAAACTTGAAACGGGTTCATTGACCTCTTTCAAGGTCATGAAGTGCAAGTTCATGATGTGCACGGGTCAGATTTCAAACTACTTGGTATTTGCTGACGCAACAGTTCTGGTTACAGTGCACGTGTCAGGTATCAGATTACCTGAAATTTTCTGACGCCACGTTTCCGGTTATAGTCAAGTTTCGACAAGTAGGAGAAATCCAAAATGGGTCCAATGACCTCTTTCCATATCATGAAGTGCACGTGTCAGACATCAAAGTACCTGCGATTCGCTGACACCATGGTTTCGGTTACAGAGAGGTCAGCAAAATTCAATACGGGTTGAATGACCTATTTCAAGGTTGATGAATAGTCGTGTCAGATATCAAATTACCTGGAATTTGCTGACATCACGTTACAGACAAGTCTCGACAAGTACGAGGAACTTGAAACGGGTTCAATTCGTGAGTTCACGTGTTCGAGTGTCAGTGGGTTCGTGTATTTGTTTGTGATCATGTGTTCTTGTGTTCAAACTTCAGATACACATAGAGCGCTACAGACAGCTGTTTGATCGCGTGTTCTTATGTTTGTTTGTGTGGCTGTTTGTTCGTTTGTTCGCTTGTTCTTGTGTTCTTGTTTCTACGTGTGTTCAACTGTCTGTGTGTTCGTGCTTGTTCGTGTGTTCGCGTCTTCAGGTGTTCGAGTGTTCGTATTTGTTTGTTCGTATGTTCGCGTGTTCAGGTGTTCGTGTGTTCTACTGTCCGTGTGTCCGTATTTGTTCGTGTGTTTTCCTGTTCGCATGTTGGTGTGTGCGTGTGTATGTGTTTGTTCGCGAGTTAGCATGTTCATAAGTTTTGTGTGTGTAGGTGTTTGATCGTATGTTGATGTGTTCTTGTGTTCGACATACGTTCGTGTTTGTTCGTGTGTTCGTATTTTTTCGTGAGTTCGCGTGTTCGAGTGTATGTGAGTTCGTGTATTTGTTAGTGACCATGAGTTTATGTGTTCAAACCTCAGATACATATACAGCTGTTTGTTCGCGTGTTCGTATGTTTGTGTGTATTTGTTTGTTCGTTTGTTCGCGTGTTCTTGTGCCCTTGTTTCTTCGTGTGTTCAACTGTCTGTGTGTTCAACTGTCTGTGTGTTCGTGCTTGTTCTTGTTTTCGCGTGATCGAGTGTTAGTGTGTTCGAGTGTCTGCGACTTCGTGTATTTGTTGGTGTTCATGTGTTTCTGTGTTCTAGTCGCAGATGGTCATAGAGCGCCACAGGCAGCCTCAAATAACCACGGATAACCTCAGATCCCCACAGCTAGCCACTGCTACAACAGAAAGCCACAGTTAGCGATGAATAGCCACAACTCAGTTCTGCTGGCCACTGCTACCCACAGAAAGCCACAGATAACCAATGATAACCTCAGATCTTCACAGCTAGCCACTACTAACCACAGAAAGCCACAGATAGTCACGGATAGCCACATATGGCGATGAATAGCCACAACTCATTTCTTCACAGATAACAACCCGTATTGACTTTTTCTGACCTTTCTGCTACCAGAACTATGGCGTCAACGAATTTCAGGTAATATGATATGCGACACGTGCATTCATCAACCTTCAAATAGAACATTGAACCGATCTAGGATTTCCCCGTCTAGATAAATTTGTAACCAGAAATGTGTGAAATATAATATCGTCCTACTACTCCAGTAAGTATTCTTTTAAGTCGAATCGACATTGTGTTCAGCCTTTTGGAGTAATTCATCTCGTTGGTGAAGTATTTCCCACAAACTTGCTTACTCAAGCATAGTACGAGCATTGTTTAATTGAAACCGGTGAATCTCCCACCCATGAAATCTCGCTTCGGGCTCATTTCCACTCATAAGCAATGACATTCAGTTCACTTGAAAATATTCCAAGTCAACTTGATAATATACTTCAGCTTTTTGAAGTTATTCATCTGGTAAAATCTCACTCAAAAACTTTCCTTCTAACACATTGCACGGACCTTATTATGGCAATTAAATTGAAAAGTGCTAAAGTCTTCGTCTAAGTTGTCGTTCCTCGAGGCACAAAAATTGAAATCACTTATTATAATGGAAAATGCACAAACTCCTGGTCATAGAGGCTTACCACATTGAAATGATTTACGATATAAACAAAAATGGCAAGAGAATTGGTCCTTGAAGCACACCACATTGTAATAAAAAAATGCCCAGAGAACTGGTCCTTGAGGCTAATCTCATTGAAATTATTCATTATATATTAAAAATACCCCAAGAACTGGTCCTTGAGGTGTACCACAACTAAATTTGAAAAATGGTGGAGGCACGAAAACTTAAATGATTTGTACAATAAAAATGCCTATAAAACTGGTCCTTCAGGCTTACTACATTAAAATATTTTATTATATATATGAAATGCCCAACGAACTGATCCTTGAGGTATAGCACATGGTAATTTGGAAAATGTTGAAGACTCTGTCTATGTGATTGTTCCTTGAGGCACAAAAACTGAAATAACTTATAATAGAAAAATGTCCGGAGAACTGGTCCTTGAAGTACATTACATTAGAATAGCTTGTAATAGAAAAATGCCCAGAGAACTGGTCCTTGAGACTTACCTCATCGAAATAATTTATTATATATAAAAAACGCTCCAAGAACTGGTCCTTGAGGTATACCACAACAATGTTTGAAAAATGGTGGTCTATGTGATTGTTCTTTGAGGCACGAAAACTGAAATAATTTGTAAAAGGAAAATGCCTAAGAAACTGGACCTTGAGGCTTACCACATTGAAATAATTTATTATAAATATATATAACAATAACAAAAACAACAATCTATAAAATGCCCAACGAACAGGTCCTTGAGGAATAGCACATTGTAATTTGGAAAATGTTAAATTCTCTGTCTATGTCATTGTTCCTTGAGGCACAAAAACTGAAATAACTTGTAATAGAAAAATATCCAGAGAACTGGACCTTGAAGTACATAACATTAGAATAGCCTGTAATAGAAAAATGCCCAGAGAACTGGCCCTTGAGGATTACCTCATCGAAATAATTTATTATATATAAAATTTTTTCCAAGAACTGGTCCTTGAGGTGTACCACAACGAAATTTGAAAGATGGTGGAAGAATTGTCTATGTGATTTTTCTTTGAGGCACGAAAACTGAAATAATTTGTAAATGAAAAATGCCTAGAAAACTGGTCCTTGTGGCTTAACAAATTAAAATTATTTATTAAATATATGAAATGCCCAACAAACTGGTCCTTGACGAATAGCACATTGTCATTTGGTAAATATTAAAGCCTCTGTCTATGTGATTGTTCCTTGAGGCACAAAAACTGAAATAACTTGTAATAGAAAAATGCCCAGAGAACTGGTCCTTAAAGTACACTACACTGGAATAACTTGTAATATAAAAATGCCCAGAGAACTGGTACTTGAGGCTTACCTCATCGAAATAATTCATTATATATAAAAATGTCCCAAGAACTGGTCCTTGGGGTGTACCACAATGAAATTTGAGAATTGGTGAAAGCGTTGTCTATGCTATTGCTCTTTGAGGCACAAAAACTGAAATAATTTGTTGAAGAAAAATGCCTAGAAAACTGGCCCTTGAGGCTTACCACATTAAAATACTTTATTGTATATATAAAGTGCCCTACGAACTGGTCCTTGAGGTGAAGCACATTCCCTGAGGCACAAAAACTGAAATAACTTGAAATAGAAAACTGTTCAGAGAACTGGCCCTTGAAGCACACTACATTGGAATAACTTGTGATAGCAAAATGCCCAGTGAACTGGTCCTTGAGGCTTACCTCATTGAAATAATTCATTATGTTTAAAAAATGCCCCAAGAACTGGTCCTTGAGGTGTACCATAATGAAAGTTGAAAAATGGCGAAAGCGGTGTCTATGCGATTGTTCTTTGAGGCACAGAAACTGAAATAATTTGTTAAAGAAAAATGCCTAGAAAATTGGTACTTGAGGCTTACCACATTAAAATGATAAAATCCTTGTTTCGCAGCTATTGAGCTAGACAAAGATATGCGAAAGGTTGGAATGACTAATCAGCTAGATGTAAATGAAACTACTGAGAGTGGAATATTCCACAATATTTCAAGCATTGGAGTTGATAGGAATAACAGGTGAAGGAATGGAATTGTCACACAGGAGAGAAAATAATGCTTAACATTTTTGATAGAGATATTGTTACATGAATGCACACACGTTCGGTAATGGTAGGGTCAACGCATGGGTACTGAAGGATGGGAAGACAGAGCTGGTAGTGTCGATTTCGATTAATCTACCGAGCGTGGAATGATTGACAATAATAAGCCTGAAAATAAATACTTAAATGGTTTATATCAGAGATTTCCTTCGAATAATACTTTCATTTTCACATCTCTGAACCGTAAGTGAATATTTTTGTGCTTTCATACACTATCAGATATCTCACCAGTACCTAGACAATTGGGCAGATCTCAATTCAACTACTTGAATCGGATTGAATGGTAATACCCCAAGAATATTTCGTCCTTCTTACGACACCAGAGGTTCTGCAGGGACCACATCTATGCAGGTTCATTTTGTGAGAGTATATTGTGACTTTGAAGGCATTCCACACTTACTTCAAAGATGTAACGGTTGAGTAATTCGTGTTCGAAAAAACACTAAACATTTCGAAATTATTAATTTGAATTTCCAAAAGAAAAATTGGTGAACGCTGGTTTGATTTTACCTGGAGAAAATGATACAGTCCTATGTCGCATTTGAGAAAATTGAAAGATTTCAGTGTGCCCCGTTTTGCAGATTTTTACAAGATAAAAATATATTTATGAAAAGAATTACATTACCGATACTCCTGTGTCTGATTGATTTGGAAACTCGAATAATAATGTTTTACTAAATGGCCTATCAATCTACTTAAAAAAATCAAATATTGTTTGAAGCAGTATTATTTTAAAGAGAAATAGATTTTTTTTGTGTTTTCATCATAATCTTAAAAGAAGACAATGGCTACCTGAAGATGATGGAATTTTCTATAACAAGTGTGTATTATTTTCATTGTCAAAGCCCTGAAACACCTAAGGCTATGGCAACTGATGAGGCCCTATGACGGCCTTGGCAAATAGCTGGGACCACAAACAGGATTTTTATACTTCTTCGTTAAAAAACAGTACTTGTGGATGATTAAATCTTCTCATGAACTAATGTTTCCTTCGAAATTACCCTCTAAACTAAGTAGAAGACCACGTACCAAGAAAGCTATTCGTAGAAAATGTTATATTTTGGATAATTTTAGATAATTTGAACATTGGTTCAACCATAGTCTTTTAGCGGTAAGGAATGTAATGTTATGGCTATCTACCACAAGGTATTGAAACTGATTCCATCTTCTTGAAACTGTGGAAAATTTCCTTCATTCTTTCCAGATGTGGATACTAAGTTCCTGTAAAATTGCATCTCAATCAGTTGAGTTGTTTTTCCGTAAATGAATAACAAATGACTCGCAGTGACAACTATTATTATTATTTATCAAAGCACCGATTATTGGTTGAGTGGAAGAATAGCTCAGCAAAACTCCGCCAGGAGAAAAAAGACCATTTATTATTATTATTATTATTATTATGCTAGCAAATTAACTATATCAATTATAGGTGAACCCGTCAAATTCCACTGTCTTCTCAGTTGCAGTGCCTCTGGATTCACACAGATACATTATTCTTGCTCATAATGCTTTATTCTTTTTTGGAGCAAGGCATTTGTTCAGCCCACGTAAGGTCTGGATTCTGGATTACCAATGAGTTTTGTTTACGAACTGAACCACCAAATTTCCAAAAACTTGTGTCAACCATTTGTCAAAACACCAATACATTTTCAATTTTTGCATTTTCAGTTCCCACTGATTTTCTGGTAGTAAGTGGTTTTTCTCAATCAATAGAAGTCATGTTTTTCATATAGCTAGGCAGAACTCGATTAAACCATCGCTATCCTATGTGTATTTTCAATAATTAAGCCTCGGTATACGTCTGAATATGTCCTGTCCTTCATTTCTCCAGTTACCCTCCTATTTTTATTTTTTTAATTTGCTCTTCTCCCTGTATCTTGTGCCCACTTCAATATCTTAGATTTGCTATTCGCTCTGTATAAATATATGTAATTAGTCTGTATATTTTATTTTAACTACAACCCCATTACACATTACATTTGCCATTTCAATGTGAATCAACTACGATGTTTAATTCACCCGGTATATGTATTTCTAATTAGCAGCAATTCATTTGATCCCAGTTCACCCAGTATATTTTTTATAAGCGGTCTGTTTTATTATCCTACCCCAATCTTAGATGTCAGAAAAAGTCATAAGAAATAAGTAGGTAGGTACTGACAAACTTCCCTAAATATTAAAAAACATTTTACATTTTACTTTCTCAGTAAAGCAATGAGCACGTCATAGCCATTAAAATAACCAGGCTGAAGGAAATACCATTTTCATACCCCAAACATACTAGAAACTATTCGATTTCGATTTGTGACAACTCGATTTCCAAAATGCGTTTGAATTTCGGATGATTTCACACTGTACCTACTTTCTGATATATTTTACCAAACATTATAATTTTATAAGCGAGAATTTCTAATGTTAATGAACTGAATAAACCGTACACCTCCAGACATTATGTCGTCACGTTAGATTCAGTTTCATTTCCGATCGTTCTGTCATGTATTTTTGCAATAATAAATATTTGTGAAAATTGATAATCCAGAATTAAATTTTTTACAGTGCGCGCACTGTAAAAAATGGTACAGTGTGAAATCATCCGAAATTCAAACGCATTTTGGAAATCGAGTTGTCACAAATCGAAATCGAATAGTTTCTAGTATGTTTGGGGTATGAAAATGTTATTTTCTTCAGCCTGGTTATTTTAATGGCTATGACGTGCTCATTGCTTTACTGAGAAAGTAAAATGTAAAATGTTTTTTAATATTTAGGGAAGTTTGTCAGTACCTACCTACTTATTTCTTATGACTTTTTCTGACATCTAAGATTGGGGTAGGATAATAAAACAGACCGCTTATAAAAAATACACTGGGTGAACTGGGATCAAATGAATTGCTGCTAATTAGAAATACATATACCGGGTGAATTAAACATCGTAGTTGATTCACAGTGAAATGGCAAATGTAATGTGTAATGGGGTTGTAGTTAAAATAAAATATACAGACTAATTACATATATTTATACAGAGCGAATAGCAAATCTAAGATATTGAAGTGGGCACAAGATACAGGGAGAAGAGCAAATTAAAAAAATAAAAATAGGAGGGTAACTGGAGAAATGAAGGACAGGACATATTCAGACGTATACCGAGGCTTAATTATTGAAAATACACATAGGATAGCGATGGTTTAATCGAGTTCTGCCTAGCTATATGAAAAACATGACTTCTATTGATTGAGAAAAACCACTTACTACCAGAAAATCAGTGGGAACTAAAAATGCAAAAATTGAAAATGTATTGGTGTTTTGACAAATGGTTGACACAAGTTTTTGGAAATTTGGTGGTTCAGTTCGTAAACAAAACTCATTGGTAATCCAGAATCCAGACCTTACGTGGGCTGAACAAATGCCTTGCTCCAAAAAAGAATAAAGCATTATGAGCAAGAATAATGTATCTGTGTGAATCCAGAGGCACTGCAACTGAGAAGACAGTGGAATTTGACGGGTTCACCTATAATTGATATAGATAATTTGCTAGCATAATAATAATAATAATAATAATAATAAATGGTCTTTTTTCTCCTGGCGGAGTTTTGCTGAGCTATTCTTCCACTCAACCAATAATCGGTGCTTTGATAAATAATAATAATAGTTGTCACTGCGAGTCATTTGTTATTCATTTACGGAAAAACAACTCAACTGATTGAGATGCAATTTTACAGGAACTTAGTATCCACATCTGGAAAGAATGAAGGAAATTTTCCACAGTTTCAAGAAGATGGAATCAGTTTCAATACCTTGTGGTAGATAGCCATAACATTACATTCCTTACCGCTAAAAGACTATGGTTGAACCAATGTTCAAATTATCTAAAATTATCCAAAATATAACATTTTCTACGAATAGCTTTCTTGGCACGTGGTCTTCTACATAGTTTAGAGGGTAATTTCGAAGGAAACATTAGTTCATGAGAAGATTTAATCATCCACAAGTACTGTTTTTTAACGAAGAAGTATAAAAATCCTGTTTGTGGTCCCAGCTATTTGCCAAGGCCGTCATAGGGCCTCATCAGTTGCCATAGCCTTAGGTGTTTCAGGGCTTTGACAATGAAAATAATACACACTTGCTATAGAAAATTCCATCATCTTCAGGTAGCCATTGTCTTCTTTTAAGATTATGATGAAAACACAAAAAAAATCTATTTCTCTTTAAAATAATACTGCTTCAAACAATATTTGATTTTTTTAAGTAGATTGATAGGCCATTTAGTAAAACATTTTTATTCGAGTTTCCAAATCAATCAGACACAGGAGTATCGGTAATGTAATTCTTTTCATAAATATATTTTTATCTTGTAAAAATCTGCAAAACGGGGCACACTGAAATCTTTCAATTTTCTCAAATGCGACATAGGACTGTATCATTTTCTCCAGGTAAAATCAAACCAGCGTTCACCAATTTTTCTTTTGGAAATTCAAATTAATAATTTCGAAATGTTTAGTGTTTTTTCGAACACGAATTACTCAACCGTTACATCTTTGAAGTAAGTGTGGAATGCCTTCAAAGTCACAATATACTCTCACAAAATGAACCTGCATAGATGTGGTCCCTGCAGAACCTCTGGTGTCGTAAGAAGGACGAAATATTCTTGGGGTATTACCATTCAATCCGATTCAAGTAGTTGAATTGAGATCTGCCCAATTGTCTAGGTACTGGTGAGATATCTGATAGTGTATGAAAGCACAAAAATATTCACTTACGGTTCAGAGATGTGAAAATGAAAGTATTATTCGAAGGAAATCTCTGATATAAACCATTTAAGTATTTATTTTCAGGCTTATTATTGTCAATCATTCCACGCTCGGTAGATTAATCGAAATCGACACTACCAGCTCTGTCTTCCCATCCTTCAGTACCCATGCGTTGACCCTACCATTACCGAACGTGTGTGCATTCATGTAACAATATCTCTATCAAAAATGTTAAGCATTATTTTCTCTCCTGTGTGACAATTCCATTCCTTCACCTGTTATTCCTATCAACTCCAATGCTTGAAATATTGTGGAATATTCCACTCTCAGTAGTTTCATTTACATCTAGCTGATTAGTCATTCCAACCTTTCGCATATCTGTGTCTAGCTCAATAGCTGCGAAACAAGGATTTTATCATTTTAATGTGGTAAGCCTCAAGTACCAATTTTCTAGGCATTTTTCTTTAACAAATTATTTCAGTTTCTGTGCCTCAAAGAACAATCGCATAGACACCGCTTTCGCCATTTTTCAACTTTCATTATGGTACACCTCAAGGACCAGTTCTTGGGGCATTTTTTAAACATAATGAATTATTTCAATGAGGTAAGCCTCAAGGACCAGTTCACTGGGCATTTTGCTATCACAAGTTATTCCAATGTAGTGTGCTTCAAGGGCCAGTTCTCTGAACAGTTTTCTATTTCAAGTTATTTCAATTTTTGTGCCTCAGGGAATGTGCTTCACCTCAAGGACCAGTTCGTAGGGCACTTTATATATATACAATAAAGTATTTTAATGTGGTAAGCCTCAAGGGCCAGTTTTCTAGGCATTTTTCTTCAACAAATTATTTCAGTTTTTGTGCCTCAAAGAGCAATAGCATAGACAACGCTTTCACCAATTCTCAAATTTCATTGTGGTACACCCCAAGGACCAGTTCTTGGGACATTTTTATATATAATGAATTATTTCGATGAGGTAAGCCTCAAGTACCAGTTCTCTGGGCATTTTTATATTACAAGTTATTCCAGTGTAGTGTACTTTAAAGACCAGTTCTCTGGGCATTTTTCTATTACAAGTTATTTCAGTTTTTGTGCCTCAAGGAACAATCACATAGACAGAGGCTTTAATATTTACCAAATGACAATGTGCTATTCGTCAAGGACCAGTTTGTTGGGCATTTCATATATTTAATAAATAATTTTAATTTGGTAAGCCACAAGGACCAGTTTTCTAGGCATTTTTCATTTACAAATTATTTCAGTTTTCGTGCCTCAAAGAAAAATCACATAGACAATTCTTCCACCATCTTTCAAATTTCGTTGTGGTACACCTCAAGGACCAGTTCTTGGAAAAAATTTTATATATAATAAATTATTTCGATGAGGTAATCCTCAAGGGCCAGTTCTCTGGGCATTTTTCTATCACACGCTATTCTTATGTGATGTACTTCAAGGTCCAGTTCTCTGGATATTTTTCTATTACAAGTTATTTCAGTTTTTGTGCCTCAAGGAACAATGACATAGACAGAGAATTTAACATTTTCCAAATTACAATGTGCTTTTCCTCAAGGACCTGTTCGTTGGGCATTTTATAGATTGTTGTTTTTGTTATTGTTATATATATTTATAATAAATTATTTTAATGTGGTAAGCCTCAAGGTCCAGTTTCTTAGGCATTTTCCTTTTACAAATTATTTCAGTTTTCGTGCCTCAAAGAACAATCACATAGACCACCATTTTTCAAACTTTGTTGTGGTATACCTCAAGGACCAGTTCTTGGAGCGTTTTTTATATATAATAAATTATTTCGATGAGGTAAGTCTCAAGGACCAGTTCTCTGGGCATTTTTCTATTACAAGCTATTCTAATGTAATGTACTTCAAGGACCAGTTCTCCGGACATTTTTCTAATACAAGTTATTTCAGTTTTTGTGCCTCAAGGAACAATCACATAGACAGAGTCTTCAACATTTTCCAAATTACCATGTGCTATACCTCAAGGATCAGTTCGTTGGGCATTTCATATATATAATAAAATATTTTAATGTAGTAAGCCTGAAGGACCAGTTTTATAGGCATTTTTATTGTACAAATCATTTAAGTTTTCGTGCCTCCACCATTTTTCAAAGGACCAGTTCTTGGGGTATTTTTAATATATAATGAATAATTTCAATGAGATTAGCCTCAAGGACCAGTTCTCTGGGCATTTTTTTATTACAATGTGGTGTGCTTCAAGGACCAATTCTCTGGCCATTTTTGTTTATATCGTAAATCATTTCAATGTGGTAAGCCTCTATGACCAGGAGTTTGTGCATTTTCCATTATAATAAGTGATTTCAATTTTTGTGCCTCGAGGAACGACAACTTAGACGAAGACTTTAGCACTTTTCAATTTAATTGCCATAATAAGGTCCGTGCAATGTGTTAGAAGGAAAGTTTTTGAGTGAGATTTTACCAGATGAATAACTTCAAAAAGCTGAAGTATATTATCAAGTTGACTTGGAATATTTTCAAGTGAACTGAATGTCATTGCTTATGAGTGGAAATGAGCCCGAAGCGAGATTTCATGGGTGGGAGATTCACCGGTTTCAATTAAACAAGGCTCGTACTATGCTTGAGTAAGCAAGTTTGTGGGAAATACTTCACCAACGAGATGAATTACTCCAAAAGGCTGAACACAATGTCGATTTGACTTAAAAGAATACTTACTGGAGTAGTAGGACGATATTATATTTCACACATTTCCGGTTACAAATTTATCTAGACGGGGAAATCCTAGATGGGTTCAATGTTCTATTTGAAGGTTGATGAATGCACGTGTCGAATATCATATTACCTGAAATTCGTTGACGCCATAGTTCTGGTAGCAGAAAGGTCAGAAAAAGTCAATACGGGTTGTTATCTGTGAAGAAATGAGTTGTGGCTATTCATCGCCATATGTGGCTATCCGTGACTATCTGTGGCTTTCTGTGGTTAGTAGTGGCTAGCTGTGAAGATCTGAGGTTATCATTGGTTATCTGTGGCTTTCTGTGGGTAGCAGTGGCCAGAAGAACTGAGTTGTGGCTATTCATCGCTAACTGTGGCTTTCTGTTGTAGCAGTGGCTAGCTGTGGGGATCTGAGGTTATCCGTGGTTATTTGAGGCTGCCTGTGGCGCTCTATGACCATCTGCAACTAGAACACAGAAACACATGAACACCAACAAATACACGAAGTCACAGACACTCGAACACAGTAACACTCGATCACTCGAAAACAAGAACAAGCACGAACACACAGACAGTTGAACACACGAAGAAACAAGGGCACAAGAACACGCGAACAAACAAATACACACAAACATACGAACACGCGAACAAACAGCTGTATATGTATCTGAGGTTTGAACACATAAACTCATGGTCACTAACAAATACACGAACTCACATACACTCGAACACGCGAACTCACGAAAAAATACGAACACACGAACAAACACGAACATACAGACAGTCGAACACAAGAACACATCAACATACGATCAAACACCTACACACACAAAACTTATGAACATGCTAACTCGCGAACAAACACATACACACGCACACACCAACATGCGAACAGGAAAACACACGAACAAACACGGACACACGGACAGTAGAACACACGAACACCTGAACACGCGAACATACGAACAAACAAATACGAACACTCGAACACCTGAAGACGCGAACACACGAACAAGCACGAACACACAGACAGTTGAACACACGTAGAAACAAGAACACAAGAACAAGCGAACAAACGAACAAACAGCCACACAAACAAACATAAGAACACGCTATCAAACAGCTGTCTGTGGCGCTCTATGTGTATCTGAGGTTTGAACACAAGAACACATGATCACAAAAAAATACACGAACCCACTGACACTCGAACACGTGAACTCACGAATTGAACCCGTTTCAAGTTCCTCGTACTTGTCGAGACTTGTCTGTAACGTGATGTCAGCAAATTCCAGGTAATTTGATATCTGACACGACTATTCATCAACCTTGAAATAGGTCATTCAACCCGTATTGAATTTTGCTGACCTCTCTGTAACCGAAACCATGGTGTCAGCGAATCCCAGGTACTTTGATGTCTGACACGTGCACTTCATGATATGGAAAGAGGTCATTGGACCCATTTTGGATTTCTCCTACTTGTCGAAACTTGACTATAACCGGAAACGTGGCGTCAGAAAATTTCAGGTAAGCTGATACCTGACACGTGCACTGTAACCAGAACTGTTGCGTCAGCAAATACCAAGTAGTTTGAAATCTGACCCGTGCACATCATGAACTTGCACTTCATGACCTTGAAAGAGGTCAATGAACCCGTTTCAAGTTTCTCTACTTGTCGGGACTTGCCTGTAATGTGACGTCATCAAATTCCAGGTAATCTGATACACAACACGTGCACTTATTGAAATAGGTCTTGAACCCATCTCAGGTTTCTCGTACCTGACGAGACTTGTCTGTAACGTTGCGTCAGAGAATTCCAGGTAATTTGATATCTGACACGTGCACATATTGAAATAGGTCATTGAACCCGTATCAAATTTTGCCTACCGGAACTATGGCGTCAGCGAATTCAAACTAATTTGATACCTGACACGTGCACTTATTGAAAGAGGTCATTGAACCCATCTCGGATTTCTCCTACTTGTCGAGACTTGTATAAAACGTGACGTCAGTAAATTCTTGGTAATCTGATACCCAACAAGTGCATTTATTGACCTTGAAATAGGTCCTTGAAGCCATATTGAATTATTCTTACTTGTTGAGACTTGTCTGTAACGTGAGATCAGCAAATTCCAGGTAATCTGATATCCAACACGTACATTTATTTTAAAAGAGGTCATTGAACTTGACTCCCATTGCTCTCTCATGGGTTTTTGCTTACTGGTCATAATTATTATTATTTGCCGTGGCGCTCCTCCCAGGTCTCTCTCATTAGTTATCTACTGATTCATATAAAATTAAAAGAAAAATCACCAGTTGACTGACGCCCGGGGGCGTACCTTGTGTCTCGGGTTAAAGTTAATGCTTTAATTAACATACTTACATACTTACATTTCTATTACCATTTTCCAGTTACCCTGAATAAACGACTAATAAGTCAGCTACCAAAGTTCAACGACAACGTGAAATTGTGTATTTTTGTGTTCGAAGTGCTGCAACTTCTGGAATGAATGTCAACTTGTTTAAAAAAAAAATAATAGTTTTGTTAACTCTGGAGAACTTATTTCAGATATCACTCACTTTTATATATTAGAGCCATTTCCTTCTCAGCCAAATTCCTAGGTAATATTCTGGATTCCAAAGTTGAAAAAATCCACTCGATGTTTCCACAGCTGCAGTCTGTATTAAACACAATAATCTGAACAATGATAGTACGAATCCGATTACTGTGATGCCACAAAATTGGAACAAATCATATGTTTCTCCTTCATCACACACTTTCATTACACAAACGCCTAGATGCTCATTTCGATATTCTACTAATCTTTATCATACGGTGTTTATGGTAGCTGCGCCACAAAACCGTTGGGTCTCTTTTTTTTGTTGTTTATGGCATCGACTGCTATGGTCATTAGTCATGTGTTCTGGGTAGGCCTTGTTACTAACTCCATACGCCACCTTAGGAGCAGCACTGTTAATTGGAGCGCAACAGTGAATCAAGTAGGACTCACCCCAGTCGAGCCACGACATTTTAGTAATTTAATAGGCTGAATTGGGAGAAAACAAATCCCAGCCCATCTAGGGCTAGAGCTCCAGACCTTTCGGCTCAGAGTTGTCGGGTCTTTTTTCTGCATTCTTGCTCCAGCTCATTGTCAGATTGAATAATGAACACTCCAGGACATTCAGAGCGGGTGAGAGACGATACTATTATTATAGTGGGCAGTGGTGGCCGTGTGGGTAGAGCGTTCGCCTTTGGAGCGAAGGGTCGAGGGTTCAAAGCCTCGCATGGTCATCGGTCTCGTGCATGGCATCACACGTTAAAACGTAAGGGCTGCGTCTTCCCTAGCTCACACAAGTCTATCGAAGACTTCCGAGGGTTGCGCGTAGGGGTGCAATCGGTTGACGGAAATAACAATTTTAACAATAGTAGATTGCAGTACTTATATTGGATACCCGAAAAACCTCAATCACTACCCTGGCAGTTAGTCTATTCAAAAGAAGCACATTTCAGCACTGCACATCCTATTTGCTCTTTATTGACCAGTTCTGTTTATGTTTCGAGTAGCATGAAAGGAACGAATAATAGTGGTTTAATCATTTCATCGATGTTTTGATAATGATAATTTCACATTTCTATTCAATCTATATATCATTCAATTGCAAATTCCAATATTTTTGAGGCGCATTCAGTACGATTCCCACTAAGTATATAATTGGATATCAAATATATATCTTGAGCTCATCCCAAATACGCCAAAACGGTCGCAACATGAATGCAGAAAGCTACAACCTAACTTTGCTCTCATCATTATTGAACTCATTCTTTATTTATGATAACGTACTCCGTCATCAACTATTTTTGTAAGCAGTGCAAAAACGTCTACTCCGGGACAATTGGTATAATAATTCATCGGTATTAGAGTTAGTTCATTGATTATTCTATTACTACCTGATCGAAATAGTATATTGTGCAACGACCATTCAATGATGGCTATTAACACGAGCATGAGAATTATGAGCTGCTTGCGAAATTCTTCAATTTCACTTTGATTATCGCACATGATCACTGATTGTAATTGCAACATGCACAAAATTTGAATGTCTGGTTGGTAAACAGTAATAACGACTTGTTAAAATTTAAACATTTCAGATATGTCAGATGTTCAAGGTAACAGTTGATATTGACATGTTATATTGACTGTGTATCGATTTTCTATTAGTTATGAAGTTGCATCATTACTGAAAATTTGCATTTCATTAATTATCATCTGAATACTGGCGGAGAATGTAAAATGAACTAACTAAAATATCAGCATACAAAAAATTGTTTTTTGACATAACACACAAGCCAAATGAAGCGCGTCACCTAACTGGGTCAGACTAACTTTCGAGCAGCTGCCATATGAATATACAGGAGTTTCATCATATGGAGTTTCATTCAATAAAATAATCTTTGTTTCGCTTTTATCAAATAAAACGGTGATATTCACGTAACGTTTCTTAAAATGAATTGGACCTCTTCCACTACACTAATTGGTGTTTTCATAACGTTTTTCAATTAAAAACTCCTCTGTAGTGTTACTAAGTATACACAAATACATCCATCCCATAATTTACCATATTATACCAGCGTATTCGCATTCATTCAAAACTTTCTTCAGTTTACTTGTGCTAATTTCACTTGTAGCAACAAACTTTTCCGTGTTATGGCGTGAAGGCACAAATCATTATCAAGAAAGATCCCTTTAATTCCTCAGAGTCTTGTAGTATTTCGAAGTTCCCACTTTAATTACTCTCTGTCTCCCAAGGGTAGTTCCCAACAGTAGCATACTCGGTTTGAAAACAGTTTTTCATAAACATTTTTTCTACTCACATGCAGGGTCGGACTGGACCTATGAATCATCCCAGCGATTGGAACCCTATACCAGTCCAACTTGCATATTTTACGAGAAAATGTAATGGTAATCCTATTTCATTTTCAGTTAGATAAAGAGGCGAAAAAATATTGAAATACAAATGATTTTTATTACACCTACCGACCAACCGATGTTTTGATTCGGACAGGGTGACCACCTGCAGACTAGTTTCGAAGTTGTTGCCTGTTATAAGTGCAAGGGTAGGTCAACACAGACAACATTTGTACCTCGTCCAAATCATCACAAACCCCGCTGCTTGGTCACCTTTGTTTCACGCGATGAAGCGGTTTCTAGGCCGCACCACCTACGAGCAGAGGGAACACACTCCGAATCTCCAAGTTAAGAGAATTATGTAAAAACAGAGTTCTTTTGGAAGATCGTTTAGTAACGAACAGTCGTTGCCGACCGATGGTGAAACCTTTATTTCCATATACACCTACTACGTAGGCTTATTATGGCAAGTACCTGTCAGAAAACAACTACTCCCCTGGCAAAGATCACCACATGTATTGAATTATATCTAACAGATACTTGTGCAACATTCCTCAGAGCATCAGAGGACGAAGTTGCAAGTGCCCTCTGTGACCAACCAGCAGAATTATTTTTTGATTTGAACATGGTGACCACCTACAGAATAGTTTCGAAGTTGTCGCCTCTCATCAGTGCAAGGGTAGGTCAATACAGAACACTGAAGCTATCCGCGGGGATAGCTTGAACGGAGAGCGCCGGTTCACCGATATCCGAAGCCAAGCAACGCTAAGCGAGGCCAGGGTTTGGATGGGTGACCAACGGACCTTCTTTCGATTTTCTCCTCGGATCGTGCTAGGAATCGCACGTAAAAAGGTAAGACCTCGTTAATCCTTGGCTCGCACAAGTTTCGACGTTTGAGGGCTGCCGTTCGTAAGGGGACGACATTTGGTTAACGGAAAAAAACAATTAAAAAAAAACAACGATCTGTTCCCCGTCCAAATCATTACACACTTCGTTGCTTGGTCACCTCTGGCTCACGCGATGAAGCGGTTTCTAGGCTGCACCACCTAGCGATCAGAGGAAGGACACTCCGAATCTCTGGGATTAGAGAATTAGGTAAAAACAGAGTTCTTTTGGGAGATCGTTCAGTAACGAACAGATGTTGCCGACCGATGGTGAACTCTTTAATCCCGTATACACCCACTTCGTAGGCTTATTAAGGCAAGTACTATAATGGTTTTGATAATAATTTATTTTGTATTTTGTAATTTGAAATTATGAAATACCATTTATTATGAATTTTGGAATAATTATTATTATTACAGACTCTTATGCAAAGTTGATACTCTACCTTGGCTTGGTGGAGGATTTATTTGCCTCTCAGTGTGATTATCTTGGTTCCAGGGCTCTTGATGACGTCAGACAAATGAATATTATAATGACTTCAGCAAATTCAGACCAAATAAATTGAAAAGACTACAAATTTCAATGGATATAACGATTTAATACATGCAAACGAATAAATAAATCATTGCGGAAGTAGATAACATTCCATTACTTTATATTTCAATTTTAAATGTGAATGAACAAACTTTATTTCTTAAAATATGCGCTATGACATCATATTGTCAGACCTCCCTAGCATTAATAACCTTGGTTGGCACAGCTTGCCGAATGAGTTATTATCCTAACCTATAAATAATTTATTAAGTCCTATGTCTTCGCGTTTTCGAATAATTATTAATAATACGGATTGTTTGTGAAAGAGTTTTCGGTAAATACGAGTTTATTATCACTCTCACAAAGTATTGGAAAGTAAATGGATATCGTTCCTGAGCTCAGGGGAATATACTCGGTGTATCATAATAAATGGCCTTCAGGATGTGATAGCTCGTCCAAAAATATGAAAAAAAGTGTTGAAATTTAAAAAAATTATCGTTTTTTGCGAATATCTCTGGAACCGTTCATCGCACAGAGAAAATATTGTGTAGGCATTTTCTACTCATGACAAGCTATGTTTTGTGCGGATTTTTTATTTTTTCAAATTCATAATTACTGAAAATTTTGAAGGGGTAGTGGGTGTTTTTTTCTCCAACTTCTACGCCACTGGAAAAAGTATAATTTTGAGCCACCTACTTAAACCGCCAATATTTTCTACACAAAAAAGATACTCTTGGTCATAAGCTCTAGAGTTGACCGTTTTCAAGGAAAATCAACTTTCATGTTGAAAAACATGGTAAATTTTTTTAAATAATTTTTTTCCTAATTATACAAAATTTATTTAAACGTTAAAACAAGTGACAAAACCAAACGTTGACTTCTCAATTGCAAAATAAAAAAAAACAATAACAATCATACTCAGTTGAATTGTTGGAAATGTCCGCCGTTAGCTTCAATGCACGTAGCAATTTTTCGAGGAAAAAACATTATTTAAACAACATGAAAGTTGATTTTTCTTGAAATGTAGCAACATGCCTCCTTTTTAGTTGTTTCCATTCTCTCTTCTTGACAAAATAAAATTGAATCTTCATGTTTCCTTGTAACAAGAAGTGGAATATCTTAAATGATAATGTTCATTTATTTATTGCTAATTAAATACTATATTCAGAAAAAAGGGGTTTGATATCTTTAGAAAGCTTGTACTTTCAGGATTCTTATATTATTAATCAATTCTGGTTAATTGATTTCCTTCTTTGTCAAATTTTCTAACGCATCGTTTGATATCGTGAAATAATTGAATATCCAACTCCATCAATGTTGTCATTCATTTTAGTTAATTTTTTAAATGATTCTTGTTTATATTTTTCTTTTTGCATAAGTATTATTCCTTTATGTTTATAATCGACCAAGTATGTTTTTATTTGAATCACTATTGCTATTTTCTTACATTTATCGTTTGAAATTCCCTGAATTCTGTTTGACAATTGTTACTCAAATGCTGATTGTGGCTTTGATCATATTATTAGGGGTACTTAAAAAATTCTCCTTTCTTTAATTTTCAAAATGTCCATCTGTTATCCAAATTTTTCACTTGATTTTAGAAATGCTATGTGTATGTGTATTTTGTAACTATCGAAAACATGACAGTACCTACCTTTAGAAAACAACTACTCCCCTGGCTTAGACCACGACGGGTATTGAATTGAATCTAACAGATACTTGTGCAACGTTTCTCAAAGCATTCATTAGAGGGAGCAGTTGCAAGTGACCAACCAGCAGATTAGGCCTTTCCAGTCATTTAAAGAAAAAATATATTTCGATAGAGAGAATTCTTACTTCACTGGTGGTCAATTTTCAATTTTTTTTTCCATTAATTTATCGAGATAAAAATTATTGAAAACGCCAAAATGAACTACTGAATTCAAACGATCAGAAGAGCGGGAAGCCGTGTGATGTCAGTGCGCGAGTGATTCTGATTGGTTATACTCCTGATGTCCTTGCAGATAAAATAAATAATATGTCTGACAGCGTTGCCATATCGTAAAACAAATATGATTTTCCAGAATATACTCTTTCACTTTCTCAATAATATCATGGGTAAATATATACCTACCTGTCTTTTCTGTTCGAAATTCTAAAATATTTGCTTGGTAATTTTGGATTATTTATTTTCGATTTGTGTTCATTGAAAATGGTATTTTCCCTTGTACTCCATAAAGCTATTAACATAATTCATAGAATTCGACTTATGAACCTACTGTACAGAGTAAGGAACTTCATTTGGATTCCGGGAACCCTAATCTGTGATTCAGGAAAGCAGGTACCTATTAGTACAATGATACAATAAGTAAATGAGAAATCCAATTGAAATATTAATAATCCCTTGTCAACTCGACTGTCATTCCGGTGTTCATTATTAGGAATTGGTATGTAACCAGTACTTCTAGTTCAAGAAGTATTAAAATGATTACTAACATTTTTAGTGAAAAGTGCAAATAGTGGTGCGATTAATTATCAACTTGACAACTGTGTAATGTGTATATCTCAATCTGTCGTTGACATAACCTTAACATAACCTATTCGTTGTAGCTAGTTGTTTCGAAACGAATTATATCCGAGTTTCTGTTTCTATTTTCATTCTTTCAAAATGAGTAAAGTAGATGAAGGATTCGAGAAAGTGGGATCAGATAATTTGCCAAAGGTAGACATTGATATGGTTAACGATTTTTTTACAAATAATGCGAATTTTGTTAGTGCTGAAGTTCGCAATGTGAAAACGCAAAGGTTAGTTGTTCATGTTAACTACCAGAATCTGTACTTTGGTAATTATTTGAGGTGATATTGAAGGTTATTTTATTGTTTCAGATCAGCCAAGGAGACTTATGGTGATGAAGCCATATCAGATGTTCAGTTGAAAAGGAATGGTGATATCTGTACAGTGAAAGCAAAAATCACTCCTGAACATAAGATTCACAAGAAAGTCTACAATGTTACGCAATTATAAATGAAAAAGAGGAACAAGTCACTTCAAACGAATGTTTACATGCCCTGCCTCTCAAGGTAAAAACACAAATTCTTTATTTTTACAGATCTTAAAAAATCATAGTTCTTAGTGAAATTAATATATTTTTGTTTGTTTTCAGGAGGTTGTAAACACGGTGTGGCTTTTTTATTATGGATCCACCATCGCAGTGAAGAACCTTCAGTAACTTCTACAGTATGCTATTGAAAAAGCTCGTATTTGTCAAAAGTGGGCAGGATGGATTTTAAGATCGGTCTCTTCTTCCTGGAATGATAATAGAATTGGGGTCTCCAAATCCATCATTCCTCAAGATAGTTGTGGAGCAGTTTACATCCAATACTGGAAGTTTATTAAAATTATTTCATGATGTGAAATATGAAAATATTTCTTTACATCAGTTGGCTTTGAGGTACAGAGAGATTAGTACTCAAAGATGCGTAGAAGAATTCTGTGAATTTATCATCAACAATATGACTGATGGGGACTGTAGAGAGGCTGAACTCAATACAAGAGAACAATCCCTCTGTCAACTTTGGTTCGAACTACGATATGGTAGAATCACTGCATCGGTACTGTATGAAAGTGCTGGATGCAAAACTGAGGCAGGGTCACTGGTGGAAACAATTTTAGGAGCAAGTTCACCAGTAGAAACTGAAGCTATCAGAAGAGAAAAAATGCTTGATCCCCTTGTGATGAAGGAAGTTTCTACACTAAAAAAATTCAAGTAAATAATGCTGGACTATTTTTGAAAAAAGAATATCCTATTTTTGGAGCATCTCCTGATGGAATATCTATAGAGTATGTTTTTGAAGTGATGTGTCCATACAAAGAAAATACTGCACAGAGGTATATTAGGCAAGGAGAAATAACAAACAAATTTAATTACCAGATTCAACTACAAATGTTACTTTGTGGCAAAACCAAAGGACTTTTTTGTGTGGCTTCACCAACATTCGAAAATGATAAAAATATTCGAAATACACAGGAAAAAGTTATGGAAATAATGGATCAGGTGAAACATTTTTGGAGCAATGCAATATATCCTATTCTGTGAATAATTCGAATTATTGTCACCATGAAATACCTGTAATTTATCTTTCATAAATATATGCTTAATAAAATATATTCTTATTGATATTTACCAGTTTGATTATTTATGTTTTTATTTAGAAGATATTTACATTAAGTTTTTTCACTACTAGCCATAGGAAAGATTTTGTGAATTCAAATTGCTCAAATTGCTTTCTAAATATCTACTTCAATTAATTTTGAATAAAAAATTTGAATGTAATAATAATAATAATAATAAAGCGTCTTTATTCACTACAAAAAATAAACAAATAATGACAGAGATTGTGAGAAAAGAAAATCATAGTGAATAGGCGGAGTGTCAGCCTGCGCTGTTTTTAAACTCAACCTTGAGAACACATTTACAATAAACAAATTAAATGAGACAGAAACAGTCAATAATCTTAATCTACTAATTTCGTAAACACAAAGTTTGTATACAAAATACAAAAACATCTTCAGAATTATATTGGCGAGTCATAAAGAGTAAGCCCTAGTCAGCATAAAAAAAACTAACCAAGCAAAAATGCTTTCAACCCTTTTCTGAAGTTTTTGATTGTGAAAGACCTATATTCACTGGGAAGAGAGTTATAAAGTTTCGGGGCATTATATGAGAAACTGCGTGTGAAAATTGAAGACTTGTGCTTGGGAATGACTAGAACTAACCTGTCTATTAATATTCGAAAAAGTTTTGAGTTTGTTCAATAGATAGTCAGGCTTCCTGGTGTTTAAAACTTTATGCGTATTGATCAACAAGTGTAATGTTCTAAGCTCCTCTAGTTTCAGCCAGCCTGATTCCTTCATTACAGCGGATATATGATCAAATTTGCGCACCCCAAAGGAAAAGCGTAAGCAGCTATTTTGAATACGTTGCAGGCGCATCGAATCAGATTGCCTTAAGGCAGGTCCATAAATACTATCACAGTAAGAAATTTTGGAGAATATTAGTGATTCACACAATTTGAGTTTGAGTTTCGTGGTGAGTAAATCCCGATTCGGAAACAATTGTCTGAGAACGTTATAAGAGGATTGAATCAGATGGTTAACATGCCTGGTGAAGCGTAGCTCAGTGTCGAACCACAAACCTAGATTTTTTATATCAGAGACAAGAGGTAAGATGTCATTTTCAATGCGGATTTGTAGTAAGTTGTTAGCATTTATTCTGTCTTTCTTTGTCCCGAATAGCATCACAGCAGATTTCTTAGAATTAAGTTTCAATTTGTGGGCGGAAGAAATATCAAACCAAATCAAATCAAATATACTTTATTGTACGAAGAACAGTATTCTCATTTACAAAAGCGTTTCTTACTTACTATTCACACATTATGGGTTGGTAAAATTGTGGTATATAAAAACATTCACAAAAACAATTTAAAACTCAGTCTTAGCCAATATAAATAAAAAGTATAACTAAAAATAATTGTGTATATACATTCACAGACAAATTAAAATTTTGTGTATACGAGGTATCACAGTTACAACAATAAAAAAAATGAAAGTAAAACAAATAAAAGTGAAGTAAAAATACATTCATAGTCGAACTCGGAAAATCCTGCCAAAGCATGGTCTTATAACTAAAATAGAAATTAAAATACTAAATATATATTTATACATATTATGTAAAAACATTAAATTTCTTTTTTTTTAATGGAACTTAAAATAACAAGTAATAAGTGGTAAAACTAAAAACGATCCAAAGATTATTGACATATATCACACCCACTTATCAATATGTACTTAATTTTTTTTTCTATACATTCAATTCTGAGCGTCGAGCACATTGTTATAAGGTTAGGTGTTCTGATAGAATTCGTTGAGATTATAACAAGATTTCACCATGAGGAACTTTTTGACAGATTTCCTAAACTTGTGCTCATTTTCAATATTTTTTAGGTGAAAGGGCAGATGATTGAATAACTTCTTGCTTTCATAGATTAGGGAGTTCTTGGTTAGAGTTGATGTGGGAATAGGAAGTTTGATATTTAATGAAGAGCTGTGGGTATTATGTGCCGACGTCACATATCTGAGTTCCTTGTGTTTTCTTCGGAATAAGCAAACGGTTTCCAAAATAAAAATGCAAGCCAGTGGCAATATTCCATGGAATGAAAACAATGGTCTACATGAGTCTCTTATGCTGGCTTTACACATATATCTCAAAGCTCTCTTATGAAGTATAAAAACTCTTTCGAACAAATAGTTCGCACACATGCCCCAGAAACAAATACCATAACGCAAATGAGACTCGATGAGTGCAAAGTAAACATTCCTGGCAGCTGTTAACCCTAATTCGTTACTTGTTACTCGCACTGCATAACAGCCAGACGCTAGCTTTTTGGTTAAAGCAAATATATGCTCTTCAAATTTTAGTTTGGAGTCAATATTCAACCCCAAGAATTTTTTCATTCGTTTGTTGTTACTGAGACTATCATTTTCTAGAACTACGTTATTGGTAACACATTTGAAGTTGATTATACCTGTCTTGGTGGTGTTCAATGATAATAAGGTGGCATCATACCATTTTTTTACTTTTTTCAAGTCTTCGTTGATGATATCTTCTAGTATTTTGTTATCCTTACCATGCCAGAAGATGGTGGTGTCGTCTGCAAATATTGTGAATTGTCCCTCTATATCGATATTTGTTAAATCATTCACGTAAAGTAAAAATAACAAGTGTCCCAGTACAGAGCCTTGCGGCACTCCATGTTTGAGGGCTAATTGCTTCGAGTTCTCATTTGCGAGGATGACACTTTGGAAGCGTTCTGCCAAATACGACTCAAACCAGAGCATGGATATACCTCTGAAACCATAGGTTTGCAGCTTTTTCAGAAGTATTTTGTGATTTACACAGTCAAAGGCTTTTGACAGATCACAGAACACCGCAGCAGCTACCTCACCGTCATTCAACCTTAGGTACAGCCGCTCAAGAAATGCGAATATAGCATCATTTGTGCTTTTAGAGGCTTGAAAACCATATTGATTCGTACTAAGAATCTCATGTTTGCTTATAAATGCTACCATTCTTTTCTTGACTAATCGTTCGACTACTTTCGCTAACACAGGTAGTAAAGCAATCGGTCTGAAATTTGAAAGGGTATCATGGTCACCACCTTTATACAAAGGAATAATGTTAGCAATTTTTAAGCAGCTAGGAAAAATACCAACTGAAGAAGAATGGTTGACTGCTTCTGACAAAATATTTAGAAATGTAAGAGGTAACCTGAGCAGTAAATTTACGGAAATATCATCCCATCCAGATGTGCTCTTATTTTTTATATCGGCAATGACTTCTCTGAGTTCGGTGGCATCTGTAGGAATAAAATAAGAACTTTCTGGTACAGAAACATGGTCTAGATAACTACTAGGGTCAACCGAGGGGGAAATTTTTTCAGCAAGCTTATCCGCTACAGAGCAATAAAATTCATTCATGTCATCCGGACTCACATTCGTTTTCAGTGAATTTGAGTTATTTTTACCTCTTAAGTCATTGACAATTTTCCAGCATTCTTTTTGTTCATTGCTCGACTGATTAATTCTAGAGCTATAATATAATGACTTAGCAGTTTTGACAGCTTTTCTGTAGATATTTCTATATTTGTTGAAATAAATTAAAAATGGTATATTATTCATTGCAAATTTTCTTATTGTATGAAGTGAACGCATATTTTTCCCCGAAATTCTCTTTTTACACTTGATCGTCGTGATAGGAAAGGCCTGGTTGAATATTGTGGTCAAAATTCTATGAAATTCATCAAGTGGGTCATTGCTGCTCAGTATATCGTGCCCTTCCACAGAGGCACAGATTTGTGAAAATTTGTTATAATTTCGTTCAGAAAATATTCTACCCAGACTCTTACATGTATTCCTTGGCGTTTGGATTTTTACAGGAAGTTTGCAAACAACAGCTTCATGATAAATAGTTTGTAGATCACTATTAATATGGAGTTCCGCAGAATCAATACTATGGAATGGAGAGGAGAAGTAAAGCTGGGTGTCATCTGCATAGTGATGTAAGTTGCATTTTTCTACGTGTTGGTGGAAGTCACATATATATAAACTAAAAAATAAGGGACCGAGTATAGAGCCCTGTGGAACACCTTTGTATACAGGTAAGGCCGCCGAGGCGACTCCGTCCAGAACAACCTTTTGTGTACGGTTCGTGAGATAATTTTTCACTAAAAATACTGCCTCGGTAGAAAAGCCAAAAAATATGAGTTTGTCACACAAAATGTCGTGGTCAAGAGTGTCAAAGGCCTTACTGTAGTCCAAGAGTACCAGACATGTCGAGTTATCTTCGTCAAGAGCTTTGAAAAGGTCATCAGTAATGGACAAGAGGGCTGTGGTGGTGCTGGGTTGACTTCTAAAACCAGATTGCACTGAGGTGATAATTCCGCGTTCGTTCACAAAATGGTTCATCTGATCTTTCAATATCAGTTCCATAACTTTTGAGAAGCAAGGTAAGATTGTAATAGGTCTAAGGTCAGAGTAGTCAGAGGGTGAATTACACTTGGCTAAAGGTAGGATCATACCATTTTTCCAACAATTTGGGAATATCCCGGTAGTTATTATTTTATTAACGAGAAACGTGATGTGATTCAACAGAAATGATTCGATGAGATTGATCATTCGGAGAGAGATGTCATCGGAGCCAATAGCATTACTCCTAATATGGTGAAGATGGGTTTGCAGCGTTACGCTAGAGACAGTGGAAAAATAAAAATTGTTTTCAGATTCTTGAGGGTTAAGATAACGATCCGGCAATGAAGCCTGATAGGCTGATCGGTCAGGTTGTGAAACTGTATTGAAATGTTTATTAATGCGATTGACATCTTTGATATCGTTTGGAATTTCTAAACAATTTTTTTTTCCTCAGGATATCTAGAGATCTTAAAGTGTTCCATGTAGCTTTCGAATCTTTTCTTGCAAGGACAAATTCTAGATAGGCTTTCTTCTCCCGACGTATGGCACTTGTTGTGTAGTTTCTGAGTTCTTTATAACCGTTCCAGTCTGCAACAGACAGCGTTTTCTTATATTTTGCCCATGCTCGATCTCTGAGAGAGATCATTTCTTTCATATTGTGGGTTAACCAAGGGGCCGGAGGTTTACTTACTCTTTTGGTTTGGAGAGGTGCATGCATCTCAAAGAGGTAAGTTATGTTATCATTCAAGAATGAAACAATTTGATCAACATCATCGATGAGATAAATATAATCCCAATCGATGTTTCGAATATCAGAGCAAAAGAGGTTATTGTCAAAATTGTCAAAATTGCGAATAGAAATATACTTCGTTTTTTTATATTTTTAGATCTGATATTCCCCAAATGTCAGTGACATCGACTGATGATACCTTTTCTCTGTCAGAAACAAACAAAATATCTAAGATAGTTTTAGAAAGGGGAGTAATACGTGTGGGACTTTCGACAAATTGGCTGAAATTGAAAGAAGTGAAAAAGTCCACTAATAGATCGCCAGATGCAAGAAAAAAATCACTTGAAGGAAGCAGGTTGGCTACACTATCTTCTAGTTCGTTAATGCATTGAATTATATCCCCCGAGGGGGGTCGGTACAGAACGCCAAAGGTGAAGGATTTACCGCGATGTGTGATTGAAATCCAGAGCTGCTCCAGATGAGTGCTGATATGAGAGTGGGTATTTTAAACTTTATATTGTTTTTTATAAAGAAAGCGATTCCGCCTCCCCGTCCATCTCTATCGGCCCGTAGTAGCTGATATGAGTCGATTTTGACTGTTTTAGAATTGATTTTAGAAGTAATCCACGTCTCAGTAAGAGCAAATATATCGAATTCTTCTTTCAATATATATTGTGAAAGCAAGTCGAAGCCAGTGAATATAGATCTCACGTTCAAATGGGCAAAGCTGAAAAAACTCAACATCGCGATAACAGAAAACAGTAATGCAAAAAGATATAAAATTAGGACAGGTGAACGCTGAGAAAATAATATATTGGTAAATTACAACTGGACGCAGAATAAACTGATGCGAATCAAAATATGGATTTATAAATGTACACCGAGAGAAATCCAGTTATACAAGTTTATTTTCAAAAAAATCTTATAGCTGCTAAATAAATCATTTTAGCAACTAAATGTTAACTGATCAATGTAAAAAGTGAAGGTTTTAAACGTTAAACGGGTCTTCTTTTCAAAACACTCATTTTGTTTTGAAAAGGTTACGTCTCAGATTCAATAAAGGGCACGATTGTGGATAAAAGATGGAATTGAAAAAACAAACTGTTTAGCCACTATAATTCACATTTTAACTGTTAAACGATACTTTGTAACCACTAAATAGTTGTCGTTTAGTTCTGGAAATGTAACGGTTTTTTCCACCACCTCTGATCATGCATCTTCTTCGTCACACACGTGTTTCCTATGATGTTTTATTCCACTCACCACTAACAGGCCGTTTCATCATCGGGTCATCTACGTCATTTCAATTCTCATTGTCAATCAGTTCATGTGTGGATTTGGTTGTGTTAAATACGCTTTGTTTATAGTTTGTTTCTACAAGAAATACATTTCGGGTAAGTGTCTATCTGAGTGTGTATTTTCAACAACAGATTTTATCCGTTGTTATTACTTGTGGGAGGTTAAAATCAAACAAGTAAGTATTGGGTGAGCTTCAGGGATGGTGCATTTTTATTTTAGATAATATTCATTTGTTCGAAAAAAATTTACGGTGATGGCTGGAATTGAATGAAAATATGACTTTTTCATGAACCGAACGGGTTAAGTAGTACTTAATTCCGGTTCGAGAAGAAACGACACAAATTAAATATTTTTCAAAAGAAATATATTTTATAGTTTCTAAAGAAGAGAGCAAATTCTGCAAACATGAAGAGGTTGTGAAGTTATTTATAAAGAGATACTTTTATCTTATGACAAGATGATTATTGTTTGATGATTTTTTCATATGAAAACCTAAGATTCCAGTTCCTAAAATTTGCAAATTGAATGAAATCAACATTTTTATTATCTGTCGATTTCTTATAGGGTATGGTTGCCACAGATTTTGTGGTTACTAGAAATAGTGAATATTTTGATGTATTTCTAATGTTCCCAGATTTAAGAAATACTTTATTTTATTGTTGATATGTAAGTTTTACGACCTTTGTTATGATGACTGATTTTTCTTTTTTAAGGGAATTTGAGGTCATGAATTGAAGAAAAATATATTTCTTTAAAACCATTTCGTTAATTAATTTTGTCATCTTCAGGCAACTGTAAGATACTGAAAGAGGAATTTTTTAAATCAATAAAATGATAGAAAAAAAATCAAATAATAATATACAAATAAATTTGCTACTAATACTTTTCCAGAAACAATCACTAAACTGTTCTGGTAACAGATAAAACTTCAGAGAAGATCAGATTTAATTAATAATAATTCAATCTAAAGTTTTATACGTTATCAAAATATTGTTCAGTGATTGTTTCTGGAAAAGTAGTAGTAGCAAATTGATAAGTATAGTATTATTTGTTTTTTCTATTGTTTTATTAATTAAACAAAATCTCCTATTTGTATCTTCCAGTGCCCTGAAGATGTCAAAAAATGAATTGACCAAAAGTTGTTAAACAAATAGAGTTTTCTTTAATTTAAGACCTCAAATCCCCCCAAAAAAAAATCAGTCATTATATTTTAATTTCCTTAATAAATGTTGATCAATTTATCAACGAGTTTCAATGCTGAACTGTCCACTGATAAGTATGAACAATTAATGTGTTACTATTTCAGAAAATTAAATCAAATATGACGAATCTCTATAACAAAAGTAGCTTTTTCATGATATCTATAGGATTGAAATTTTTAAGATCGTGCTTGTTGAATTCTCATTCTGAGAATATGACACTGGCACTCACCGTGTTACAACTTCTTTTCAACATATTTTTCGTAGATATTCATCAAATGTCAAACATTTTCGCTTCCAAACAGTTTGTTTTTGACCAAAACGTTTTTGGATACCATACGAATGAAAATAACCTCCCTTTAGAGCTCTGATAACATAACGCCAAAACACCACATCAACTCCTTTGTTGTTGTTGAATAATGTCGAATAGCACATGTGGTGATATTGAAGAGTTTTTGAGGATTAACAGTTGGGCAAAATTTTGAAATTTCAATAATTCAATTTTTGATAGCCTTCATGTGTATTAATGATCCGAAATTAATGATGTACTTCATGCACTATGAAAACTGTTTAAGTTTGTGAAATGAGGTTCAACAACTGTGCTATTTGAGATTTTGTGGCAGTGTTTTGACGTCAATGCTATTTTCAGAACTGTACAGTAAGAAATTATTTTCATGAAGATTATTCAAAAACCGTTTAGCTGGTAAAGAAAAGTTTTTGGATTCAAAAATGTTTATTTACCATTTGATTGTTATACAATTTTTTTTAACCACTATAAGATATAGTATAATAATGAAACACGAATCATTCAAGTATTACATCAAAAACAAGTCATCTTGAAATGAGTAGTTTTTCAATTTTATACAGTCGTCATTTCATATCGAAATTTAAACATTATATTGAGAATTAGTAAGCTTTATATAAGCATGTTTTAATTTTTATAATAACTTCATATAATATTAAAACGCCAGTCATTTAACCATTATATTAGAGGCAAGTAATTTCGATATGACAATATTTTCATTTTTATACGAGTGTTCTTTAACAGTCATACAACTTTTTTGAAAAAAATACCATGATCATTCTGAAAAGGTTACTATGTTGGCGCCTATTCAATTCAGAAATCTTTTAAATGTTATATATAATTTTGTATAACAGGTAATAGATATTTCTCTCGGTGTATGATTATCAGCAAACATAAAGAGGGGAGTTTACATGTATATTATATGTATATTTATATAATATATCAAATATTTGTGTTGGCTCTAGGTCTTAGAGCCCTTTTCGGCTTGGATTCCTCTGGGGTAGAAAGCTCCTTCCTTTTATTTCTGATTTCCCCACTATCGGCGTTTTTTATCTTTCAGTACTTCCGGTTCAGATGCGAGGTCTGCTAGTGAGTATTTGTTTTTCTCAATGATCAGTTGATTTTTTCTTATGCTAGCTTTGATTCCGTTACTTTTGGCAGTGTTAAGATGGCTTCTTAAGGCTTTATGAACAGTCTGATCCTCAGGGCTCAAATCGTTGGCGACAAAGATGTTTTTATTTTTGAGTTTGAACAATTTTTTTTGTATCTCGATTTTCTTCCAGTAAGAAAGTTGCTCTATTTTTAGGATTCTCCTATTTTTCTTGTCCACAAACGAGAATATATTATCAATATCTGACAATTTGAGGGGCACTTCTAGAGTGTCACTAAGAATAGCAAGGAATTCTATTTTATCTTCGCAATCGATGCCGAATACAACAATATTTTTTCTGCGCAGTTTGTGGTCCAGAGACTGGATGTCTTTCTTTAAGTTAGAGTTTTCCACCTCGAGCAAAGATATTTTGGCATTTGCACCATGCAGTTCTGATGTAATTTCAGCAAGTGTCTCCTGCGTTTTATTGAATTTCTTGTCCAGATTCTTGAGGAAATTCAAAATATCAGCCAAGGAAGACTCCTCAAATTCGGTCGGTATGGGAGGCATTATTTATGGCGAATATTGTTTTGGGAGACGAGCACCCGTACAAACAAAAGTAGAGTTAAGGCGATAGCTTTCTTATCTTGGATACTCGTTGATAGTAGTTTTTGTTTCCGATCAGACAAATTTACAACTACAGAAAGCAAAGAAGAACAGCAAATTGCTAATTAAATAGGAGATGATGGAGCTCACCCTTGGCACAACAGCAACATCACAAGATTACGAACATTTTGAGAGAAGACCCAAATTTTTACGTAGATAGGAACAGATATAAATGACAAAGCATGCAGGATATCTCACTTAACTTGTTAGCTTGTCGAACTCTGAAATGTCAAGGTCGACAATGAAAATACCAGAACTTGCTTGCCTCAGAGAGAGAATTGAACTTTTGGCTCAAAATATTCAGATTTCAAACTAAAAACTGAAAATTTTTTCTAGATAGTCAAAATACTATTTGCACTTCAAAACTTATTACACTGGAGTTTTAACCCAAAACCAAACCACTATTGTCAACACCAAGACACATGTTTCAATCATCAAGTGGCCATCTTCTGGAGGAAGAATGAAAGAATGAAAAATATTTCGAATTAGGTAGTAAATAAAAAAACTGAATATTCAAAAATGAGTACATTGATGAAAAATACATTATTTATTTATTCTAACAGTGGCTTTTCTAAACTAATAAGTGCACATGCTATAATCACTATTGGATGCATGAATTTTATGAGTTTGTTGTTAACAGCTTGAGGTTTAAAAATTTGAAACTCTCTTATCCTTCGAATAAATCTTTCAATGTGGATTCGTAATGAAGCTATTTGTTTGCTTTCATTCACCTCACTCTTCGAGCTTTTCTGTTTCGAACTAACAGAAGGTGGTCTAATTAGTTTACATTTCTTTAGTTCAAGTAATGTGCCAATGTGCTTGAATCCTCTGTCTGCCATAACCTGACATTCTGACGGCAACCTATTCAGAAAATTGCTTTGCAATACTATATCCTTGTCACTTATTCTCCCAGCAAAACACTCTGATATAAAATTGATAAATCCATTTGGAGTACTAGATTTCAAGAATTTTACTGTATTACAATGTTTATATTCAGACCTGTGCCACTGGATCAGAGGGTTTTTCAATTTCTATTTCAAAACAATCAATTATACATTGTACTTTGGCATATCTGGCTCTGAAAGGTATTGGTAATAGTTACATCACAGTTTGGGCATTTAGAAAAAAAAATAAGATTTTGTAATAAACTAGCAATTTTTTAACAGCCCGTACAAAAATTTGTTGAATGCGTGAAACACTCAAACCAAAATCTAATGCCAAACGGAAATAAGGATCATTCAATCTGATTTTTTTCAATGTTATCAAAACATGTTCTTTGGGCACTTTGCACTCTTCACTTATGATTTCAATAATTTTTTAGGTATTCTTTGGGACACCTAAAAAAAAATTCGGGTACTTCTCTATAATGCTAACAGTAGTTTTGAGTCTCTTATGTTTTATCTCACTTTCATCCACAGAAGTACTGTCTGAGGAACTAGGTATGTATTCCACTTTTGACATTGAACTTCTAGAACTTGTTGATGATGGTGAATAGGTAACATATGCTTTCATATGTTTTTCTCTGAATAACGGAGAACTTGCTTCATCAACCATATTTTCAGCTTTAAAAGAGACTTTCTTTGTGTTTGTTGATACACTTCGAAATTTACCTTTCAAGTTTACTTGATCACCTAATGAACATGTGATCCTTTCATATGAATGATGCACTCGAAATGAACCAGACGGAGAAGGTACTTCAGCTCGTATCTTGGGTTTTTTAAAATCAGGTGATTCTTCATCGAAGAGTTTTTTCACAACACCCACCTTCGAAGTTGAGGCCACTGGTTGACCATAGGTTGACTGCAATAATCCACCAAGGTGTCCAATTTTCTTTTCTTTGCCGACTCACTCAAACCACTAGGCAAGTCAGTTGGTGCTGGTGGACTTTCCAAGTATTTATGAGGTACCACTCCGTGTTTCAGAAATAATTTTTTGCCGATGGTTTTGTAGTACATCCAATTCGATGCAGCTTTTTCTAGCTGTAAATTTTATTGTGAACTCAACTGAATTATTGAAATACTCTGATAATATACTTACATCAAAGTGGTCTTCACAGGCAATAAATATTGTTTCTACCGAGATGAACTGTTTCAGGAAGTTTCAAAGCTATCCTCCAGTTATTTTGTACGTCTGAATTTCTTGGCACATGAACAAATATTTTATTCGGAGTATCAGTCGTATTCCGACAAATCGGAACTAAACATTTTTTTCGACCATTGTCAAAATCACGACCCAAATTAACAATAAATGATCAGAATCTTAAAACAACACATCGAATAATGAATAATGGCTAACAAGGAGGTTATGTTATGTTTTTGATGTTGATTTATATACATGGTTGCCACATTTGTAGTTATATTTTCCTAGAGTATTATAACTTCAACGAAGATTAAATTCAGATTACGATGTTTTGATAATCAATAATTATTACATGAAATATATTACGATTACAGAATTTATTTATGATGAAACTGAAAATATCTGCTATATTATCTGACAGAATATGTGGCTGAATCGCCTGAATCTTCTCGACTGGAAAATGACAGCATATATGATCTTTCCTAGTCTTGGGATATCCTCATGTTTACGGTAACTTGAGAGTAACCAGTAATAAATTATTAACAATTCAGTTCAATTTGTTATCATTCGTAATTAAGTCGGAGATTTTACAAAGACTTGGCAACTGCGGCGTCCCCTTAGTCACTCTCGGCTTCATCCGCGCCATACCAAACTTCAGCTAATCATATTACAAGAAGACACTGACGTCACAGCGGAGGGACGTTTGAATTTATGGATATTGAAATCACTTATTCAATATTGAATAATAAATCGGCTTTTCAAAATTTATAGTAGATAAATAGTTAGAACTATGTTATAAACTGCCCTCTATTACGTCACGTAAAAAAGTGCATATTTTAAGATACTGGAAATGCCCATTATGTTTTGATTGGATAGGGTGACCACCTGCATACTAGTTTCGAGGTTGTTGCCTTTCATCCGTGCAAGGGTAGGTCAACACAGACAGCACTGACTCCATCTGTTTCCCATCCGCATCATCACACACTCCGTTGCTTAGTCACCTCTGGTTCACGCGATGAAGCTGTTTCTAGGCCGCACAGCCTAGCGAGCAGAGGAAGAACACTCCGAATCTCCGGGTTGAGAGAATTATGTGAAAAACAGAGTTCTTTTGGGAGAGCGTTTAGTAACGAACAGTCGTTGCCGACCAATGGTGAACCCTTTACTCCCATATACAATTACTTCGTTGGCTTATTATGGCAAGCACCTGTCAAACAACCATTCCCCTGGCTGAGAACACGACGGGTATTGAATTGAATCCAACAATACTTGTACAAGTATCTGTTAGATTTAATTCAATACCCGTCGTGGTCTCGGATAGCTCCCAAATTTTACAGGTGCTTTCGCACATGAAAAACCAACCCCATTTAATTTTGCGAAAGTGGTTGTTTTTACTGGTCAAAACGTAAAGGTGCCTTTGAAGAAATGCTCCCAACTGTCATGTATCAAATAGCGATAAACTTTATTTTCTAAGAGGATATATTAAATTCTGTAGTAACCTGGAGAAATTTTGCATCTCAGTACTGAATAATCAGTACGACCAAGATGAATTGAAGTTTTCTGGTACTAGAAAATCTCCCAATAATAATAAATGAACAATGAGATTGTGCGGGTACCAGAGGTCATCGATCTACAGCTCACGTGACAGTGGATTTTGAACAACTTCACCTCAGTGTCAGACGCTGGGTTGGCAGACGCTGGGTTTGAAACTGGATCGGCTTGTTGAGAGGCGAACGCTCTAGCACCACGGCCAACTTGCTTGGGCAATAGTCTGATCTCCCATTCCAAGCGCACAATATTTCCTATTTTGAAAGAATTTGAGGTTGCTTATTGGGATAGTTTCTTTAAATTCAAATTCTCCAATTGTAGGAGTTCAAATGTCATTTACCTGACTCTGAGCAGGTGCATAAGATGTGCTCAGTTACTACGTCTTTCGCGCCATAGATTTGGCATTCTGACTCAACCTAGTGCTATTATCTGCATGCATTTTTCAGATGGCTCTGTCCTGATAGTAACCTGTGAGAATAAGCAGATTGTTTCTATTTCATGCCAGCATTTTCATCGCCATCCGTAGACCTGCAGTATTTCTGTGGATCAGGATGGATAAAGTCTCTGCTCATTTGTCATCATGTTTTCTGATTTCAAGTACCGGTGTACGATGTCATCAGATCCGAGTCCTTTCATTGCGAGTGCGTGAGAATTTTCGTTCGCAGCCTACTGAAACCCAGATTAGCAGGTAAATAATACTGCCGTGAAATAATCTAAGTATTCAATGTGACGAATTATCTCGAAATTTCCTGACAATGATCATACTGCAATCATCATTCTATGAAATAACGTGGTGCTTTTGTTATTCGGTAGATTATCACTTTTCAGTAGGTCTTGCTATCGGCCGAAATGCAGGTGGTTCTGCATAAAACCTTTCTAATCCCCACTGGTCAGGTTTATCTCCTGAGTACTCCTGATCCTTTGTTGAACTCTTGGAGATTTCTCACGAGGTTTTACTGAGGGACGATATCTTCTGCTGTACAGAGTCCAAAGATATCCATCCTCATACTAGACAGAGCTTCGTGTTCAAACAGTATGTGGGCTGTTTCGTCCTTCTCATGCAGATGCAGATGTTTTCTCAGATAGCACTCCCTGTTAGGAGTCCTATCAACTCCTTGGGAGAATAACGGCTCAGTTTGAAATAGTGTCTTCATAGCCGCTCGGTTGTTCCCATCATCGTTATTTTTCGGTGAGTATTTCCTAAGGTATCCTCCCAGGATGAAGGTTCTTAACCCATATCTTCGTGACTGAGTAGGTGAAGAAACTTTCGGTCTAACTCAACCAAAAATAATCTGTATTATTGAAACCATGGTTTCGGAACACTTACATCAAGGACATGATTTAAAGGTTCAATCCTTAATTTTCAGCAAAAGGTGGGTTACGGATTGATCAGTTATCAGCTCTGTTGAAAAGAGAAGAAATTGTGATTCAATTTTGTTAAAATAATTGGGAATTTGAAATACAAATCATCAATAGGAATATATCTAATGGAAGTATTGAAGTTTCTTCCCCCTTGTTGGGGTATCTGTTCTCTCATTTATAACCAGATGACTGTCGAAGGAAATGACTATGGATTGGTTTCTGGGACCCCTTCATCAGAATATTCCTTTTACAAACAAAAATTTTACCAAAGCTCAGTTAATGTCCTACAACGGTCTCTGACCGTATATTTCTGCCTCTACCCCACTGCCTATCTCAGAGCTATCGGTAACCCAGATTTGTCGTCTTGGCATCATTGGTAAAGCCTTCGAGGTGACTTTCGCATACTGCATGAAAGTGGTTTATGATTTATCAAACGAGTGAAGTGGAGTGGAGTAATTTTTTGTGTCAATTATTATGACCTCCATTATGTTGAAGTGTTCTATGTCGTTGCCCATTCATTGACCAAGGCACTTCATTCTGGAGGTCTATACTCATCTCTGATGCAACACGCAAAGGCGGTGGAGGAAGGTTAAGGATTACCTCCAGGCTAATCGTCAATGTGAAATTGCACTAGTGACTCCGAGCTCCAACTTGTTAACCTTGTTATCGCTGTAAATAGCCAAGTCACCATATTCTGCCAAAGGAATTCTCAGAGTAGACGGTGTCGACAGTGAATTCTACCTCCTTCTTCTTCAGTGAGAGCTTCACCTTCTCTGCCACCAATTCTCTGAAGCAGAAGTCATGAAGAGATAAGTGCATGATATTGTCACCCACATACATTCATGCGAGTACCTATCAGGATTGCACTGATGAATCAACTCACTTCCTAGTCCTTCTTATCCTCTCACATAACACTTGAGAGCCCATGGTTATTGTATGAGGACCAGGTCGACCTGCTAGGCTGTTATTCGGCGAACCGAATCGCCTTGGTTGCTTAACTGTGCTGAAGGTTTATCGTATTCCAGCAGAATGATGGACGCAAAGCTCTGAACATCAAAGCCTCCCTGGGACTGAAGCGAGGTACTTGGCAGCGGATTCTTTCAATGCGGTGTTTGGGATCGACATCAGAACATTGCTTCTCCCAGTAGTTTCCTTGCTGGCCTCTTCTGAGAGATAGCCCCCATTGGTTGAAGGTGTTGGTGACTATTTTATGTCAGGTTACTTTATTTTCACCTGCACATAAGTAGGGAAGTACACGATTAGATGTTTGGTCCCTCACCAACTCTTCAGGTGTGGAGTACTGAAGCCTCACAGTTTGGTTGGTCTTGGTACTACCTTGGGAACGACAGCAGAACCCAGTAAAGCCGCTGACTGGGAGGAGGCTCAATACTTCAAAAGGTCTCCTGGTTTTCTGGAATGATCGTTAGCGACACATCACCCTATACGCCATGCACCATTTAGCATGATGCCACCCACATTGGGTTAGGCGTACTTCTGACTCTAGCAAACTTTTCTCTAGCTTTTTTCTGGAAAGCCTCTGAAACAAAGTTCCCCTCACACGGAATGGACGCCAGTGCCACATCTGCACACGAATTGGCTTGTTGTTACCCATCTAACTGAAACCTGCTTGAAATGGAACTCTGAATATATAAAATTAATTAAATTCATTCTTGGATATGGACAGTAAAACATATAACAAGTCTGGTATAATATTAAATCAACTAATGCAAAAGCAATAAAATGAAAAATAAACCAATAACATTATTCATCATTGAATAAAAAGAAAATTTCAGATAGGGTTCAAGGTGTCAATGTTGTGAATGAGTGGTAAGTTAAGATATGGATATATTGTAGTTTCAATTATACTGGTTGATGGTTTCATGAAATATGTCAGTTTTCCAACCAGCTATTTATCTGTTTTTGAACTTCATCTTATTTTTTATGTTTATTATCTTATCTGCTACTGAATTTCAAATTTTCTGGCACAGATAGCTGCAATGCCTTTGACCGACTAGTTTCTTACATCTTGGTCCCAAGGCGGTATGTTCTTCATTCCTAGTACTATATGGGTGTAGAAGTGTTTTCAGTTATATTTTGCCTGCATGAATTTTTGAAAAAATATTCAAGTAAAATAACTGTTCAATAAGAAAAACTCTACCTTCCTTAAACAATTTTCTGCTCGAATAAGTCTTTTTTACCATAAATGATTTTTTCTGTTCTACGTCCAGACTGTTCAGGTATTTGTCGTTCATAACGCCCCATGCTATAATTCCATAATTAAGTTGTGATTTAGAGCCACAATAGGCTATTGGCCGCAGTGGAGGGCCTGATACGGGCCCACCCACGTTCATACCTAAACCTAAGTTGTGATTGTTGTTTTAGCTGTAGGATTTCGAAAAATTCTGTAAATATTTTGAAACGTGATAGAAATCCTCGCAATTTTTTAGTCAAATATCATAACAGTATCTATATGAAATTGATGGAAACTGCATTATTTCGTAAAGTTTCGAAATGATCTGTTTTCAATTCTATGATGGGGATGGGTTCTGCAAACTGTACGATTGTAACTTCTGTTTTTTTTCAGAAACAGTTAGAGTTACTGTCTAGATCTATATCACGTTTTAGTTTGTTAAAGTTCAAGGAATCGTTCAAATTACAGCAGTTTTTCAAAATATACTTTGAAGCATCACAAACCCATACTTGTCAAATAACAGTAATTTTTAATGCAACAAGTCCAATCCCAACAAAAAGTTATTTTAGACTTCATTATTACAATGATGGTTTTTTCAAGAAAAAAATCGGAAAGAGAAGAACTTCCATCGTTCTGTATATCTCATACATTTTTTATAGATGCATTCTTCTAGAGAACTCCTCTGATTGTATCACAAACAATTTTGGAAATATTCGTTCTGACAAATGATTCAACGCCCACGTTGCCCACTGTTGAATTATCAGTTTTAACAGGGTCAAACCCTGAAGGATGATAAGGATACATATTAATGAATAATTCCTGAAGTTTCCGTTCTCAATCAGCCAAATGCAGTGGCGTCAAAGAAATGAGAATCGCTATACAAATTCGCCTGAAATGATCAAAAATCGCTGTACGCAATAGGTGACTGAAATTCATTATCAACCAGAGAAAGCCCTGTGAGGTTCATTGCCAAAAGTGAATGTCAAAAACTTGGTTTTCTGTTTCGTGTATTACGTTAATTACTATTTATATGGCACAGATCCGATCTGTCCTGGTATACTGTTCCCATATATGGAGAGCAACCCCTAAACACAATAAAAAAACTTCCTTCTCGTCGGTGATATCGAACTTAAAATCTCGCCCACTCCTCTCAAATCCCTCAGAATTGTTGGAGATCTGCCTCTATTTCAAAGATGTTTTTTTTGGGCGATGCTGTTCTGAATTATCATCAATCGTTAAACCGTTAGCGGTCCCATCAAGACTGACCCGTCAAGATCAGTCTGCACGTTTCTTTGTTGTCAGTTTGGAGACATGCCGAACATCTTTTTCCCAGGGCTCATTCTATCGACGAACGGAATAGCTTTGGAACCTATAGTCACGGGAGGTGATCCCTGAGGCATACAGCCTGCAGAAATTCAAGAAGAACACCAATTCCTGCCTTTTCTCATTCGGCTCCCACAATGTTCTCTAAAAAATGTGGAAAAAAATCAGAATTAAGTTTCTCCATTCTTTTGTTTTCTTTATCATTTCAGTAAAGAATGAACAATCAGCGATAATTTGGCATTTCAAGATCCTGGTGATTTTTCCTAAAGAAATATCTTCACTTTTCACTTTCATTTCATCAAACTAGTACCATTCAATCTTAATTGAACACATTATTATTTTTTTTTATTTACGTGGACGTTAGTTGATGGAAATTCATAGTATATGACACTAACACGATCAAATTTTCACAGATGTATTGTCTACGCGACATGTTTCGATACACAGTATCTTTCTCAAGCGACTGTATTACATTAAATTATTTTACTTTGAACATTACCTAAATACCCTTTTTATCAATTGATGTAATTAGGACCTACTTATGATAAAAATTAAAATTGACAATACAATGTAGGTACCTGTTAATATCAAAAAATAGCGACGACTTAATTAATTGAAAAGGTTTAACAAAGGGAAACTATTGTTAGGTATGGTTGAATAGGCACTTTCAAAGAAGTTTAAATAATGCACTGATATCCCACAAACTGATTTATTATACTTATAATTTCCGACAATGTTGCTCTCTCAAACCCTTCTTATTGACTACTCACTAAATTTATCTGTACCAATTCGATCAGTCACGCTATAGCTCATTCCTACCTCTTTCGTAACCAACTTTTACACACACATTCCAAAGAGTATAAATAATAATCGCTAAACAGGGTGACAATATACTTCAAATACAACTATAATCTATATAGGTCCTAACATCCGGCCATCCTGTAGAGCATTTGTCCTCAAGTGCTCTGAAACAAAACCCGAATTATTATTGCATTTGTAAACTTTTGGTTTTGAAAAATTTTGTGTGAAGACAACGTTGTTCAACTTGTCTATTTCCAACATGTCACCAATCCGATTAACAATAACTCTCATATACTGTTATTCCTATGACATATCACAATTTTCAACGGAAAAATAACTTGCTTATTGCTAAGACTTTACCAATCAATTGACAATAAAAACCTGAGTTTTGCCTATTCTATGACGTCTTACCTCTGTCAACGGACAATACAAATTGCATATTGTCAAGACATCACCAATCCGATTAACAATAACCTACATATTGTTGATTCTATGGCGTCTTACTTCTTTCAACGGAAAATACAACTTGCATATAGTAAAGACATCACCAATACAACTAACAATTTACATATTGTTAATTCTATGGCGTCTTACTTCTTTCAACAGACAATACAACTTGCATACTGTCAAGACATCACCAATTCAATTAACAATAACCTACATATTGTTAATTCTATGGCGTCTTACTTCTTTCAACGGACAATACAACTTGCATATTGTCAAGACATCACCAATCCAATTAACAATAAAACCTGCATATTGTTAATTCTGTGGCGTCTTACTTCTTTCAAGTAAATTGGTGATAACCACATTAGTTCACAGCTGAATAACATTAACAGTTTGCTTACCAGAAAGTATCTGTCCTAGCTATGAATTTCTACAAAGTTTTCACCGCAATGACACCTTCATAACGGGTTTGGTTCAGACATCTTTGTGAACCTAATTTCTCCTTGACTTTGTACCTATCATCACTCAGTTTTTCCTTTATGGTAAACGGACCTTTATATTTTTCTCGTAATTTCTTACTGGATCCATCTGCCGTTAGACTAGTAATTCTAACTAACACTAGCTACGTTTTCCCGTAACTTAGTAACATCAACTACTGTGGGCTGATGCACATGATTGACGCACCTGTCCCCATCCATTTCAATTTTATACCCAAATATAATTTCGGCTGGCGTAGCGTTGGTTGTTTTATTTATTGTACTATTTATCCCCATTTGGATGTTTGGTATACAACTGTCCCATTCGTCTTGATCCATTTCAGGGCCCATTGTTGCCAAGGCATCCAGCACTGTCTTGTTGTAACGTTCTTCTTGATCATTTGCACGTGGCATCCCCACTGCCGTTTGATGATGACTTATACCCTTCACGCTACAGAAATCTTCAAACTATTTGAAAATAAATACTTTACCTGCATCACTATTAATCCTTACTGGTGAAACGGAAATCGTGAATAATTTTTCGAGTTCATGAATAACTGGTGTTGAAATGTCCCTTAGTTGAAATAAAAGGCACTTGCAAATCAAGTAAGTTTATTTAGTAATGAAGTTCAAGCGTGACATGACCTACTTTTGCAGGTGTGTGACCTCGATTGGCTGGTCAGTATTGTCAGTGGGGTGGGGCAGGTACATGTTGTACAGGGTGACAAACATTTTTTGATACATTACACCACCTCGGCCCCTAAATGGAAAATATAAAAGAAAATTTTAAATTAAAATTTAAATCTATCGGGTTCCTTTCTGTTTAGAATAGGACGTTCTGACGACGTGCTTGATGATGATGGTACTGAGGTGTATTCAGTTATCACCTCTTCATCTGCGAAATGTTTAATTTTCGAATGGTTGTCAATATCCGTCATTTCAGGACTTCTATCCGTATCATCAAGCAAATCGACATCATCCTTTTTAATATCAAAATTGATTTTAGTTTCTAAATCGGAATCTAAGTCAGGAATCACTGTTTTAATTTGGTTACTATGTCTTTTCCAAGTCAAATCAGTTCCCAAAGGTTCAACAAGATATACATTTCTGCCTAGAATACGTTTTACTTTTGCTTTACACCAGATTTTTTTCCATTGCTGTAATCTTTAGTTAAAACAGTGTTTCCAACAAAAAAATCAACCTTTCTGCCCCCTTTATAATAACTTTTATTCCTATCCTGAGCTCTGTTCAAATTATCTTTAACTTGTCTGAGATCCACCGTTCCTTGTGGTAAAGTTTGTAACTTATTCGGTTTCATCCAGTCCAGTCTTGTTCTTAAAGATCTACCAGAGAAAATTTTTGCAGAAGTTTCTCCTGATGAACAATGAACAGTGTTTCTGTACGTGAGCAAAAATTTTGATAAAGACAAAGGACCCCGCATACCTTATATGGGAAAATGGCTCTCCGTCAAATTTCTTGAATTTTTGATATGTTGTAGAATTGATCATTCCGATGAAATGTTTCAACGGGTGCAACACGATCCTATGACTAGTTTTCGAGATACAGGGTGTTGAATATGAGAAACATTCACTTTTCATCACTCTGTATCTGCCAAGTTACGATTTAGTTCGGATTTATCTTTTGTGGGATCATCATCACATCCGTGTATGATGAATTCATGAGAAATTCATTTCCAAATCTTTTCGTAGTACAGGGCGATTTCACTTGAAAACAATGCTATTTTGAGACTTTCATAATTTAGTTGTTTTATAAAGAGAAAATGCGAGAAAAGGTAGAATTATCACATAATATTATAAATTCATTTCATCTAGCATCACAGTTGATACAATTCATACAAGGTGATTCACAAATATGGAAACAAAACGAATTTTGGTTTTTGGGACACCTTGTAGTAATAAACCAACCTAAAATGACAAAATTCACTTGAAGAATGTTAAATGATATGTTCCATCGTATACAGAGTCGAATGAAATCAATTTGAAAAATTAGTTATACTTCAATAAATAAAAACCTTGATTTTTTAAATCACCCTATATCTCATAAGGGAGTCCGAAAAGAATTCAATATTTTTTAATGGGATAACTCGAAATACTTTCATCCATATTGTACAAAATTTTCAGCGGAATCCCATGACGGGTTTTTCATATACAAGGCGAAAAATGTATGAAAAAAGCTACGATCTGTACATTTTCCCATTGCTATATTTTCAGTCCAGTTTTCGGCGGGTTTGCTGTAGTTCTTCCTCGTCCGGCCGCTTTTACTCGAAATAAAAATATTTCAATAAAATAGTGATCAGTTATTATACCGTACAATAGCGTACCGCATCCCTCGAAAAAAAGCCATAACTCGAATTATTATCTGCACAAGCATCGTCTAGTAGGCGATTCAATGGAAAAGTTATTTTTTCATGCTTAGTGTTTCTCAGAAGTTATATTATACTTATTACATCCGCAGAAGTTCGTTTTTTCGAATTTTCACTCTATAAAACAATAAAATAGTGAAAGTCTCAAAATAGCATTATTATCAAAGGAAATCGCCCTGTACTACAAAAAGATTTGGACATGAATATCTCATGAATTTGTCACATAACGAAAATACCACATAGGATAAATCAGAAAAAAAATCATAATTTGTATGTAATTATTTCTATCGGATTATATAGATATATATTAAATCAAATTCTCGGCATATTTTTACACCAAATTAACGTTTTATGTTTCAATTATGTTCTTGTATCTTCGAATCGTATATATGTTTGTATATAGTATATACCCCCTTTCAGAGAACGTTTCTCTTTCTTTTTCTTGTATTTGAAACATCATCTGAATCATCTTCGTATACCTACTTATTAATATATTCCTCTTATTTCGTAGTAGGCATGGAGAACAATTCAAAGAGGATAAAATCAACAAATTTTTTATGTCAATAGTCGTTTTCTTGTTGTCATAAAGCCCGAGAACTCTTTTTGGGTTATTGGACTAATTGAAGTTTATTTTTTACTGTTCAAGTTTATGTGATTTTCAGTGTTTGTTGAACTTTTCTGAACAATATGGCCTTCGCAAATAGAGTGAGTTGTTATGTTTGTGACCGAAATGTTATTCCTAGACTCTCAATGCGTTTGAATAGAGGAGATAATATTGATGTTTTGCAAATTGCAACATATCGAAGACAAACTGCGGGAAATCCACCTATTGATATTCAGGATGATACAAAAATATGTTTCAATTGTAATAACACAGTAATGAATGACATTATTGCTATGGAAAATAACCCGAATTGCCTTCGTCTCAATGTGTTGTCCCGCGTATCAAGTCGTGCGTGCATTATTTGTAATGCTCGTCAAAATATTCAAAGACTTTCTTTAGAATGTAGAGTGGATATTTTTGTTGCTTCTGATATCTATGTCCCAGATTTCTTGAGAATTTGTGGTCACCATCTTGATCATCAAGGTTTCCTTCCAAATTACTTGCATGGAGGTTTGAATTTTGTGAATAAACCATACATAATTTCCAATCTTCAACATTTTCTTCAAGGAATGAGGACATTTGCTAATAGAAACAGGCCACTCCGTAACTGGGAAGATATCAATTGTTTCACTGAAGACGAATTTAAGTATCTGACATCATCTCAAAAAATTATTTTCGACAATTACTAGAATTTTGTGATATTGTTGAACAAGGTGGCAAGGGAAGAAATGTCGAAAGAAAACATTTGCTGAAATTTTTGATCAAAATGAAACATAGAGTTTCAGATGAGTTTTTGAAAATATTGTTCAGTTATCCTTCTCGACAAACAGCAAGCTTCATTATTTCTAATGTGAGATTATCTCTTTTACAAAGGTTCGTACCGAACAATATTGGATTTAATTCAATAACAAGAGAAAATTATATTAACAGTCATGTATCCCCTTATACGAATCAACTGTACAATCCCACACCAGATATTCCCAAAGCAATAGTTTATATAGATTGTACCTACAATAAAATAGAAAAGAGCAGTAACTTTCGGGTATTGAGGCAATCATACTGTTTCCACAAGAATGAACACTTGGTCAAACCAGAGATCATAGTTGCCCCCGATGGATATATCTTAGCAATCAACGGGCCGTACTTCGCAGATGCTAGGAATAATGATGCAAGTGTTCTAAATCACGAATTACAAGTTGATTTGAATGGAATGAAAACATGGTTTCAAGAAGGAGATATTGCGATAGTCGATAGAGGCTACAGAGATTCAATCAATAGTCTACAAGAACTTGGCTTGCATTACTATATGCCACCATTTCTACCGCCGAATCAAAGGCAATTAACGACAAATGAAGCCAATCAGGCACGTTTAATAACCACTACTAGATGGATTGTTGAAGCTAGAAATGGACATTTTAAGTCAATTTTCAAATTTTTTCGTCAACCCATAACAGCAATACATGCTGCGAAGCTACATGACTATTACCTGATTGCTGGCGCTCTTATAAATAAATTCCATCCATTGATAAATATGCCTGGAACGTTGGATACGGCCACACAAATGTTGGTTGATTCCGATGATGTCAACATTGTTCAGGCACGAGTTGAAGCTGAAAACCTCCGAACTAGGAATGGTCGATGGATTCGTTTAAATCAATATCATATACAATCGTTTCCTCGCCTTGATATTGAATATTTAAAATTACTTACTGGAACATATCATTTACACTTGGCTGCGTCATATATCCAAGATACAACTCGTAGAGATGGTGAAGTAGACAACATTTTAGAAGTCGATGAGTTACATGGGGAACCCAATTTCCTAAGATTCAGAATATTTTCTCGGTTCAGGAATGCTGCTAAACACATGCTTTGGGTTGTTTTCACTGAAAGAGGTGACGAAAATCTAGAAGATCCTGCTCTCCCCATTACGGGGTATTATTGTACTTGTAAGTCCGGTGCTAGGACTTTAGGAACTTGTGCGCATGTTGCTAGCGTGATATGGTTTTTGGGGTACGCTAGATATCAAGAAAACATACATTTTCCATCCAATCGTCTTTTAGATTCCATAGGAGATGCTGCAAATAGAATGCTTCCAGAGGACATGGATATCGGTCCAGAAATAGTTTAATTTTATTGGTTATTGGTAAGAATCTCCTTCTAATTCGTATTTGATAATGTTTTTTGATTAGGGAAAAATTCAGTTATCCATCATGTATTTTCCTTGTTGTATTGTCATGCACATGCTCGTGCCAACCCAATATCCGAAAGATATATCACATCCCGTCGAACTTCTATCAATTTATGTATAGATTATATATATATATATATATATAGAAGTAAATAGAGTGATTTATGTTTTGATTCCGAGAGCCACCATCATCTGTCGACAGCTGTTTCGTGGTTTCCCACTCATCAGGACAGCTTTATGGTTGCTCTCGATTCCATGGTTCGTGCCAAATTAAGTTTCAACTAGTGACTGTAGATGTCACAAGTTACTTCCTGTTATATATATATATATATATATATATATATATATATATATATATATATATATATAAATATATATATATATTCACTGTTTATAGAACTCATTAAATTAAAAAGCTGTTTCAGATTACTTATTACTAAGGTATCAACTGATAACACTAGTATCCTACGACATACCTCCATAATGACATGTGCCTGAGATTTATCCACTTGAAATGTTCCTTATATCGTTACATTCAAACTATTTAGCAGACATCTTGAACCTCCTGCATTATCCATGACGGGCATCTTTAAGACAGGCATACATTATGCAATTTCCATGCAATGCAAGTTTGGTGCTATGCAAGAAATTCTTGCATAGCTATTGCATATCTCTTTCCGCGCACATTACATTATGCTGTTTCAGTGCAATTCTGATTTGTTTTGACATTTTGACATCACTGAAATTAATGAACATGTCTTGTTTCGTCCCTTTTTCCAGATGATGACCAAAATCACGTAATTAAGACACTCTGCTCAACATATCAGTCACACCACAATGAAAATAGCTAGAAGATAATAATACTGTTTTTGAAGTTCACGTTGGTGACGCTGTTACCACTAGAAAAATTACTAGAATTGCATAAAACTTGCATGAAAAATAGAGCAGATGCTATTTTCAAAACTTGCATGGAAATTACACGCGCGCAAGCGCGTTAATGTAGTTTGGACTTGCATGGCACTTGCATTGCACGGAAATCGCATAATGTATGCCTGTCTTTATTATTGGGAATTCAAAATTAGATGCCAGCGCCAAAGTGGCAAAAAATGGAACCTCTTTCGCGTATTCATGTCGAAAGAACATAACCTCGTTGTCCTTTGTGCTATTGTTGTAGAAATGCTCAAAATGTCAAAATCATAGTTTCAACCTCATTTTCACGTAAGTATAGATTCAAAACCCGACACCAGAGGGAGTATCCCTTATCTTGAATTCCCAATAGCCATGGGATACATATTATGTGTGCCATCTGGCAAGGCCGTACAAGTTGTTATGAGTTGAAATAATGTTGATTTCACTTCACTGAATTCCTTACTTTTACGTTTTGAATAAATGTCAAATAAGTATCTTCTCAATCACATCAGGAGACTTCAATGGATAGGTAGAGTGGTCATTTATTAGCGTAAAATAGTGAAATATATGGACTTTTTCAGAAATTGTTCGCCTTGTATATGAAAAACCCGTCATGGGAATCCGCTGAAAATTTTGTACGATATGAATGAAAGTATTTCGAGTTCTCCCGTGAAAAAATATCGCTATCTTTTCGGACTCCCTTATGAGATATAGGGTGATTTAAAAAATCAAGGTTTTTATTTATTAAAGTATAACTAATTTTTTAAATTGATATCATTCGACTCTGTATACGATGAAACATATCATTTAACATTCTTCAAGTGAATTTTGTCATTTTAGGTTGGTTTATTACTACAAGGTGTTCCAAAAACCAAAATTCGTTTTGTTTCCATATTTGTGAATCACCTTGTATGAATTGTATCAACTGTGATGCTAGATGAAATGAATTTATAATATTATGTGATAATTCTACCTTTTCTCGCATTTTCTCTTTATAAAACAACTAAATTATGAAAGTCTCAAAATAGCATTGTTTTCAAGTGAAATCGCCCTGTACCATGAAAAGATTTGGAAATGAATTTCTCATGAATTCATCATACACGGATGCGATGATGATCCCACAAAAGATAAATCCGAACTAAATCATAACTTGGGAGATACAGAGTGATGAAAAGTGAATTGTGTTGCGCCCGTTGAAACATTTCATCGGAATGATCAATTCTACAACATATCAAAAATTCAAGAAATTTGACGGAGAGCCATTTTCCCATATAAGGTGTGCGGGGTCCTTTATGTTTTTACAATCAATTTCTTTAAGAGGGAAAGACTTAACAGTTTTTACGCTATTTTCTGCTGCGCCGTTGCAATGTGCAGAAAATGGCGGACTGGTTATATGTTCGATGCCATTGTCTTGGATATATTGCTTAAATTCTGCAGAAGTCAGTTGTGGCCCATTGTCACTAACAAGTGTTTTTGGTAAGCCATTTCGTGAGAAAACTTCTCTCAATTTGTTTATTGTGGATAACGATGTTACCGTAACCATAGGTAAAACTTCCACCCATTTTGAGAAAGCATCTATTATTATCAGAAAAAAATAATATTTTTCTTCGTTTCAAAAAAATCTACGTGAATACGCGACCACACTCCGTCTGGTACGGTCCAACCTTGCAACGGAACTTTCTGAGGATTCGACTGAATTTTCTGACACTTTTCACAGGTTCGAATCATATTTTCAATTTTACCATTCAAGGTTGGCCACCAACCATGAGAACGAGCTAAAAGTTTTGTTTTTACCATTCCTAGGTGAGCACCATGCAACTCTGTTAAAATGAATGATCAATACTTAGCTCAAGACGCTTACAAAAAAAATGGTTTCAGATTTGAGTCTATGTTCTGTGGCCAATTCGTTTTCAAATATTCCAAAGCTTTTGACAAAACTGGATCTACCAGGGTCTCTCTTCGTAAATCATTTACATTTATGGGTATTTCGGAATTTTGAGAAATAAAATATATATCAATTGATTCCTCGTCGACAACGATATCTTTTGACATGTGAAATGAATTTGTTTCTTCATCTATTGGAAGTCTACTCAAAAAATCCGCTACGTTTTTACTTGTATGAACGTACTTTATCTCAAAATCAAAAGCGCTCAAAAATACTGCATAACGTTGTAACCTATTTGCCGCTAACACCGGTATACACTTTTTGGGCCCAAATATAGACACCAGAGCTTTATTGTCGCTAACTAAATTAAATTGTTTCCCATAAAGGTATTGATAAAATCTCTTGAGTCCCCATAATATCGCTGTAGCTTCTTTATCCAATGCGGAATAACCCATTTCTGCTTTTGTTAAAGTTCTACTAGCGAAACAAATTGGTCTCTCAACACCATTTTCAAAAATATGAGAAATGACGGCCCCGATACCGTAATCTGAACTGTCTACTATCAAGTTGATATCTAAATTTGGGTCAAAATGAACTAATACTGAATTTGATACTAATATGGACTTCATTTTTGAAAATGCTTCACTGCAATTATTGTTCCAATTCCATATCGAATTTTTTTTTCAATAAAGCATACAAAGGATTTAGTACATTTGGTAATTTTGGAATGAACCTATTATAATAATTGATAGTACCCAGAAAAGATTTGAGTTGCGTCACATTCTTAGGCTCTGGAATGTCTTCTATCGGCCTTCAATTTCTCTGGACATTTATGAAGTCCGTCCCTGTCGATAATGAATCCTAGGTAAGATACGGAATCACAAAAAAATTCACATTTACTGATTTTAACGGTAAGCCCTACATCTTCCAATATGTGTAACACCTCAGTCAAATTTGTTATGTGTTCCTTTCGTGTCTTCCCGGTAATTAGAATATCGCCTAGGAAAATTGTTATTCCTGGCATGTCAATGAAAATCTGTTCTATTGTTCGTTGAAACTGGGATGGCCCCGATGAAATGTCGTACGGTAATCTGTGGTACATGAAAAGCGCCTTATGTGTACTGATTACTGTATATTTTTTTGAAGACGGTTCGAGTAAGATTTGTTGATATGCCTGGCTCAGGTCAATTTTTGAAAATTGTTGGCCACCTTGTAGCTAACAAAACAAGTCGTCAATCCTTGGTAGGGGATATGTATCTGCCATTATATAAGGATTGATAGTTATATTGTAGTCACAGGAAATACGTACCACTCCATCTTTCTTAAGAACTGGCACTATAGGAGTGCCCCATTCGAAAAATTCTACAGCTGAAATAATCCCTTCTCTTTTCAGTCTGTCCAACTCAGCTTCGACTTTACCCTTTAGAATGAATGGCAACGGTCTAGCTTTAAAAAAATTTGGTACTGAGTCAGTTGATAAATTCAATTTCAATCGAAATCTATTGAACGAACCCAATTTGTCGGAAAAAAACATTCAAAATTTTCTCTTGCATCATCGTTCATATAATTTATTTCCTTGAAAGCCATGTTATAATTCTTATTGAAATTACGCTCCAACAAGGCTGGACGGTCACCTTTCATGACAAAAAATTCCAGTTAATTAAATTGATTATGAAATTTACCTTTTAATTTAATTTTTCCCATGGGATAAATTTTGTCTACTAAATAATTCACCAATGAAATTTTAGTTTGACATAGCAAATTACTTTAAAAATATCTGTTGTTAATACTGACTGGCATGACAGAAACTGCTGCACCTGAATCCAACTCGAATTTAAACATTTTACCCTCGATACAAATATCAATATAAATAGGTACATCCTTTTCAATACCTAAAGATAGAACAGGTGATTCGTCTTCGGTTTCCAGCGAATTTATGTGTTTGTTGACATTTCTACATACCGCCCTCAGATACCATTTCAGCTGTTGCATATATAATCCTTAAAGGGACAGTTCGGTGGTGCGTGAATCTTTCCACACCGAAAATACTGCACTCGCGCACTACCACTTCCACTCGCCTCATCTCTACCTCCAGTGTAATGCGAGGATGCCATTCCTTGATATCGGTATCTCTGTCCTTGTTGATAATGGTTGCTTGTTTGGATTTTGTTTATTTCAATATCCTCTTCCAACGCTGGTTCCTTCTTCACCTGAAGATTCATTTTTACTTCTTGAATGCCTGCACTTGCAGCTTCTTCAGTAAGAGCCGTTTCCATGGCTTTACTGAACTTATCGTCGGCTTTTAGCCCTAATAATGAGTTTTTAACTCGTCCTTCACTGTATCTTGTTATGAAAATGTCTGTTAGTTTAGTGTCTAACTCGGTACCAAATTTACAATTGCTGGCCAATTTTTTCAGTCTACTGCCCAGTCTTGCACCGATTCGGTTTCGCATTTTTGAGCTGCGTAATACTTTGCTCTTTCAACCCATACCACACGAGCTTTATCGTAGTATCCATCCAGGTGTTTTACGATATTGTCGTGAATTGGGGTTTGTTCACGACTAACTGGGTGGATACTGATCATTCATAGATTCAAAACACTTTAGAAAAATATAAAAACATTTATTTCACTATGTACAAATATGAGATTAAGACGGTTGAAATTAATGAAGGAAATAATCAATAAAGAATTAATGAATTAAAAAATTGATGAATCTCTCCTAGACTAGTTATTGATTGAATAAATAATTTTAAAAAGATCTTTACTTACAATACATATCGGCATTTACATTCAAGAAACATTTTCCTTCTATCGCCCGTTTCATTTCATCCTCTTTAACATTTCTAGCTATAAAATATTGCTGCAGTCTTTTAATGAACACGCTCCACTCCGAAATTTTTGGATCGAACACCAAGGTGAGTCCAATGTCTACTGCAGTGGCCATTTTGAAACTTTGTGGCGTTGCTTTCCACTATAAACATCCATATAATGTAATGTCGTGTTTTTCACCCACGTTTCACTGGTACTTTATCCCATACTCGTCGCCAGATAAAATGTCCCTTAGTTGAAATAAAAGGCACTTGCAAATCAACTAAGTTTATTTAGTAATGAAGGTGAAGCGTGACATGACCTACTTTTGCAGGTGTGTGACCTCGACTGGCTGGTCAGTGTTGTCAGTGGGGTGGGGCAGGTACATGTTGTACAGGGTGACAAACTTAACATTTTTTGATACATTACAGGTGTCGTCTTGATTTTTCGTACAGCACAAATAAAAGTTAATTTCGTGAACGAATCAACGATGGTCAAAACACATTTCTTTCCATTTTTAGTTTTAATGAAGGGCCCTACATGATCAAGGTGTAAAGTGTGAAAAGTACGAGCATGCGTGAATAGAGAATAAATAATCTGGCTTTCTACCATTAGGAACCTTATTGTATTGACAATTCAAACATGAACGCATATATTTAGAAATGAATCTTTTTATTTTTGGAAACCAAAATCTTTCGTTTACCCGCCGTAAAGTTTTTTCTACAGAAAAGTATCCCGTATGGTCATGGTTTGCCTCGACAATTTGCCACCGACAATTTTTAGGCACGACCCATCTTCTCCCTTCAATAGTTAAACGAAAAACTCTACCAGCTCTTGAATCGTAGTCATGAAATATTTGTCTATTTACCTCGGCATCGCCTGACTCAAGTATTTCTCTGATTTTGGTGATTTCTATTTCTCTGTTCTGAACCGACGTCAACCAGTCACTTTCTGTTATCTTCATGACTAACTCAATATGATCAATGTTGGGTTCGATTGGTAGATTTCTACTAAGGGCATCTACATGTAACATTTGTTTACCTGATCGGTGCTCCACGGTCATTTTGTATTCTTGTAAACTCAATACCCACCTTGATATACGTGGTATTACATTTTTTTTTATTGTACTTCGAACAGCATTATAGTCGGTTTTTACCACAAATTCAATACCCAGCAAGTTGTGACGGAATCGTTTGATAGTTGTTACGATAGCCAGAAGTTCTAATTCGAACGAGTGAAATTTCCTTTCACTCTCAGTCGTTTGTCTACTATAGAAACTAACTGGTTGTTCCCCTTTTTCAGTTATTTGCATTAATATTTCTCCGATACCGTCCCTACTTGCATCGGTATAGAAAATTGTAGTTAGGGATGGATCGAAAATTATCAATATAGGCTTATTTATTAGATTGGTTTTTAGTTCCTGTACTATGTCTGTATGCTTTTGTGTCCAAACCCAAGTACTGTTCTTTTTTAGAAGATTTGTCAAAATACTAGTTTTTTTGAGCAAAATTTTGTATAAATTTTCTAAAATAACTGACCAATCCAATAAACTGCCGCAATTGATGTTGGTTGATAGAAGTAGGAATGTTTTCAACTGCGTTTATTTTGCGTTCACCTGGAGAAATTCTATTTTGATTTATTTTGTAGTCTAAATAGTCTATCTCAGTTTTGAGGAAGAAACATTTGGACAGGTTTAAAGTAATATTTTCTCTTCGTAATATATCGAGGACTAATTTTAAAGTTTTTATTTCTCCTTCTTTTGTTTTCGATGGGATTAAGATGTCATCTAAATGAATGTCTATTCTGTCGAATCTCATGTTACCAAAAACGGCATGTATCGCCTTTTGAAACACTGATGGTCCATTACAAGCCCCAAAAGGCATGCGTAAAAATTCGTAATGTCCAACGGAAGTGATGAATGCAGTTTTTTCCTTTAATTGACTCGGGGTGCATTGGGATTTGATAATACCCCGATGCAAAATCTAGACTTGAGAAATAGTTACATCCCCTTAATCTGTCCAACAAATCTTCAATATTTGGTATATGATATTTGTCCTTGATCGTTACACTATTTAAGTTTTGATAATCGACGCAAAGCCTTTTCTTATTATCCTTTTTATTTGCTAAGAGCACCGGACTGGCATATGGTGAAGAGGTTTCTCTGATAATGTTGGCATTCTATAGTTCCTTGACTAGTTATCGAGTTATCTGTCTTTCGCTTTCAGACATCCTGTATGGATATGGGTTTATTCGACAGAAGCACTAGATATATGTCCGAAGTTATGAAAACCGTTAGTTATACAGTCGCGATAAGTGTTTAGTAGTGCGTTGATATCACCGTCTTCGGTTAATTTTTGTGTAAGATTTGATTTGATGACTTTAACACTACTTTGCGCATTATAAAAGAAAAGCTTGTCTCCGATGCGACTATTAACTGATGGTTTGCTCATCGGTAATATTTCTTCCCTGTGTGTATCTGAGAACTGTTCATCTGTTACATAAAACACACCTGCAACTAACACGTCATCGATCCTTGCCTCGCACTTGAAAGCTTCGGAAACGTGTATACTGTGGCCTAGAAATCCCGATAAAGTGACTGGCCTTTCCAGTGGATAAACATCGACATTTAAATCGGATAGCAGTGATTTCTCTACGAGTGAGCAGTCACTGCCAAAATCGATAAATGTCGAAATTGGAACACTGTTTATCAAGATTTTTCTATAAAATTTGTCCTTTGACGAACTTTTGACAAACTTCACTTCATTGTTTAAGAATTTCGTTTCATTTGTACACATCCTATCTAAGTGGCCTTTTTGTGAACATCGCCTACACACTGAATCTTTATGGAAACAACTAGCCCTTCTGTGTCCAACTTTACCGCATACAAAGCAAGTCACACTGTTGACACCTTTATTAAATTTTGATTGTGAATTTTGATCATAATATTTGGAACCAAAAGTTTTTGGTACTCTAGGATGTTGTTCCCTATAGGTTGTTCTGCTAGTGCTTGGTTGACAACAGGTTTTGTCTCTCAGGTAACTGGCTAACGCATTGAGTTCCGTTATGTTTGCTGCTTGCACAGCAGAGGTAACGGTTTGATCATTTAAAGCACCAATTTTATCAGGTTCTGTGAAATTGGTTCCCAAATTATCAATTAATGCAAGATGATTGAAAAAAAAAAACGAGTGAAGTGACCCCCTTCTTTCGGCTCATGATTGGCTATTTCCATAAAATTTGTATATGTATTTCTCACAGAGTGGAAAGTTTTGCTAAAAAGTGCTTCACTCACTATACCTGTTTCTGGATCAAACTCAGGTATAACTTGCGCTAACATTGATAAATCTGTACGTTCATGAAATTTAGTTGCTGTACTCACCTCCGTATTCACAGAATTTGGTCTCTTGTTCTTCGTCATCCTCTTTGACCTTTTAGCTTTGGACTGCTTAGTATACCTGCTACTTTCCGAGCTATATGAGCTACTGCAGGATGAGCTACTGCTTGATGAGTCACTGGAACTACTCGTACTTGGCTTTCGCTGTTCCGATCTTTTTTCTGGGCATCTTCCAAGAGACTTGGCATTTTGGCAACCGGAGAAGACAGCAAAAAAAGTTATTTTGCACAATTCAGTTTTTGATCCCACTTCTGATGTTAGGTATGGTTGAATAGGCACTTTCAAAGAAGTTTAAATAATGCACTGACATCCCACATACTGATTTATTATACTTATTCCTACCTCTTTCCTAACCAACCTTTAATCACACATTCCAAAGAGTATAAATAATAATCACTAAACACGGTGATAATACCCTTCAAATACAACTATAATCTATATAGGTCCTAACACTATTAAGGTTCAATTGATCATTTAGTAAACAATTCGAATTTTTCAATTTAATAATTTCCAAGAATTCTAAATAATCAATTCTAATACCATTAGTTTCAACTTGAAGGATTTCAAAGTTTCCATCGAAGTCATGGTCTTCTTCCGAAATAAGATTGGCTAATGTTGAATGAGTTTTATTCTTTACATAATTCATACGGTGTTCACATACGCGGCTTTTGAATGTTCTACCAGTCTGGCCTACATATACTTAGGAACAAGATCCATAATTCAATTTATAAACTCCTGATGTCTCAGATTTTTTTGTTTCATCTTCATTATTTTTGTTAAACCTTCCCTACGTGTTATCTGTTCTGAATGCTACTCTTAAGTTTTGCTTTTTCAAAAATGACGCTATTTTTTCTGAAACGGGCACTGAATAAGTTAAAGTTCTGTAATTGTTGTCAAGGTTTCTCATAGTGGGGTACACTTCTTGGAAAGCATTTCTATGTGATTTTTTAGCAAGAATTTTCTCTATTAATTTGGCTTTTTATCCATTGTTATCTGCTATCTGTTTTATGATATTTAATTCTTTGCATACATTTTTTTCAGAAAGAGGTATATTCACCGATCTATGTATCATACTTATGGTATGCTGATATTTTATGTATATATGGATGTATCCAATCATTATGAATGGTGATGTCAGTATGGGAAGGTTTATGAAAAATAGAAAAATGGTGTTTGTTGTTGGTTTTGCCTATTATTGTCAACTATAAAAAATGTAATGATTTTTCTACTTCTATTTCTATTGTGAATTTAATGTTTTGGTGAATAGTGTTAATATATTTATGAAACGTGTCTAATGAAACGTGTCTGTTGGTACCTATAAAACAAACTATGTCATCCACATAACTGTACCAATACAAAAACTGTTGCGAGAGTAGGTGGTTGTGAATTATTTCATCAAGGTTGTCCATGAAGTTATCTGCCAGTAGAGGACTCAGCGGATTTCCCATGATCAAACATCCAGATGAAGAATATATTCTGTTGTCAAATTGAAAGTAATATCATTATTAACATGGACATTTTTGGGATTGAAACTGAAATTGTCTTGAAAGGTACTTTGGACTTTAATAACAATACATATCAGGCTACTAATATTATCAAATCAGCATTGCTGAAGGATAAAAGTAGTATAAATACAAGAGCAGATAAGGGTAATACAGTCATAGCAATTAATAGAAATGATTATGTTAAAAAACTCTTGATTTTTTATATTCCGGTAAATTTACAGTACTTAAACATGACCCCACTTATGTGTACCAACTACAAATCAAAGAATTCTTGAGAAACTCTGAATCTATTTTTAACGAAGCCGAGAAGTTCAGGCTAACCCTTATGAATTCACAAACTCCGAAATTATATTCTTTAATAAAATTATATAAACAAAATTACCCTCTCCGGCCAGTAGTACTTTAGATTTGACAATGTGCAAAACCAACAAAAAACACCATTTTTCTATTTTTCATAAACCTTCCCATACTGACATCACCATTCATAATAATTTGATACATCCATATATACAGCACCTATCAGCATACCAGAGTATGATACATAGATTAGTGAATATTCCTCTTTCTGAAGAAAATTTCTGCAAAGAATTAAATATCATAAAACAGATAGCAGTTAACAGTCTATATCAAGTCAAATTATAGAGAATTTTCTTGCTAAAAAATTACATAGAAAGGCTATCCAAGTAGTGTACCCCACTATGAGGAACCTTGACAATAATTACAGAACTTTACCTCATTCTGAACACATTTCAGAAAAAAATATCATCATTTTTTAAAAAGCAAAATTTAAGAGTTGCATTCAGAACAGATGACACGTTGGGAAGGTTTATCAAAAATAATAAATATAAAACACAAAAATCTGAAAAATCAGGAATTCATAAATTGAATTGTGGGTCTTGTTCCAGAGTATATGTAGGCCAGACTGGTAGACCATTCAAAAGCCGCGCACGTGAACACCGTATGAATTATGTAAAGAATAAAACTCATTCAACATATGCCAATCATATTTGGAAAGAAGACCACGACTTTGATGAAAACTTTGAAATTCTTCATGTTGAAAATAAGGGTGTTAGACTTGATTATTTAGAATTCTTAGAAATCATTAATTTGAAAAATTCGAATTGTTTACTAATTGATCAATTGGACCTTAATACTTCCCCTCTGTTAAACCTTTTCAATTAATTAAGTAGTAGCTCTGTTTTGAGATTTACAGGTACCTACATTGTTTTGTCAATTTTTATTTTTATTATAGGTAGGTCCTAATTACCTCAATTGATGAGAAGGGTATTTAAGTAATGTTCAACGTGGAATAAGTTAATGTATTACATTCGCTTGAGGAAGATACTGTGTATCGAAACATGTCGCGTAGACAATAAATCTGTGGAAATTTAATCGTCTTTACCTTAGTGTCAAACACATCAATTATGAATTATATTAGAGCCCTTTATTTTGTGTGAGGCTGTGAGCAGTTATGAACACAAAAATATCATAGGTTTATTGCGCTTATTACGTTCCATTGTATACTTATACATACATAAAACTATTGAAAATGAGAAGAACTTCAAATATTTTCTTACCCCTTTCAACCCAATTTGATTTTCAATCATAGCTTGCCTAGTTTTCGAGCAATTTAATTTTATCGATAGGCCGTACGCGTAAGAATTTCATCGAATAAGTTCGCGCGCAAATCCATAATGGGAATTATGACAAAATTTCAACATCAATTGTATCGTAAGCTATATCTCACACAGGAACGTAACTGGATACTTTTCTTTTGGGAAATTTATCAAATCTGATTTGTTGTAATGAACACCTTTTGATATATCGAACGGTTAGCGAGTTATTTGTAGGCAAAAAAGGCTTTTTTTTACCGAAGGGTGTTTTTTTTTAGGGGGAAGGCATGTCCCCTAAAAACGGTTCTATGTGATTTTATGAAGTGTGCTGTTATGTTTGGAACTGGTTAGGATTGTAATAATTCATAGTCAAGAAAAACGACTAAGAAGTAGGCCTACCAGGTTCCTTTTCTGGTTTGCCATTCAGCTGCCTTTCCTCTAGGGTTGCAAATACCGTTCTACAGGAGGATGTAGATTGTATTTCATTGGGGTCGAAGGGGTTTCTATTCTGCACGTACACCGTACTTTGGGTAAATTTTTTGCTTAATGCGAGCACTGTCGAATGTCACAAAGATAACCGAGCGTATTCCGATACGATCGGAAGTAAAATTGATACTGCCGGTATCGGTAGATTTTCAATCTTCTCGGCCGGTCTCAATAACCGAGTCTTGACTTGTATGAAAAATGTTGGAGACAACAAAAATGAAAGAAATAATTATATCCTGGCAATGTATTATGAATGAAAACTAAAGAGATTCCCAATGAATCATAGAAAATTAAACTGAGTTCAGGTATGATCATTTAAATTATAAAAAATAAACAAAATTATAATGGAGGAATATTATTTCCATGCAGAATAATTTTGTAAGAAGTTTCAACACCAACTGTACTATCAGATCAAGTTCAAAATATTCTAGAGGTCAGAGACCCATCACACCAAGTTTCGAAGGAAATATTGTAATAAAATGATATAAAATGAATGGTAACATTTTGTCGGAAAAATTTTCTTATTTTTACGAGTGTTTGTTACGTTGTAATTTGTTGAGTGGCATTGTTAAAAGAATGACGATACATAAAGGAGAGTGATTTTTGACCAAGGACCAATTTTCTTTTGCAATTCTTTTGGATTTTTTTCGTGCCAATCATTGGCCATGAGCTGCATGTCGTTCGAACACAGAGCTTAAGATCTTAACTGCGGTTTTCGATAAATTCTTGTAGACCTTTACATTTGGAATCTCTGGCTTGTACTGCGGATTTGAAAACTATATCAGCAAATTAATCAATGATGAGGCCGTATTCCTTGGAATATTTTCCATGAGTCATTTCCGTAGTAGTAGTAACTATATTGTTTTGACATATGACTCTTTTTTTGTCATCATCCTTTCTCTTCATGTTGAATCTCTAGTCCTGGAGAATGTTGGCAATTTCTTTTCCGCTAATATCTCCACCAATAATCTTCATTTCCTTGCTCCGCAAAACTCATTCAATTGACCCCGCATACATATAGAATAACGAGTTTTCACCGTGTTTATTGAGGTTGCGTCCGTGATGACTGTTTAATATTTCAATGTGTGATTTTTCTCCAAAAACAAAAACTTGTGAAAACCGACAGAAACAATTTGACGAAATAAAAAACTGGTTACTATCAAAACATTAAAATCTGTCAAAATCCGCATTGTTACACAAATACGACATTCTATTGAACAGAGAAGTCAAATAACTTTGCTTAAATTTCAAATTTCGTTTGCATAAGCGTTCTGGACTGGACCACTAGACTCGAGTACCACGAGGTACTGACGGAAATTAAAAATAATTTCATATGTGACAGAGATATAAATTGAATAGTAACATTGACATAGGGTTCATGTCCAATGAAGATACATGATAAAAATATAACTTTTGACAATATTTGTGACCACAGAATGTGAAAGTCTACCTAGTGCGCAAAGAACTAGAAATTTAGAATATTAAAATTGAAATGAGATATTATTTCAATTTTCTGTAAAGAGGAATATATGATCTGAACTTGTGTATTGTAACGAAGTTACTAATTTGTTAGTTCTTAGATAGGCAGAAGCAACACATTCCCATTTAGTTTTAATATTTAATCATATCTCCGTTATTTACAAACATAAAAATGTAATTCATTTTCGAGTAGAATCCGTAAACTATCCTTGTGTAAATAGAACCCCCAGTATATACGCGCTTCAGTTATGTAAGTCACATCCCTGAGGCTCACTGAGCGCGCGACATCAGCCCCCTCCGACTCGATTCAAATCTCCACGGCTACCTGAATGGAATTCACAGCGACAGAGTTCAGTCGATACGTGGGCAGCAGTCCGATCGTCACGCCGTGCAGAGCCAGTCCAGCCGCCTACGTCACAGAGTAAGTAGAAATTATTCTAAGTCCGAAAATCATTTCGCGCAAGTCTGGAAGGGGCCGATGGAAGGGATGGCTAGGTGAGCTCTAGACAAAAGTCGACTAGAGAAGGAGTTGTGTACGAGCTGCAGCCAGAGAAGTCACGCGAACCCGACCCAGCCTAGCAGAGCCGAGACCGACCAAGCCGTTGTTAAAACATGAGTTAGAAAATTATTGAGGTGTAGGATGAGTAGTCCTTAGTCAGATTATTGAAAAGCCAAGTGTTTTAAATTCCGATACAGAGTGGACCCCTGTCAATGAGAGAGTGTATTTGTACGTCTCTGATTAACAGGCGCGTAGGCTAGAAATTCCGGCATAGGATAGTATTTCCGATACAGAGTGGACCCCTGTCAATGAGAGAGTGTATTTATACGTCTCTGATTAACAGGCGCGTAGGCTAGAAATTCCGTTATAGGGTAGTATTTCCGATACAGAGTGGACCCCTGTCAATGAGAGAGTGTATTTTTACGTCTCTGATTAACAGGCGCGTAGGCTAGAAATTCCGGCATAGGGTAGTATTTCCGATACAGAGTGGACCCCTGTCAATGAGAGAGTGTATTTATACGTCTCTGATTAACAGGCGCGTAGGCTAGTTACTCCGGTATAAGATATTAAGCAAGGCTATTGAGACTGAGGGCTACGAGCTTAGAACTTAGAGCTTTGACAGAACTTAGAGCTTTGGCAGAACTTAGAGCTTACCGTAACCGCTATTCACCCGTTGCTTGCTTAACCATTAATTCCCCCCCCCCACCATAACCGTTAGTGCACATTTAATGACCCTGCTTTGAATTACGTAATCGTTTAGTGTTGCTTCCGCCTTTAGATGGTAGAGTGAGGTTTGGAAAATTGACCGTTTGTAATTGTAACAAACTACCGCACGTATCACCTTTTAATAAAAACTATCATACCATATTTTGGTGTTTTCATTTATTAGTTAATCATAATTTGCTTTGTGAGCTTTCTTACGACTAGCAGCAGGTACCCAGGATTCCATCCCAGCAGAGGCAATTAAAGCCTGCCTCTTCTGGCCATCCGTGTTTTAGTCAAATCCATAACTGACCCCTGGAGTATACTTTTCTCCAACTGAAGCTGCCCGGAGCAAGTGGACCTTCACACGTTAACCAGAAGTGGCGCCCGGGAAAATCCGTAACCTGGACTTGGCGCCAAAGTGACCAGTAAAGCATAAAAGGGCTTTACAAATTTGGCGCCCGAGCAGGGACTTTTTTGGTTTTTTTATGGTATACCGAGTATACCGAGTATACCGAAAGTTGAAAAAAAAGCCGATGTGAAAAAGGAATAGTTGAGCCGTGGAGATATACTGCCGAAACCGCCTGAAAACATCTCCGAAGGTGAAATAACGCCGAAATAGTTAAAAACACCGACCTGTCAAATTTTGACAGATTCTCAGTTTGGCTTGCGGCACCTCGCCTACTAGGTTTTCGAGTGCGCAGAAGCGATTTCCAAGACCCGTTCGTCGATTGGAAGCACCGTTACCAAGTTAGGAGCACGCAAGGAGGTAGTAAGTGCCGTACCGTGGAACGAACAACACGTAAGTTCCCTTGGTGCTTGGAAAAGATGTCGGACGACGAATCCAAGGCACCAGAGTTCCCAAATGCCATCCAGAACCCGCTTGTGGCAACCGGTTTGCCAGACACCAGAGTAGGATGGATATACCTGTTGAGGAAAGAAGAGCTTGATGCCGAATTGACCAAGTTCCGACTAGAGACCACGGGTACCGTAGACGAGAAGCGTCGACGCCTGGTCAAGTTCCTCCGAGAGGGCCGAGCTTCGCCTGCACCTACAACCATGATGCCGTTCGTGTTCCCAACCACATCTGGGGGACCGAAAGTGACCTCTGCACCACCGACCTTGACTGTCACGAATACAGGTGCACAGTCTATGCCAATCGTACTCCATGGAACGTTGGTGGGAGTCCAGACTACCCAGCCCCAGCCAGGACCGTCACAGAGCGCGACGCTACAACCCCTTAGGACCAAGGACTGGAGGGTGACCTTTGATGGAAGCCAAGACCCCGCCACCTTCCTGGAACGACTTGAAGAGATCCGTGCGTCCCAGTGTATCTCTCCAGACCGACTCCTGCAAGCGATGCCTGAACTACTACAAGGAATGCCTTCCTTATGGTTCAGGAACAACCGTTCCAGATGGGCCGATTGGACAGCCTTCTGCACCGCCTTCCAGAAGTTCTTCTTCCCGGTCAACTATCTGATCGACTTGGAGGTGGCCATCAGCAGAAGAATGCATCAACTACAAGAGAGCACTTCGGACTACATTACTGACCTGCAGACCCTAATCCGACGTCACGGAGGGATGACGCCAGAACAGGAGCTGAACTGGCTATACCGGAACTTGCATCCCGAATTCCGTTGCCAGATCCGTAGGATAGACTTCAAGGATGTCCAGGAATTTGCAGCCGTCACCAGAGAATATGAACTGCTTCGATTCGAGATTGAGCAGGCGCAGAAAGTCGAACCGCACCCTTTTCCCAGGTCAGAGCAAGTTACACTAGTAGGACCGCCCTCACACTCCGCTACGTACCGGACGACCCCTGTAACCTGTAGAATTACCGTTCCGGGAATCCCACCGGCAACCAGAAATACCGACAATCGTCCCCACACAGACCAAAGAAATGCCACCACTCTATCCACCACTTCACCAGCTGAGAGGATACAAGAATGCTGGCGATGTGGGCAGAGAGGACATTTCCGAAGCCAGTGTCAAGCCGCCCCCAGAATATTCTGCTCACGATGCAGACGAGAAGGCGTGGCATCTCAAGACTGCTCGTGTTCGAGGTCTGGAATTCAGGACCCTCGTTGCTCCGAATCAAGTTACGAACAACGCCATCCCCAACCTAACTCGACTTTAACAGCAGCCGAAGAACAAGAAGATGACCGTCCCCATGTAACCGTTATGATACCAGGAGGAACAGTAAGAGCCTTGCTGGATACTGGAGCCGCCAGATCCTATGTGGGAGATCGCATAATCCACAGATGGAGAAGACTGGGATTGCGCAATACTGAGACTCCGCCATGCTCCGTCAGAATGGCTAATGGGCACCATATTCCTATCAAGGCTATATACCGCACGGATCTGACCATAGGAACGACAAGTAGCGTTGAAAGTTTTGGATATATACCTGGATTGTCTTCCGATATGGTCTTAGGTATGGATGTGCTCAAGAGACGCCGTTTCTGTTTGGAACTAGGTACCGGTAGAATTCATCTCGACGAGTCAGTCATTCCGACAGACTCACAGCCTGTTCCATGTAGCCCTATCGGTACACTCAAGCCTGTGACACCCGTATCACCGACCCATGAGCGGAGAGTACAGCCCAGCAAGTCCTCATTGATTGAGGATATGCCATCGTCCGAACGTCACAATCCATGGACTGTCAGCTCGACAACCGAAGTTACCTGTTCCCGTGTCCAAGACTTGAAGCAGTCCACCGCCTATTCTGATCTGACCCCACCATGCATCTCTACCCCCGCACGTTCCAGTTATGGTCGTCACTATTTTTATTCCGTTCCGCCTAACCGTATTAACGATTCTCAATGTCATCCGCTGCCGTTCGATAACCGTTGCAACCCCACCAGACCCTCTAGTACACGTTTCGTCGACCATAATACTCGGGAAAGAAGCTACGAGGGTAACGATAATGTCCGGAATCACCAGCTAGACGGAAGAACAGTATCCGACTATCAAACCCGATGTGAAAGAATCAGGAGACCAGCTCGCCGCCGGAATCAAGAAATGTTGCAGCCGAGTCATCTGCCGGAATATATGGCTGTGGAAAAGGATCTTTGTTGGAAGTGTGGCCAGACAGGTCATAGCCGAAGTGCGTGCCTACGCAGGCATACCGTCCTGTTCTGTTCCCGCTGTGGGTTGAAGGACACCCTGTCTCGAGACTGCCTATGTGACAGCCCACACAGCCCCCCTGCAACAAGTGGCCGCTTCAGTCCAATGAGGAACCAATTCCATGGCGCCGATGCCCATGCACGTACAAGAAACATCAGGTGGTATGCCCAGACTGAAGAAGCAACAGATGTCACAAGAGAATGTCACCGGAAGACGAACACAGCTTCTTGGGACCGAAGAAGAAGAAGGATTGAGAGCAGAAGAAGAGTTTTTTTTAAATAATAGTAAGTAACAATTCGTTTTGTTTGTGACAGGCGTACCTACCCCCAATACAGGGTTCGGCCATTTAAAAGGGTAGGCACCTGACCGGGATATTTGTATATTTTTTCAATTGATATTGTTGAATGTTATTTTCCATTGTCCCTCTAGGACGGTTTGTTTCTTTCAGCTTGGTTAATTATAGTTGTAGGACATAGGTATATGAAAAAATGTTTGTAAACCATTTTTTTCCCGAAGTGGGAAGGGTGTGTAACTTGTTAGTTCTTAGATAGGCAGAAGCAACACATTCCCATTTAGTTTTAATATTTAATCATATCTCCGTTATTTACAAACATAAAAATGTCATTCATTTTCGAGTAGAATCCGTAAACTATCCTTGTGTAAATAGAACCCCCAGTATATACGCGCTTCAGTTATGTAAGTCACATCCCTGAGGCTCACTGAGCGCGCGACATCAGCCCCCTCCGACTCGATTCAAATCTCCACGGCTACCTGAACGGAATTCACAGCGACAGAGTTCAGTCGATACGTGGGCAGCAGTCCGATCGTCACGCCGTGCAGAGCCAGTCCAGCCGCCTACGTCACAGAGTAAGTAGAAATTATTCTAAGTCCGAAAATCGTTTCGCGCAAGTCTGGAAGGGGCCGATGGAAGGGATGGCTAGGTGAGCTCTAGACAAAAGTCGACTAGAGAAGGAGTTGTGTACGAGCTGCAGCCAGAGAAGTCACGCGAACCCGACCCAGCCTAGCAGAGCCGAGACCGACCAAGCCGTTGTTAAAATGTGAGTTAGAAAATTATTGAGGTGTAGGGTGAGTGGTCCTTAGTCAGATTATTGAAAAGCCAAGTGTTTTAAATTCCAATACAGAGTGGACCCCTGTCAATGAGAGAGTGTATTTGTACGTCTCTGATTAACAGGCGCGTAGGCTAGAAATTCCGGCATAGGATAGTATTTCCGATACAGAGTGGACCCCTGTCAATGAGAGAGTGTATTTATACGTCTCTGATTAACAGGCGCGTAGGCTAGAAATTCCGTAATTCCGTTATAGGGTAGTATTTCCGATACAGAGTGGACCCCTGTCAATGAGAGAGTGTATTTTTACGTCTCTGATTAACAGGCGCGTAGGCTAGAAATTCCGGCATAGGGTAGTATTTCCGATACAGAGTGGACCCCTGTCAATGAGAGAGTGTATTTATACGTCTCTGATTAACAGGCGCGTAGGCTAGCTACTCCGGTATAAGATATTAAGCAAGGCTATCGAGACTGAGGGCTACGAGCTTAGAACTTAGAGCTTTGGCAGAACTTAGAGCTTTGGCAGAACTTAGAGCTTACCGTAACCGCTATTCACCCGTTGCTTGCTTAACCATTAATCCCCCCCCCCCACCATAACCATTAGTGCACATTTAATGACCCTGCTTTGAATTACGTAATCGTTTAGTGTTGCTTCCGCCTTAAGATGGTAGAGTGAGGTTTGGAAAATTGACCGTTTGTAATTGTAACAAACTACCGCACGTATCACCTTTTAATAAAAACTATCATACCATATTTTGGTGTTTTCATTTATTAGTTAATCATAATTTGCTTTGTGAGCTTTCTTACGACTAGCAGCAGGTACCCAGGATTCCATCCCAGCAGAGGCAATTAAAGCCTGCCTCTTCTGGCCATCCGTGTTTTAGTCAAATCCATAACTGACCCCTGGAGTATACTTTTCTCCAACTGAAGCTGCCCGGAGCAAGTGGACCTTCACACGTTAACCAGAGGTGGCGCCCGGGAAAATCCGTAACCTGGACTTGGCGCCAAAGTGACCAGTAAAGCATAAAAGGGCTTTACAGTATTCAAGCAGAGGTTATTATTTTTCCTTTGGTGTTTTTTGGCATCGACTGCTATGGTCATTAGCCATGTGTTATGGGTAGGCCTTGTTACTAACTCCATACGCCACCTTAGGACCAGTTAATGGAACGCAACAGTGAATCGTGCAGGACTCACCCCTGCCGAGCCACGAGATTTTAATAATTTGATAGGTCAAATGGAATTAAATAATCCCAGCCGCAACTGGGGCTCGAACTCCGGACCTTTCGACTTAGAGTCGGACGCTCTAACCACTTCACCACGCCCCGACATTATTCTGTTATTCATTATCTATTTGTATGTCTTCCAGAAAATCCAATCTATTGTGATTTTTTGAGTTGACTTGTCTAAAAATGTCTGAATTGCGATTTAGGCTTAAGTTATGTTTACTAAATTTGATATGGTGAACAAATGCAGAGTTTCCAGGTTTCTTCAGATGTTCGCTTATCCGTACTTTGATAGGTTTATAAGTCATTCTTATGTAAGGAGCTTCACAATAATTACAGTTGAGTTTGTTATTCTCACTACTTGATAGTTTATTGATTTTGTCTTTGGAATTGACCAAATGTTTACTTACATTATTGTTATACCTTTGAAAGATATTTTTGTATTTGTTAATTCATTATAAATGAAACCACCGACTTTTTGAGAAATATTTTCGTTTAAGATGGGTAAAGATACAAACCTAGAGGAACTCTTTTCTCTAGAATATGTTAGATATTGTTCTCTTCAAATTGTTAAATTTTTTAATTAAATTTAGAATGATATGAAGATTGTAACCGTTGTTTTTTACTTTGGTGATTTGGGTAGGCCTTGTTACTAGCTGATGAAGACTCACCCTAGTCGAGCCACGAGATTTTAATGATATTATGATATTGAAAAAACGCTCGATCTCCCTAGCTTTTGTTGAAAACAAATCTATTCTTGCATGATGGAATGTAGAAACAATAAATTCAAAGCTTTCTAAGGAACTGCGGTGGTGTCAATGTTAGAGATTCTGCATATCAATATGGCTTCGTTTTCGGAGTGACTTCGATCTCGGAGTTCGGCAATTTTCGTTTTTTTATGCATGTTATTTCTCTTTTTTCCTTTTGTTAGAGATGTAAATTATGAGATAATTGGATAACTTATACATTTGGGATCACTATTGATTGTAAATTTTCTCATAGGCAATATTTGCCTATGTTAAATGAAGTTTCGATCGTTTTTACATCTAAGAGCTGCTTTTGTAGAAAAAATCATGTATGTATTCCGAGCACAAAGTGTCATTGCCGGTCTCCAAAGTTTACTGCGCTTCGCTTCGCGGCGCGTAACTCTCTTTGTCGAGCGGCAATCAATCACTTTCCGCTCTAAATACACAAATAGCTTTTCTCATCTTCTGATACTTTATTAAAATATTTGCTGTTTGTGTACTACGTTCAGCCATACCGTTTTACTGAGCGTATGTCGGAGAAGACATAATATGATTAAATTCCCAATCATTTGTGAGTTCTTTGAATATTTAAGAACTGAACTGTAGCCCCCCATCTGAGACTTCAGTTAAAGCAATACCGTGTCTGGCAGACACTGACTGCAGAACTTCAATCACTCAATGGATTATAATGTTTTCATGTATTTGTGTATTGTATATTTATGTATGTTTTTTATATATTTTGAGTAATTATCGATTACCATGAAAATTTTGGAATTTCGTGGCAAAAAAGTGGTTGTTTTTGTTGTGACCTAAAGTATTTATTGCATAAATAACACTCCAGAATTTTTGTTCCATATCATTGGTCATTGTAGGCCAAAAGAGAGACTCTTGTGCCAGCTTAAAACATTTAGTAATACCTGAATGACTACTGTGTATGTGATTCAACATTTACCTCTGTAGCGTTTTATGAAACACTTTTGCAATTTCCTTGAAAACTAAGTCTTTCAAAACTGTAAGTTCGTATATTATGAATTTTCTTCAAGTAACGGACACGTCAATCAAAAAAATATATTCTCTGTGCCTTCGAAGTGTTCTTGGAATTTTTGCAGGAGAGGTGCTAATTTATGTCTTTCTTCGGTTTCGAACTTGAACGTGAAGTATATTTTGAATCCATCTTTGCCGATGTAATGAAGGAGTTGTGCACACTGTACTGACTCCGCTTTCTTGGTGACTTCAGAACTTCAAATACTCGATGACTTGTAGTGTTTTCATGTAACCCGGCGGAATATCCCCAAAATAACAGCTGTACATTTTCCTATAATACTCTACATATTAGAGAAGAACCGCTGTACGATTTTTTCAACAAAAATGTTTCTATTCCTTCAAAAAACAGTTAAACAGTTATCCGAATTTTTCCCACTACATTTAAGGTCCTTCTCACTCCCGTTTTTGAATTTTGCGTAATGTTAATTTTACATTTCGGATAATGTTCAAAGATTTTTTAAAAAATTGCTTCTATTTCAACTATATAGGGTATCTTACAATATCTATTAGAATATGTGGTTCAATATCCAGCGTAGCTTTGGCTAGGGAAGTAGTTGTTTTCTGCCAGATATAACAAAAAGGTACCTTCATTTTTATCGTAGGTTGTTTCCATCATCAGAGGAGTCATGTTTGGTTCAATTTTCAAATGAGGACGATTTCTTCTACAGACTTCATTGTAATTCAATTTACAGCTTTCTCTCACTCACTTACTTGATAAATTACCTAATAACTTACTCACCCACACATTTTCTTACACTTACTTACCTACTCACTGACTTACTTGATTACCTACTTTCTCACTCACTCACTCACTTACTTACTCACCTTATTTACTCACTCATTCACTTAGTCACGTTATTACTCACTTACTCACTTACTCACTTACTCACTCACTTACTCACTTACTCACTTACTCACTTACTCACTTACTTACTCACTTACTCACTCACTCACTTACTCACTTACTCACTTACTAACTTACTCACTTACTCACTTACTCACTTACTTACTTGCTTACTTACTTACTCACTTACTCACTTACTCACTTACTCACTTACTCACTTACTCACTTACTCACTTACTCACCTACTCACTTACTCACCTACTCACTTACTCACTTACCCACTTACTCACTTACTCACTTACTCACTTTCTCACCTACTCACCTACCCACTTACCTATTTACCTACTCACCTACTTAGTTACATGCCCACTAACTTACTAACTCACTCACTTACTTATTCACTCACTTACTTAACTACTTACCTAGTTACTCACTTACTCACTTACTCACTTACTCACTCACTCACTCACTTACTCACTTACTCACTTACTCACTTACTCACTTACTCACTTACTCACTTACTCACTTACTCACTTACTCACTTACTCACTTACTCACTTACTCACTTACTCACTTACTCACTTACTTACTCACTTACTCACTTACTCACTTACTCACTTACTCACTTACTCACTTACTCACTTACTCACTTACTCACTTACTCTCTTACTCTCTTACTCACTCACTCATTTACCCACTCATGTTATTTTCTTGTGTATTTACTACTCACCGACTTTACTTCTCGTGTATAGTGGGTTATGGAAACTAGAAATAATACATCGACTTATATTATGATTTTTCCCAAAATTCTACAGTTTTCGAAAATATTGAATCGTTCCATAATTTAGCCGCGTACTTTATATTTCCGCAAGCCGGAAACCCTGGCGAAATATTTCTCTTATATTTGAATACTTATCAAGTTTACTTCAAGCAAATTATCATCATTCTTCATGATATTACTTTCAATCAGGCTTATTTATTTCATCCCTATTCCATTCTCAGAAAAACAACAGCTGCAAAAAGAATAATATAACTTCACTAACTTTGGAAAGAAGGAAAGTTCAAGCGCTGTGATCTCTGATTAAATTCAGTCATTTGTAATCTTGATAGGTTTTTATTTAAATTCAAAATGGAGTGGATAAAATGAAAGAAAGTTCATCAAATATATTACATTTTTTTCAAACTTCCAAGACTAATGTGAATATCGATAAACAGATCAATGTTCTGGTTCACAGAATACATGTTCTGTAAAGATTTGTACAGTTGAAGTTAGTTGACGTAGAGATAATGAATGTCTTTCTGAAAGAAAACGATCAATTAGCGTTCTGTCACTAGAGTATTCAGTTGTGAAGACCAATCTCGACTACTTCGAAAAATATGCACACGGGAATAATTGACAAAATAATGTAAGAGGCAGGATATCTAACTCTGGAAAAAAATCAGAAAGCAAAGAGTTCCTTAATAGGCATCGTAACATTTTCTCGACAGAGATTTCAACGGGACGTACCACTCTTATCAAATCCGCATCAATACTGGCAATGTCCGACCAATCCGATAGGAGAGAAGACTCCTATTTGTTAAACAGGGAGAGGTAGTTGACATAATCGACACTGCAGGAAACCGTTGTCGAAGAATCTACAAGCCAGTGGTCCTCTCCGGTAGTATTGGTTACTGGAAAGGATGGATCCCTGGTTTCGTCATCTCGGGCGAATGAATTGAGACTGACGCTGCAAATATCGGTGTGTTGAAAGTTTGCCACGTCCCAGTTAAAAACATGAAGAGAGGCGTTTTCTTGTGCTATGCACTTACTATCAAAAATAAGCTCATAAATAAAAAAATCGGGAAGCCACTGCATTGCTGGACTGAAAACAACGTTCAGTTTGATTGGAGCTCGAGCTGTGAACAGTAATTAACTGATTGTGAGAAGAAACTGACACGAAGTTATTTTCTTTTGGTCAAAATTTGTTCTTTTGTCCACCGGCTGCATCCTTACGAGCAACCCTCAGAAGTCTTCGAGAGAGTTGCTCGAGCTAGAGAAGACGAAGCCTTTATCTTTCAACGTGTGATGCCATGCCATATACAGGGTGTTAATTAAGTACGGTGTCAAACTTTGGAAGGTGATTCTTTGAAGGTTTTCAGGATGAAAAGCTCATATAAACATATGTCCCAAACGGCTTGGTTTTCGAGATACAGGGCGATAAAAATACATTTTTTTCAAGATTTTTTATAGTTAACTTCGACATTTTCGACAATAATCAGTTCAAATTAGGCAAGTACAATCCATTCAATAGGGCGCACGATACAAAATAATGCATTTCTTAAATAATTCACAGGGTCCTCCTTTTTTCAGAGTCAAGCTTTGTTCAACCCTTCAGAATTTTTTTTCCGCCGCCACTGACATATTATGAGGAAGGAATAATCAATGTTGTTTCATTTAACATCTTTTTGATATCTTGCATTTTTTCATTTACTTGTACGGTTCAGGGGCTATAATGAAAATATTAATTTAAACATTTTCCAGTGTGGCATAACATTAGAAAATTTGAAAATTAAACATTTTCAATTATTGTAAATTGATGGAAATATTTTTTCAGAATTAGAAAAATCTACGATTAATAAAAATTATACAATAAAAAATATAAAGACAAGCTTTTATACAAATGCACTGAAAATGAAAAAATAATTTGTTTCATTTTTTGTAGGTTATTCTGTGAGTATCAAAATCTTTCTGTACAAGATAACCTAGATCAAACAATGAAATGAATTATTTTTTCCTTTTCAGTGTATTGTATAAAACTTTAAAATGTTTTCTTTTTATAATTTTCATTTTTAACATTTTAGTTTATTTTTTATGTGAAACTGAAAATCTCCAACCCAAAAACCATCACATACCAATTTTGAACAGAATCGGATCATAATCACAAAACTCGTCCGCCATATTGGAGCCGACATTTTGTTTTTTAACAAACATTTTTTTAATGCATTGTCACCGGAATTACGGAAACCTGCCAAATTTCAAATTAATCGGAGTATTAGAAGTCAAATTCAACTTTTATTAAATTGTTTGTTAGTTAGTTACAAGTGAAGCTAAATAAAAGCTTGTTATTGTAAAGATGTGATTTCTTTTTGTGATATCTAACAGAAAACTACTATCTCCCCGTCACTGCGGTACGCTGGATATTAAACTAGATCTGACAGATATTGGGAAAACCTTAACTTTCAACCTGAAGATTCTGATGGTAAAAATGTGCATTTTCATTGAGATATTTGATTAAAAATGTTTTTACCCATCAGTCTTGATAGAGAACTCATACAAATTTTTTGTTATTTTAGAAAAATATATTTTTTAGTTTTCAATTGAACGTTTCCTTTTCAACATAAAAAACTTCCGAAAGGTAATCCTGTAATGGAAGATAGTTAATAGGGTTTATCTAATAGTCGCAGATCATTACACATTTGATTTTTATTTATGAATCTCTGGTCATAACTCCGAAAAACTAAATCAAACAAATTTTTGTTTCCGTACGGAGTACATTATTTTATCAGAAATTTCGGTTTGTTTTTTCTTCTGCAGTAACGCAGAAATTTTGTAATCAATTTGAATTCATAAAAATAGCAAAGTGGGCTTTGATATTAATTCATTTATTTAAATATCAACAACTTGACAGTTATCGATATTTGAGAAACTGTCTCATTGTTAATTCTTCATTAGTGCAAGCTATAAAGCAGATTCATTCAATATTCCTTTGGATAAAATGGTTGAATATACAAATTCAGAAATGGCAGACATGCACTTAATGTATGGAATGACTGATGGTAACGCTCGTGCCGCCAGACGAATTTATCTAGAAAGATTTCCCCAACGTCATATTCCCAGCACACAAATGTTCATCAATATTCACTCCCGTCTTCGTGAAACGGGTACTTTCAAGAGGTCTGCTGTTCTCATAGGAAGACCCAGGAGAGTTAGAACAGTTCAGATAGAAGAAGCTGTACTTAACGAAATTGAGCAGCATCCAGACACCAGTACCAGACAAATTGCGGCACAGTTTAACGTAACCCATGTATTGGTATGGCAAATTTTAAAAGAGCAACAACTTTATCCCTATCACATACAGCGTGTTCAAGCTCTTCTGCCAAGGGATTTTCCAAAGAGATTAACTTTTTGCACTTGGATTCGAAATAAATTGTTGGAAAATCCATGGTTTTTATCTCAAGTATTATTCACCGATGAGGCATGCTTTTCCCGTAAAGCCATTATTAATTTTCACAACAATCATATGTGGGCTGATGAAAACCCACACGCCGTGATTGAAAACCATTTTCAAGAGACGTTTTCTGTGAATGTTTGGGTTGGAATTGTAGGTAATTTCCTTATCGGGCCACATTTTCTGCCTCATAGACTCAATGGTGACCATTATCGACATTTTCTTGAATTCATCTTACCTGGACTCCTAGAAGAGATCCCACTGAGGGAAAGAATTGGAATTTGGTTTATGCATGATGGTGCTCCAGTACACTTCAGATTGGTTGCACGCCAATATTTAGATGAGAATTATTCTGATCGCTGGATTGGGCGTGGTGGGCCACAACTTTGGCCACCAAGGTCACCCGATATGAATCCACTTGATTTTTTCCTCTGGGGGCACCTTAAATCATTAGTGTACCGAACTCCAGTTCAAAGTGAAGAAGACCTGAGGAATCGCACACAGGAGTCATGCGGAATTATAAGAAACACTCCTGGTATTTTTGAGCGTGTCCGCCAGTCTATGGTTAGGCGCATAAACGCATGCATTGAAGTTGGCGGTGGCCATTTCCAGCAGCTACTCTGACATATCAATTTCAATAATGGTCCTTTTCTGAACTTAATTTTATTCCTAGGGAATTTATGTTACTTTGCTCTAGTATTTGATAATAAAGTTATTCACTATTGAAAATGTCCAAAATTATTTTGCCATAATTAACTTTGTGCAATACATATTCAACCTGAGTTATGGTAAAAAATGTATGGGAGCTCCATAACATTACATTTTCTCTACACGAGCAGAAAATAGCTATTTGTGTAATGAGAACAAAATGACGTATTGCGTCACGCGCTAATCTTTGGAGAGTGGCAATGACACTTCGAGAAATGAATTACATATTTTATATCATGCGCACTATTGAATGGATTGTACTTGTCCAATTTGAACTAATTTGGATCGATTATTGTTGAAAATTTCGAAGTAAACTCCAAAAGCTCCTAAAAAATGTATATTGATCACCCTGTACTTCGAAAACCAAGCCGCTTGGGACATGTTTACATGAACTTTTCATCTTGAAACCTTTCAAAGAATCACCCTTCAAGTTTGTTAGACTATTTGCTTCTCAAATTTCTTTATGTTATGCGTTACTGGAAAATGTTTGCGTTAATATTTTCATTGTAACTCCTGAACCGTACAAGTAAATGAAAAACATCAAGAGAGCAAAAAGATGTTAAATGAAACAACATTCATTATTACTTTCTCATAATATGTCAGTGGCGGCGAAAAAAAAAATTCTGAAGGGTTGAACAAAGCTTGACTCTGAAAAAAGGAGGACCCTGTGAATTATTTGAGAAATGCATCATTTTGTATCGTGCGTACTATTGAATGGATTGTACTTGCCTAATTTGAACTCATTATTGTTGAAAATGTTGAAGTTAACTCTAAAAAATCTTGAAAAAAATGTATTTTTATCACCCTGTATCTCGAAAACCAAGCCGTTTGGGACATATGTTTATATAAACATTTCGTCCTGAAAACCTTCAAAGAATCACCTCCCGAAGTTAGTCAACGTACTTAATTAACACCCTGTATTAGCATATTTTTGAGAGAAGAGCACTTGTGATGCGTTTCAGCAAGGTATTTGATCTGTTTCAACACAGGAACAGGATGGCGATAAGGAAGTTATATACTTTAGTGACCCTGTGGGCAAAGCCGCAATGAACTACTGTTATAAAGAGAAGCTTTCATCGATAATCAGAGCTATTGGACATTTCCACACCCATCTCCATGGTAGGCAAGTATTGGTCACAGAGGTTTACAGTGGAAAATGAACTCCAAGATGTCTCAAAGTCCAGGTTGTCAGATGATTAGACTACAGTGATATGATTTTGAAAATCATCATTTCCAAAATAACTTCATCACGAAGGTAAAAAACACAGCAATGCAGATGTGCATCCACATCGATGTTGATGTTGTTTGAAACCAAATAATCAAGAAGTCAACTTTTACAAAGACGAGCATTGCAAGAAGATTCGGTAAGCTGCCACCTGGTTTTTCTTCGAAGTAGTCGAGTTTGGTCTTCACAATCAATTACTCTATTGACAGGTTTCTAGAAGCACAATTGATCATTTTTCTTCAGAAGAAATGTGTTATCTGTACGTTAAAAAACTAACTTCAACTGATCAAACATTGAACGATGCTCCAACTATCCCACCCCGAATCTCATGACCGAGTTTTTTTTAAGTTATTCCACAATGCCTCTGATCTGCATATTGTAGTTCAAAACGACAGAAGTCAGTAAAGAAAGCACATAATGAGTTAATGAACAGCTGTCATGGGTTCAGCTAGCGAAAAATATTCATGCGAAGCCTAATAACTTTGACCAGATATTCGATGTGGTCCATGATATATATATTTTAATCGAATAAACATCCTACCACCCTTGTGGTCTGTATAAAAACAAGGAATACTAAATACGATAAAACGAGTTGATAGAATTAAAGAAAAATGTAAACACTAAGTAAACTAGTCAATAAACTTGAAATAAATAAATATTTTGTATATATGATTTAAAATAAAAAAAAACTAAGCAAATTAATTAATAACTTATAAAATAAATAATCATTTGGTATATATATATATATATATATCAATATCTTCACAGAGTCTTTGAGTGCCTCTAATCTAATGAATTCAACTATTTTCATTGGAGTTCCGACAGTCTTCGCAAAATCGACGAAAATATTTGAAATGGTACCACTAGCCCCGATAAATAGCTCCGTCACTTGAATTTCACCATTAATTTTGAATTTTTCTTTGAAATATGGAATAGTGGGTTCATAAATCTCCTTCTTTTCATTGTTCACTTCTGTTGGCTGATTTTTATTGGTTTCAAAGCGTATTGTAGGATCGATTATGTAGGCTGTGTCATATTTACGGTCTATTGTCATTATATCTATCCTTCGATTACTCTCGTTATCAGCAATACATTTAATTTCTTCGTGTACTTCAAATTTCGAAGCCTGCTCCATGGCAATTACTCGTATTTCTGATAAGTTGTCCAAAATGGCATGATCCCAAGACATGAGGAAGGGTTTCTTTCGCAGTGCAGTGTCTACACCGGGTACCATCATGGGATCTACCTGGAATTCCTCTCAGATTGACGACGTGACAAGTCATTTTAATTGCTTCTTTTCATTCGGAAGGAGTGAGGCTTGCACTAGTTTTCACCCATGAATTTGCTGGAGTATATTCTTGATATAATACAGCACCTGATCCTTTTTGGATGAGTGATTGCCATTTTTCAAATTCTCTACATCTCAAAATATCTCTCATCTTTTTGCCAGAAAATGACCATTTATTATTATCAACAGGAATATTCAATTTTTCCAGGCATTTGTCCACATCATGTTCAAAATTTTTCGTTCTTTCCAAATATGGATTTTGTTGTCTCTTCAATAATTTACAATTCTTGTAACTTTGTAGAAAGGCTTCCCAAGAGGCTTTGAATAGACCAAGTCTTTTTAGATTTTGTTTGGAATATAACATACTGTCTGTAATATCAGCAGGAAGGTCTAAGATTTCTTTCAGAGATGACTTGACAATTTTATCGATATTATTTTAAAATTTCATAGGGATTTTATCTAAAGGAGTGCATTGAAATGAATAAACCAATGATGACCAAATCGAATAATTCAAAATTTTAAATTTCTGATGACATTTCAACAGGGGAGATGAAACCAAATTATGGAGGTTCTTGAATCAAATACTATTCTTGCATAATTTTTTATAAATAAATGTTTTCAATTTTCGTGCTCTTGACATAGTGTCTGGTATTTTTCTAAAGAGTTTCAAGTGATCAGATATTTATATAAGATATCAGTGACTTGTAGAACTTCACGCTGAATGATACATGAGTAAGATATATAACCAGATGCTTTGATGAATTGTAACTAATATTCAGCTCCTCTCAGACTTCCATACCGACATCAGCTAATCTCTGTAAAAGTAAATCACTTACTCCATCGCAAGCTCTGCTGTAATTGGGGTATAGCGTCTACATGGATCATATAATCGGAATTTTCGTGAAGGTATTCTGGGTAACAAATAAGATTGGAGTCAAATATTCTGCTCTCACTATGACCGTGTTTCTTTATAATAACATATTTTAGCGTGGCTAGAAGACATTAATTGCACTCACCGCATTGTTTAAAACATTTGATGTGATGATGAATATACTGTAGCTTTTTCCCAACACCAAACTACTGCTTTGAACACCTTGATATGTGTTTCAGTCCCAAGTGACCATGTTCTGGTGGACGATTGGATTAAACCTGAGTAATGTTATTCTGGACTTTCATTGTCTAAAAAAGAACAACGAAAAATGCAATTGTCTGCAATTTTTATTCACGACGTTTCAACTGGTGAAATCTACAGTCGTTATCAATTGTATAAATGCGACAATCTCAAGGATACTTCTAATATATGCTATGGCTAATTTTGTGTCATTTGCCTAGGGGTAATTTGCTGGTTTTCAGGTGAGGTTGTTAATTACAATGCCGGGCCCCTCCAGTACAGCATTGTTGATTCTTATCGCAATTTCAATCGATCCATGCCACTAATTAAGGGTTTCCACACAATACGGATTTCTATGCTAGCTTGACTGAAGACTTTGTTGTTCATAATATATGCACTCTCTTTAAACTTCCCTCTTCTTTATGGATGACTTCGGCTTCAGTCCATTTTATATTGTGTTGGGTCATCTAGACATGATCCGCTATCCCTGACTTTGATGTTTTTCCTCATTTAGTGTTTCTTTTGTATTCAGCGAGTCTAACGCACAACACAAGAGAAACACTCAACAAGGAGAAACATCAAAATTAGGGATAGCGGATCATGTCATGACGATGCAGTTGGTATAGTTACATATGTTAAGGATGGGATATTCTCTCTTTCCTTGAATAAAATTATCCGTTATGGAAAGCTGCTATACAAATATCCTCATCGTCTTGAAAACAAGTATTCATTAAGACTACTTTCAGTTTGAATATGAATTTGGAGAACAATTTACAGTATATCGATGACGCCGTTGTACTTAACTAGTTTTACTTGGAGGTTTTACTAGCAACTGTATTTCAAAATATGTTTAGCAATGTACCTAGGTATACATATATACTCAAATTCCTACAAGAGAGAATATTATATGAGTAATCAGTCAAAATAATTGTTAAGATTCAATCACGATTGCCCCAATGTATTCAAACTAGCTCTCAAATGAGCATTCTGAGATTTTCTCTCTCTCTGTCAAATTTTGACGTTTTTTGACAATTACATTATTGCTCCTGTCAGATGCAATTTGTTTCTCTACTGGGTGACTAAACCTCAATAAATCGAGTTTTTCGAAATTCCTGCTTAAGATTTGAACAATAATAAGAAATTAAAGTTTTATAGAACTTTTACCTTTCAATTATTCAGTATCTTTCACGGGTATCGTCTCGGAACTTTTTATTATTGAAGTCATACATAATGTATAAAACGTGTAGCCCATTGAAATTCTAGTCGGTATTTGTAATCCGTGCTCAACCAATAGTTCATAAAATATTGAATGTATCATGTGCGCAAAATGCGTTTACGGCCTTCAACGTGACTCATTATGAGCTCCTCAGGCCATGAACGCCTACTTTACATAAATAACTTTCACTAATATCTCATGTGGTCGCAGATCCAACAACTAGGTGGATAAAATTGGTCAAATAGTCTCCTGAGGAAAATTTCCTTTTTATATAAATATTACGAAGGCTCTGAAGGGCCATAAGCAGGTAACACGGTGACGTTAGAATGACGTCCTAATTTGGTCAAACAATTGACCAACTGACGTCAGCAAGTGACGTCTCAGAGACTCTGAAAATACGTCAAAATGTCACAGCCATTGGACGTCATCAGCAGGACGTCATTCCGAAAAGAAGACTAAAAATGGACCTACAAGACTATTAATAGACGTCAGCCATATGACCAATAAATGACGTCTTATGGAGGACTCCCACATTCCCTAGTTTACACGTGGAAGTTGATAGTTTTAGGAAAGTAGAGTACAATACTATATAATAATAATAATAATAGGACTTTATTCAATCATACACTAAAAATAAAATACATAATGATAAAAAATAGATGACTGAATAGGCGAAGTGTCACTGTTAAACAGTGTTTTTCAACTTGACCTCGAAAACAACAAAAGCGAGAAAAAAATTCTTATTTGGACTTTGTAACAATATAACTTTCACTTCCACAACATAAAAACTGATAAGTCAACAAGAATGATAACAACATTTTTATTGATAGCAATAATATAAAATGAAACATCTGATATCACAAAAAAGATCAAGAAACATCAAGAAACATGGCCGTACGATTGTGTGTAATGAGCTACATAGAAGAGAGAAGAAGAACTTTCAATTTCTTTTTGAAATTGATTATAGAGAAGTTGGAAAATTCTGGAGGGAGCGCATTATAAAGTGTATATGACATATAAGAAAAGCTTCGTTTGAATATTGTGGTGGAGTGTTTTGGAATGACCAGCATACGTCTATTTCTTGTTGGGATGTCATTTATATTTTCAAAACGTTTCAGTTTATTGGTCAAATATAATGGCGTTTTGGTAATCAAAGTCTTATGGACGAATGTTAAAAAATGTAATTCACGAAGAAACGGGAGTTTTAGTTTTCCAGTGTCTCGGAATGCCTGGGTGATCGGATCGAACTTACGAATGCCCAAAGAAAACCTCATACAAGAATTTTGTATCCTTAGTAGGCGCGTTTGATCTTTTTTCACAAGTGCAGGGCCATAAATGCAATCACAGTATGCGAGTTTTGACATGATAAGTGATTCACAAATGATAAGTTTCAAACTATTGCTTAGAATATTTCTTTGGGGATATAAATTCCTGAGAGTATTGTAAGATATTTTACTTAGGTGATTTACATGTTTTGTGTATCTCATATCGGTGTCTAACCATAACCCTAAATTTTTACATTCATCCACTACTGGAAGGACATCACCAGCAATGTTGATATTATTGTGTCCCTTAAAGGACAGTCGCTTTAGTTTGGGACCAAAAATCAGTAGTTTGGATTTGGATGCATTCAGTTTCAGGTTATGGGCAGTTGAAATATCGTACAATTGCGCAAGATCTGCATTGATGTGTTCGATGGCAACTCGTACATTTTCTATTTTGAAACTAAGATATACCTGCGTGTCATCCGCATATTGGTGTATTTGACAAAAATTTATGAATTTGGTGAAATCCGAAATATAAATGGAGAATAGTAGCGGGCCAAGAATCGAACCCTGTGGTACATCAAGGGTGCGTAGTTGTACTTCAGATCTCAGATTATCAAGCACGACATATTGTGAACGATTGCTCAAATAGTTGGTTATTAGTTGTACAGACCTATTACCAAACCCAAAACATCTGAGTTTTTTTTTCAAGTACAGTGGGATCCAACGTATCAAAAGCCTTGCTATAGTCCAACAAAACAAGACAAGTCACTTCATTTTTGTCAGTGCTGATCAAAATATCATCCGTGATGCAGGCTAAAGCAGAAGTAGTGCTGTGATGCTTTCTGAACCCTGACTGTGTGACTGGAATGAAATTATTTGTGAAAACGTACTCTGAAATTTGTTTTTTCATGATCATTTCTAAAATTTTTGAAAACATGGGTAGAATACTAATAGGCCTTAAATCAGAATATGCTGAAGCGTTGACAATTTTAGGTAAAGGAAGCACCATCGCACATTTCCACGCATCTGGAAACGTCCCTGACATCAACGCAGTGTTAACAATGTGGGTTATATGGTCTGTCAAATGGAAGCTGACAAGTTCAAACATTTTTTTGGATATATTGTGGCATCCTATGGCCTCCGATTTAATTGCGTTGATACATTCTACAATTTCATTTGTTGTTGCTAATACAAATTCAAAATTAGTGGCGTGGGTGATAATGTCATATCTATCCAACAACCTATATTGTGCCTCCGTTTTGTCGATATTAGGTATGCAAATGAAATTAGTATTAATATCATGAGCATTTCGAAGTTGATTAGTTATTTCATAAGCGTTTTTTTTTGCTAACAATTTTCAAAGATTTGAGCCGATTCCAAGTCAATTTACTATTGTTTTGACGAATCGCAAATTCAACATAAGCTTTCTTTTCTCTGATAATTGCAGCATTGATATAATTTCTCAGATCCTTGTAACATTCCCAGTGGGTGATGTTGTGACTTTTTCTGAATCTTTTGTAAGCCTTGTCTCTCAGATTCAGCATATCTTTGATTGTGTCAGTTAACCAAGGACATTTTTTTTTTCGAAACTCTAACTTCGCGAACAGGACAATATAGGTCAAAAACTGTGTAGATGAAATCCCAGTTGAAATTATTTATCTGTTGATAAAATGCATCTTTGTCGAAATTTTCCAATCACGGTAAGTTATAAATTTGAAAGGGATTTTTGAATTTTTTTTCGATATTTTACAAGAAACAGCGCAGTGGTCAAAAATATTATGTAGGTTGTTCACCTGACAAGTTGGAATATTTTCAGTTTTAGATGTAATAACGACATCAAGAAGAGTTTGACTTGTTGCGCTTATTCTGGTTGGTTCGTTTATCAACTGGATTAAGTCGTAAGAGTCTATGAAGTTTTGGAAATGGTCCGCACTTCGATTCTTGGTAAGAAGGTTTATATTCAGATCTCCAAGAATTATCATTTTGTCACATTCTGGTAACAGTTGGGAAACACTGTTATCAATACAATCAAAGAAATCGAGGATACTGTTTTTTTGGTGGTCTGTATAGCACTCCAATAATATAACATCTACCATGAGCCCTTATTTTAATCCACAACTGTTCTATATTTTGAGATATCTCTCTCAATATTACTTCATATCGTATAGTACTTTTTATGTAAAAAAGGAGTCCACCACCTCTACCATCTCTATCAACGCGTTCTAGTTGATACTGTTCAATAGAAAACAAACGTGAGTCAACATTATCGTGCAGCCATGTTTCAGGACCTCCGAATACATCTATATTATTAGATACTACATAATTTTCCAATACATCAAACCCAGTAAAAATTGACCTCAAATTGAGAAGGGCGAATAACATATCCTAAAAAATGTTTTCTGTTATCAAAAATTTGAATGGATGTGAATAGAATGAAAATAGTAAACAGAGAAAAAATTTATAATAGATAAATGAACAGCTGAATGGAACTGAAGTTTAATTTTGCATTCGACGAAGAATCATTGTATGTTTAGAACTGTTTCCACCAGAGGCGTGTGTCTGAGAAAAACCGATGGGTGTTGATAGAGCAGCCGTATCTGAAGTATTGTTGGGTATGTCGACATTCAGTTCAGCCAGGCTGAACACTTCTCCATCAATCACCAATGTGTTTTTGCGGATTTTAGCTACCAAATTCTTGGATCTTGCTGTTTTGAGGTGAGCCACCAGAAGTTTTCTGTCCTGTCTGTCTTCAAATGGAAGATCCTCAACAAATATCACGCCGGTATTCTTGAGGAGAGATAAATTTGAAAATATCTAGTTTTTTTTCAGATTTGAAATCAATTCAAGTAGTACTGGGTGCTTGTCAATTCTTGTGTTGATGTAGCAACTGTTTATTTCAGTCTCAGTAATTTTGACTCTCAACTTCTCGGAAATGAATTTCACAACAGTTTGAACTAGCGGCGTGCTGTCTAACTTGAGTCCAAAGATCAGAATGGAGTTTTTACGTAAGCGTCTTTCGGTAGCCAATAGTCGAGATTTCAGTAACAAATTCTCTGACTCTAAGCTCTGAACGGCGTTTTCCAGTGCTTGAGTTCTGCTTTGAAATTCTTGCCTCAGATTCTGAATTTCAATTTTGGTATCGTCTGTTGTTTTTTTTGACCTTAGATAAGAGTGCATAAATTTCTTTGTTCGATGTGTCGTCTTTACCCATTTCACTGTGTATTTATCGCTGCTACTGGAACTAACAAATGTCCCGTGGAACTCACACACACAAAAATCGAAAATTTCGGTCGCTCTTAACCACATGTAAATACGTTGAAGTAAGAGCCAGTTCATCAATATATTCAATAAATTTCAATTACAAAACATATTACAGGATGTTGTAGTAAACTCACATTCAATATCAATTAACAGTGCATGGAATATGATGGATGATGATAGAAAATAGTTTTATTTTTGTGAAAGAATAATCACTAATTTGTATTATCTAGTAGGAATTAGGGTTTCGTAATATCACAAAGACTTCATTACTTCAGCAATCCTGAGTGCTTCTACTTTATACCTAAATCGCAGTAATTCGGTGTTACTTAATATGTTTATGAATATTAACATGTTCGATAAAAACATTGACTGATGGAATGAAACTTCCTTCGAAACTCCTTTGGTTTTGTAATGGCAGACACAACACTTCTCGTTTTCTTGGTTTTAACCACCTTTTGTCTTTCTCGGAGAACTTTACCATTCGAGAGAGTAACAGCAAAAACCACAAATATGTTAGCACCAAACCACCAAACAAACCAACACAACAGCAAACGAGAAAAATGGTTTTAGCTTTACGCTGAAGGCAATGACATTCGACGAGGTAAAACATAATCCACTGACGACACTATAGAATGAAATACACGGCATAAGCGCTCCAACCAATGCTGGGTCATTAATAATTTTGGATGAATAGACGTTAAGTCGCAAAAAATTTTAAATGGTTATTCTGTCTGCGCAAGGTTAGTCAGGATAGTTAAGCTAGTAATTCACGCATTTCCAACTCAGTTTGCCTTCTTCTTGTCGGTCATCCAAACTTACCGCTATTATAGTGACCAATCACAGAGCGTGCCGTGCCGTGCAATTTCAAGGATACTAAAATTTTATAAGGAGAGTTTGATCCCGATAAGACAATGGGGATACTAGTAGAAAGAGATGAAAGAACATTTGTGACGAAATGTGACGTAGTTGGTCGTGTCGTGGCCGCCGTTCTCTATAGAGAGTGACGGACTAGCTCTTGGTATATGAGAGTTAATGCTGACAGTTTTGTTGCTTGGTTCGAGTTCGACTCTGTAGTCATATCCAAGTACGTCACTATGACGTGTTGATGCTACAAGATTCTGATTGACTAGAGCTTATTAAACCCACCTTGTTGGTTCAGCCTCTCTGGTGCAATTTATTGTCGTCTACTGACGACCGGCGCTGCGTACCGAATCTAGCCGAGTCCGACCGACAACCCACGCTGCCGCGACAGAGTTGCCAAGAAGGAACCATTATTTTATTCCACGAAATCATTTCAAGATTGTCAATATCTTTTTCAGACTTGACCCACTGACAACCTCTTTGTAATGAGAATTGAATTGACAGAATTAAACAAAAGATACTTGACTATCATCCAGTGACAAAACAAAAATGAAATTGTGAGAACAAAAAGTATTATACCTCTTCACCACACAAGTAATTTGCATCCTAGATGCGCATTTCGATAACAAAGTTACCTTCATCTGTAGGGATTACTGAACTAACTGTAAATCGTCATACCAGTCTTATTTATGTCACATAATCAATTACCATGAGGTAATCTGTTTACTAAGAAGTGACCCTACAGGTACAACCTTGCCCAGTAAATAAAACAACAACGGCACTTAATTATTCCTTTACTGGTATCATCAAATAGTTTGGAATTTAATGAACCATTATCATTATTAAGCAAGGGTTTTGAGCGTCTTTTTCGAATAGCAATACTTTCATAACAATCTAATTTTCTGTAATCATCAACAGGCTTTATTATTATTACTTATATTATTCATATTATTTTATTCATATAGTTTGATCTGTCCCTCTAATTGAAAAGTATCTTGAATTTTGAGAAATATTTTTCAGTATTCGCAACGCTGTACGCTACCACGGCTTTCGGCCTGAGTGTTTTCAACAAGCGATTGGTCAATATAATAGCGGAAAGTTTGAATGACAAAACAGCTCATGCAAACTAAGTTGAAAATACATTAATTACTAGCCAACCCAACCTGACTAACCTTACGTAAACAGAATAACCATACAAAATTGTTACAATAACAACTATTTATCGAAATTTCAGTAGGGACGTAGACGCAATGTAACAGAACGCTTCATACAACCGGCCATAAATCATTTTTGGCGATTGGCTAACAGGAGGGGTCCAGATTTCTGCAATCACGAATTATGGAATAATTCTCAGTAACGGACTCTTTATGTCGACAATTTTCGTGTAACAAATAGTTGACTTCGCAGGGACGTCATTATGATGTCCACGAAATACGTCATGAAATAAGACGTCATTTTGAGGTCTCATTGTGGTCAAGGACGTCACGAACCAAAAAGGACTTCAATAAGACGTCATTAGGACGTCATTTCACATTCCTGTGCCACCTACTTAGTTATTCTTTTTTTATAATCCTGACTAAAACTTGGGATCCCAACTTCAATCTCGGGATTCTGACTATTTAATCTCGGGATCCCGATCCTTTTTCCGGGATCCCAACGGGTTCCCGACCCTTTTTCCGGGATCCCTTTTTCCGGGACTTCAATCTCGGGATCCCGACTTCAATCTCGGGATCCCGACTCCAATCTCGGGATCCAGAAATCAAAGTCGGGATTTCGATGGAGCTTTCTGGTCCTAGAACTTTTGTCATGGGAAATCTTTATTAAGCTATAGACACCACATGTAAACTCATCATGGAAGGGTTCTGAAGATGAAATAATTCAAATTTGAAACGTCTACCAGAAAGTATTGCAATAAACTTTCTCATCACATTATTGAAACTCTTCTTTCCCAGATTGAGATACAGAGTCTGTGCCACTACTTTCAACTTTATTTTCCAGAGTGGCTGCCAGTGCACTGCTGTATAAGCTTTTGGTATCTTAGAACGCCCTATGATGCAGGTCATTACTGTTGGCGACAGCAAATAGTAAATAACCCTTCAGTGGTCTGTTTATCCACACTAGGGAAAATTTTTCCATCGGTTTTGATATTATTGACTCAGGTAGCGAAAGCACTCGAGTTTCAATTCTTGGTGAACACGACTGGCCAGAGGTTTGTCTTGAATAAATATTTACAGTAGCAAAACATTCATTTAACGCCCTTCCAATAAGTTCCTTGCTCGAGATCACTCTTCCGAAAAAAACAACACAATGAACGAGGAATTTCAGAGTTCGCTGGAAAGATCAAGGATTTTGCCGTGCGTGAAAGATTAGATGAGAATCACGGATACGAATATATTGAATACGTTGGACGATGGTCGGTTTTTATTACTATCAGAAACCAATACACGTTTGAAAACATACTGGTGAACTTCAACTTTTCAATTATAAGTCATATAATGGTTTTCATCAGATGTCTCATACGTAACGTTGAATGTACTTAAACAATACGTACTCCAATAATCGGTCATACTCATGACTATATGATATACCAAAATTAAACCATTTTACGTCAGACGTTCGCCTTAACTCATTTCAATTATGTTGCATTTTTGATCAAATTGAATGATAAGTACTGCATACTCATAAATACATCATTTGAATGATGATAACTTTGATGATTGCATATACACATATTTTTTAAATACTTTTTCAAATGTTGCCTCTTCCATAATTTGCAGACATCAAGATGAATATGAATATTTCTCCTTTTCTAAAATATAATAGTAAATACACCATCGTCAATATAATCAATATAATTACCAAATAACTACGTATCATTGCATATTTTTCCAGACGTAAGTTATATGCCCCAAAAAGAATATATAATTATTAATCAAAATAATCAATAAAAATTATTATATCATTAATATATATCTTGAGTGATGATAATTTTGAAAATAGATGTATTATTCATATTTGTTTTCAAGAATCGTCTCTCCAAAGTTATTGTGGCATCAGGCAAAATATGAAAATTTTACTTATTTCCTAATATAGTAGTGAAAATATTATATTGAATTCGATCCATTTAACGACCAAATAACTATGTATTTTTGCATACTTTGCCTGACGTAATCAGTTGAATAACTGAAGAAGTATATTCATCTATTGAACAAAATAATCGATATGAACTATTCCATCGTGGATATATCAACTGGGTGATGATAATTTTGAAAATCGAATGAAAATGTATTATTTGTATGTTTCCAAACTTTGTGTTTCCAAAGTTTTCCTGGTTTCAGACAACATATGTGTACTTTTTGTTTTCCATGACATACTAATAAAAATGTTTCATTCAGATTAATAAATTTTCTGACCAAATAACCATGTATTTTTGCACATTTTTTTCAACGTAAGTTGAATACCTGAAAAAATATGTTCACTTAATGATGTAAATAAACAATAAAAATTATTATATCATTTACATATTTATATATGTTTTCAAACATTGCTCTACAAAGTTTTCCTGGCAACAAGCAAAATAAGAATATTTTACATATATCCTAATATAGTAATGAAAATATTATATTAAATTCGATACATTCAACGACCAAATAACAATATATTTTTGCATACTTTGCTTGACGTGAAAATATCTCCTGGATGATGATAATTTTGAGAATCGAATGTATTATTAATATATGTTTCCAATCTTTATCTCTCCGAAGTTTTCCTGGTATTACACAAAATATCTGTTTTTTTAATTTTCCACAATATAGTAATAAAAACGTTTTATTCAGATCAATAAATTTTCTGACTAAATACAACCAAGTATTTTTGAATACTTTTTCCAACATAAGTTGAATAACTGAAAAAATATGGTCGCTCATTGATGTAAATAATCAATGAAAATTAATATATTATCAATATGTCTCTAGAGTGATAGTGATTTTGAAAATCGAATTTTAACAAATCAGATATAGTGTGTCCCACTTACCATGCTCACCATGGGTATCTTTCTAATGGTAAGAGACACGACGTCGGTTAAATGACAGCAAATGTGGAGTTTATCAAGGCCAACTATAATGTGAAAAAATATTTTGATAAAATCTATTCGTTTTTGTTTTATACGCAAATAACAGATTTTGATGATCAATTTCATGTCTCTTGCAAGTGAATTTTGACCCACTTTGGCGGTCCTAATTCGGCAGATATTCATAATTCCGGAGACGATGCACCATGGAATTTTTATTGAAATAAAAAACGGCGGCTACTCCAATATGGCGAACAAGATTTGTGATTATGGTCCGATTCCAATCAAAATTGGTATGTGGGGGTTTTTGAGGTCGGAGATCATGATTTTTTTGTTAAAATTTATAAATTCAAGATAACGACTTCAAAATTGTTCTTGTTTTTGTATAAATGACGATAACTCAGAAAATACGTATAATCGATACGTATTGATGATGTTGACCATCATTCATAAGACGTTAAGTTTATGTTCCACATATATAACAATTTAAAAAATGTTCACCGGGATGTCTCCGGACATACGTGGAACTCAAGTATCAAGGTTCAAAGAGACGTTTTGTTGTATCATTTATCATTTTCAATTTGATTCAAATCGAACACAGATTCACGTAAAATATGCAACATCTAGAAACATCGTGCAATAACAATTGTTATATTTTGTTCGAATTTTTGACTCCCATATACCATCGGTGTAGAAAATTCTAGCTAATATCTCAAAAAACTACTTCTCCCCTGGCTACTACTATGGCGGATATTGTGTTATATTGAACAGATACTTGGGCAATATTTCTCATTGTATATGAAACTATTGCAAGATCATCCCCTATTTACTAGCATGATCTTGTTTTGATTTGAACAGAGGGTTCAGCTGCACACTAGTTTCGAGGTTCCGACATTTATCAGTGCAAGGGTAGGGCAGTACAGAGAGCTTTGACGTCATCTGTTTCCCTTCTGAATCACCACATCACTGTCTCTTTGGTTACTCTGATGGACGTGCGCTGATGAACGTAGTCTAAGTCGTTCCAACTTGCATAACAAGCACTCCGAGTCTCCGGGTTCAAAGATGCAGTTGTGGAACGCTAAACATTTCTGAAAGCTCATCTATAAATGGATAGCTCCAATAGTTATTCCGAGCATGGTCACCGCACACTGCATCTTCCCTAGCTCGCACAAGTCTCTCCAAGACTTCTGAGGGTTGCTCGTAGGGGTGCAACAGGTTGACGAAAATTATAATAACAGTTTTCTTAAATGTGCCACAAGTTCAATTTAGCTTTTGGCTTTTATAATGGCAACGAAGCTGTCAGAGTGACAGGGTGACTCGCGACTAACTCAAGTGGAGACGGGAGTGGGTCATACAAAATAAATTGTGATGAGATGTACGAATGTGGGCGCCAGCTATATGAAGATGCAGGCTCACCCTATAGATTATTTATACTGATTCCCATATAACACGAACAGTATTAAAAATTAAAGTTACCACACTCCTAATGATAAACAGCTTACTGTTTGAAGAAGTATAATTATTAAACTCAAAATTATAGTTCTTACACAATACTAACTGGCTATATAAATAACTGAATATTATCAAAATCGACCTTACAATTGGTCTACAGGTGCAGTTCAATGACCAAATATGTTTGCAAACATTATAACCAACCCCTTAGGCTCTAGTAAGTAGACAAGGTTAAACGTACCCAATATTAAACACAAAATATATCTACCGCTGTAGGGTAGGAGAAAAGTATATGTTTGAAACAATCCGCAATAGTATGGTGCACCTTACCTTGTAGCGTTTACACATTAGCATTAGGTTAAAGACTTTGCTATGAAGAAGGATATCAGTAGGATACTTAGGGCTATATCTGGTACTTGGGGTGCAACGTTGGGTCAACTAGACTAATACCACCAAGCTGATCTTAGCTGCAATGGTGTTCCTTTGAGAGTCGCTGCTACACGGGCAGGAAAGTAGGGTGCTACCACCAGGTTGAGCTTAGCTGAAATGCTGCTTCTTCGACAGTCACGCTATCAGTACCTGAATGCCCCACTCAATGGCTATAGTAGGTAGAAGATGGTCACAAGGAAGACATACCATACATCCACGGAGTCATGAAACTTCCTCCAGAAAGGAAAGAAATACAATGGTAGGGACAGAACTATACATAATCCTAAAATGCAACAAGAACTTGACATATTGTTCAACAACTTGGATGATCTAATCAATACCTCTGTCCAGAACAGGACTAGGTGCTCCCACAATGAAAGATGCTTTCGGTAGGCTCTTTCAGGTGTCAAAAATATCCTGGTCAAAGGGTTAACAGCGGCACATAGGGTCAAGTACCCAAAAGGCCGAACAAATGAGATCCTAAAATACATGAAGAATTGCCAAATGATAGAAGAATACCATGTGCGAGACTTACCAGAGATAATTAGGTTATAGAGCCCCCCGAGAGGTAAGGTTCAGAAATATATGCATACAAAGCAATTCAATCGACTAAACGAAAACTGAAACATTTTGGCAGTTGCAAGATATAATCCCTTTACGGACGATTCAAATGGAAATAAAATTCTTACAACTTATTCCCCAATCAAATTGACAGATCTGGGATTCAAATTTGAATTCGATTGAGGCAAGTGCATTATGAAATCAATGGATGAAATTATTGCTGACGGAGAACAGAACCATCACGGCATGGGACTAATGTAATAATGGCTGCATTCACAATTGAATAGCACACGGGAAAATCGATTAATGTCGAAAAACAATAAATCTTCAGGAAAGCGTCTTTTAATGAAAATTCGGGTTCATTAGCAAGTCGGTCACGTATTTTTAGCAAGTAAGAAATTATAATATTTTTTCAAATTTCATATTCATTGTTTTTCCCGAGTGCGTGTATTTTTATATTCATATTTTCTATGTGACTATTATCGATATTCCCGTTTATTCAGTTACCAAAAGACGCAGCTCTTCAAAAAGGAAAATATTATCTAAACGAATAAATTTGGCAGAAAATGGACTGTCATTGTTTTTCTTGTTGCTCTTCTATCTGCCACAAACCTTTTAGTCAAGGAGATCCTGCGGTTATCAGATATATGGCACATGAAAATTCAATTGACTGCATGAATGAATATAAAGAATTGTCAACATATTATGATATTTGAAACATGCATAAGAGGAAAGATGAAGTAAAAACAATTGTCAAGGAAAAATCTACAGGTACAATGCTAGTATTGTTGCTCAAGGATTTTCGCAGAAATATGGATTCGACTATGATGAGGCATTTAGCTCTCTGGGAATCAGTCGACATTACGTCACAGTCTTTCATTATAATTTCACAACAGCTTTTGTGAATGCAGAACTGAATGAAGAAATATACCTCAAGCAACCTAAGGGCTACATCGAAAAAGGACATGAACATTTAGGATGCAAACTGCATATATCAATAAATGGTTTGAAGCAGGCTGCCAGAATGTGGAATTCGAAAATTCATCAAGTCCTTATTTATATAGAATTCAGAAGTGGTGACTATGACCAATGCCTCTACATAAATGGTGAAGACGAAAATCTAATCTACCTTCTGACATTTGTTGATCACATTCTCATTGCATGCAAAATTATCACAATGATATAGAAAACTGCTGAGATGCTAAAACCCATTTCAAAATGACATGCTTGGGTTACATCGAAAATTATCTCGGTGTACAAGTCAGAAGAGATGAAATAGTATATTACGTTACTAGTGTGGAAAGTGACTCATTTTACATGGGTGGGAATGTTACAGACTTCTCAACAAAACCCCTGTAACCAGACAAATAACAAACAATAATTGGCTGGTTGAAGATGGTAAAAAGTTCATAATTGTTGAGAGGTGGTATTGGAGATGACAATGTGGAATTCAATTGCATACCCTGTATTATTTTTTCGTGGTTGTTTATATACAAAATAAATAAATATATGTTTATTTAAATAATGAATTTCATATGTAACACAATGAATTTCAATCGTCTTATTGAATTAAAAAGTCAATTGGATTGAAAAAGGTTTTAAACAATTTTTGGGTTACAAGCAGTAATTCGACTAACACTTACTTTTCTGTTTATTCAAAGTATTTCTTACATTCGAGAGGAATCTGTCATCTTAAATCTTAACTCTGTGAATGTATGATGTCTAATCTGGAGATTGTTAATATCTAGATAGTGCTTTATTTTCATGCATCAGTTTTTCTGGTAAATTTCTTTTTCTGTCCCATCTTTTCAAAAGAAGATCAAACCAGCCTTTTCTCGGTTATTCGGTTTTGCTTACGAAAGAGCAATTTTTATCAAGTTCCTTGATCTTGTTATCTTTTTATACTAAATTGTTTTTGTTGTTTCTTTTCACTACAATAATTCGAAAAAATTCAGCTGGTTATTATCTCATTGCTTTCAAGTACGTTTCATTGATACCCCAATGCAAATAATCAATTTTTCACTCCACAATTTTCCTCAAAGTGAAATTCAAGTTTGACCATCAATTTCGAGGTGAAGAGCAACACTTTGTTCTCAATATTCCGCACACGTTACAATCAGCTGACGCGTGTGTCGTCGCGTCGGTGCAAGGGTGAGAGTTTATTGATCGAAACACATAGTAATCCTGCATTAATTTTATTCACAAACTCTATAATATATATTATTCAGAAAGAGAAATGGATGAAATGAGTCAATTTATGCTTTATTTCACAGATAAATAACTCTGAGTGATATTTTTTCAGTCCATACTAGTTCCATCTCGCTGACTAATACTTCAGTGAATTGATTATATAAGCAAGTAAGGTAGATAGCTATAATGGGGAGGTACGAAGCACTCTGGGATAAACCCCAACCGATCTGTGAGAATTCACGTTTAATTTACAATGATACCAACTATAATTTACATACCCATGAGTGCGACTGTGACCTTCCTTTTAGTTTTTCCACCATTTCGATTTTTTTTTTCCATTTGGAAATATTGAAAGGTATGTTTATTGTTTATACTGTGAAAGGAGAGATGAAATATTCCACATGAATATTTCTGATCTTTATATCATATTGAAGAAGGCAACTATCAGACGGAAATGAAGTAGGTAGGTAGGTAAGAACATTTGCTAAGTGTCTTTCATTCAATTGATAACGCCATCACACCGGGTGAGTGAAATTCGAGTAGATGCATGGGGATCTCGGAAACGGTAAGAGCTACAGAGAGGGTTAAATGGAGGCAAAGATGCGTATTATGGAGCTCATTACTACGATGTTGAAAAATCTGAGCTAACCCCACTTTCAGAGATATACAGGAAAAAACGAAAAATTTGATTTTTATTTTTCACTTATTTCTACTTTAATACAATATATTTCCAGAATCTGTCTGCAATTTATTATTGCAACTTTCAATGGGCTATGAAAATATTGAAACAAAAGTATTCTACAGGGTGTTGTTTTCCTTGGGCCACCCCTAACTATGAAACTTTAAATACGGACCTGGAATTTTTAACACTTTTTTTAGGCTTCAATAGTCATACTTTATCATGATTGTGAAAACCACTTGAAATTTTCAGTCGTTTCGATGGTATCTGGTCATGATCAGTGAAAATTGGATGATTTGAAAATTCATGTGTTTCGAGACATCTCTTATTCAAATGATATCGACTTATTGTATTGAGTGCATTATTTTTCAAATAAAAAAGTACTCTCAAATGTTTGGAACTTTTACATCCGAATATGTGTATCATCCTACCTATGTTCAACATTTTCGTTTTATTACAGAAAATCGTAAAAATGTACAAATCTCTTTTTCATCTTGCTATGATGCTTCCAGTTGATGAAAACCTAACGCTCATTAGTTTGAGATAAAATTGGTTGTCTTCGAAATCCATATCGATACCTCGATTACTTGCACCGACCTGAGGATTTCTTACAGTAGGCCATAACGATTGTTTATTTGACAACTGTCATAAATTCATCAACTATCGTTTCTGTTTCCGACTGAAAATGCCTTTCACAAGTTTTGAGAAACATGATATGATTATGGTTCATTACAAATCAAATAAAAATTGTGATATAGCAAAAATTAAGTACTATGAATTATATCCGGAAAGACAGCAGCCTTGCAGAAGGATGTTCAGAAAATTAGATAAAAATCTATGTGAGTTTGGCAGTTTTGAGAAACCCAGAAGAAAATACGGGAATAGAATGTCCAATCAAATGAAAGAAAATGTTCTGGTACAGGTATTATACAATTTTTGTTTTCATTGTTTTGAGAAAACTATTGAATACTTTTTCAGATCAGAGATATTCCTTCCAAATCAACGCGGCAAATCGCTTTAGAACTAGAAATTCCTCAGTCTGCAGTAATGAGCGTATTCAAAGGTGATAAATTAAAGTGTTTTCGGACACATTGTGCCCAGAAACTTCATCCTAATGATCCGCATTGACGGTTGGTATGGTGTCGGTGGTTATCCAACAGCATCGAAGACGATCCAGATTTTTTAAATAATATCATTTGGACAGATGAAAGCAACTTCACAAATTGCGGAATTTTCAACAGAAACAATTCTCATATTTGGAACCACGAAAGTTCCAGATCCTTCAGTTTTTTCCTGTATATCTCTGAAAGTGAGCGGGCAGCTCAGACTTTTCAACATCGTAGCAATGAGCTTCATAATACGCAACTTTGCCTCTATTCAACCCTCTCTGTAGCTCTTACCGTTTCCGAGATCCCCATGCATCTACTCGAATTTCACTCACCCGTTATAGTGAAAAAATATTCAGATCTTCTACTGATGCTTGATGTACAACAGAAAGTGTTCATGAAAGCGTACACACAAGAAATACAAATCAGAAAGAAAAGTAGAGTTACAAAAATTATGGAAAATTATATTCGAACTGAATCATCCTCACTATTTGAAAAAATGCTGCATAGTTCATACGTTTTTTACTGCAGTTCCAAGAATGTTGTCACAATTTGATATATTGTCAGATTTGAGTCGTACCCATCCCACTTTTCAGTGGATAAGCTCCAGTACTTCAATTGGAGTCACTTATATCTTCGTTGAAGTAAGAATTTATTGAAGTTCGATCATCAACTATCAACAAATGCAAATACTTTGATGATCTTTGCTATATATTGGTGATTCAGACAGGTTTCGCGGCCCTGCAACTTTCTTATTTGAAGAAAAATCAACAAACCTCATCCAGTTTTGAATGGTTTATTGAAAGCAAGTGAATGAGCGAATTATTTTGGACAACGTCACTCACCTATTTCAATAATGAACGTAAGAAAAATTGTTGACAAAAAACAAAAATCCTACAGAACGTTATACAAAAGAGATTATGAAATATCTGAGAATTTTTAATTATGAAAATCATAAGTAATGGGAAGGAAAATTGCCAATTATTGAAAAAATGTAAATGAAGTTCCTAGCATAGTAACTGAAGAATGTCCAAAGTATATAAGAATGACTAGATAGAGAGTGGATATATGAAGATAAGATAGAAACTATAAGAAAGTTAATTTAAGATAAAATGCGATTGAAAATTTCGATAGGAAAAATAAACATGGAAGAAAACGTACAAAAATAAGGAAAGGGAAATTCATATGCTGACGTGCGATTGTCATTTGGGGGGCCTTATGAAGTCTTTACTCAGTCATAGAGACTTCCAGTGAAATCGAAAATGAACAGAAAATTTGTTCAATTAGTGAAATTAATATTAAAATTCGACTAAAAATGTATCAAAACGTTGAAGAGAAATTTTAGGGAATTGTTATGATATGGTTCCCTATGAGAAGAGGAAAACCTCTTCTACAAAAGTAGAAATTCAAAAATGTATATACTATATTCAAACAAATCATAAAAACTATATTTTCAACAGCACAAAATCATCTATATCCAAACACTCGGAATACTAAACTAGCAGAGTCAACAGGAACGGTAGCAGTTATAGTCCAAGTCAATTTTCACTACGTTCCTATCATAAGTTATCCCACGATGAAAACACTTTCATCAATTTTCAAATAATTTTCTATGCAATAGGAGTTTCGTCGGCAAGTATTGAATTGAAAATCCAAAACAACCTCCTTGAGGTATGGTTTCGCTTGTGCGGCTGGCAGTTGCGTCCGAACGCAACCGCCGTCACTGACTTAATAGGATTTACCTGCAACCGTGCTTGCTTGTGCGTCTCAGACGTACAGATCGACAAGTGCGAGGATGCCTCTGAGATGCGCAAACGATAGAACGTTAACTGCTTGAATAAGGCATAGCGATTGAGCTCCTGCCCCACTCCAGGGTTTTGTCAACTGCGCAAACAATTCTCGGAGGAATCCTTACGCTTGTCGATCAGTACTGCCCGACGTTCGGCGGCATTCGTCTGTCAATCTACTGAGACGTGTCTCAGTCTGGCTACAAGCACATTGAAGTCAACACGCCGTTATTGCATTTTTCTAATTATTCTTCACATCTCCGTCCTCCTTTGGTTATTGTAGTACGCCTATTTTCTCCCATATTGCATCCTTGAAAGCCAAGTCTTTTTAGTCTCGTTGCTTGGGATCATAAATTGCACTTTATTTCCCCACTTCCTCAATTACTTTTTCCTCCTCTATACTAGAAAATTTTGGCGCCATAATTGAAAGATTGGTAGACTTACCTGAAGGAAGATCAATCTCAATTATTCGAACATCGTAGTCCTCCTTTGGTTATTGATAGATCCTTGAATCTTATACCCCTGTATACGGTTCAGCACAAGTTTTAGAGATAAAAACTACTTAGGTTTTTATAATACGTACTCATCGCTAGTCAGATCTGCCCTGCTGTTAGTCAGTCTTTAATTTTGTGCCTCTGAATAATAGTGGTAGTGTTAAAATTCGTACAATATGCCTCGCAATCATCGAAAACGGAAGGCTTTGGATGAATTACGAAAATTGCAACGGAAAATGGCTCGGTTGGAGAGAAAACTGAGTAGTGAGAGTTCAGATAGTGAAGGTTAGTACCATACAGGGCAGAAGAAAGACACATTTCGCTTCATATTGGGCGAAATCATATAGGGTGAGGTCTCAGTTCTGAGTAATCCAATAATCCCGGGGTATCACTCGATACCCACATATTTTTTTGTGGTATTTATAGTATGTAAACGAATCAACATTTTGACATCACTCGATGTCTGGCACAAAAAGGAAAACATACTCAGGAAATTTTTTCTTTGTACTAGGCTCTCAACATTCGGGCTCGTCTTCCGATGATTCCGATTCAAGTGAGAGGGATGACACTCGTCATACCGTTACAACTCATGCACAAGTACACACCGGTGTAACTCCTGAGGTGGAACAAACAATGGAGGATCAGAGAGATTTTTCTCTATTCTTAGGACAGTCTCCTTAATGTCAAAATAAATTGGGAGCACCTATACATGATGAAATAGTTACGAGGTGGAAGACATATATGAGAGAGGGTGTCTCCAATGAAATACGAAAGGAGCTTCAACAGAAGTACTTAATACCTGATAATTATACCTTTCTGAACGCACCAAAATTGAATGATGAATTGACACAATTAATTCCTGAGCATATTCAAAAACGAGAAAAATTTTTTCAAATCTGTGTAGGTCTGAGTGCCCTAAGTGGACTTCTCAATCAAAAGGCTCAAGGTTCTAATGATAATATTACGCTCATCAATGAGCATAGCCAGATGTTGGCTGATTCTGCTCAGATTATTGGGAACGTACATTATGCTCTTTTGATTCATCGCAGAACTGGAATACTTCCATTCATCAACACGGATAGCAAGGCAGCCTTCCGTCAGAGCCCAATTGACGATTACCTTTTCGGATCAGGGTTTTTGGAAAAAATAAAAACATGTCAATCTGTACGAAAAGCATGTCAAGACATAAAGGATACTAAAAAACCTCTTCAAGTACCTACCAAGAAAAAATGTTTATCCAAACGCTCATATCAAAAATTCAGGATGAAACAAGAAGGGAGGGAAACTCGATTGGTAGACCCCAGACCATTCTACAGAGACCAACACCAGCTATCAGGGAAGATGAAATACAAATCGTCGAAGCACCAATCACAGCAGTACAACAATCACCGACAAAAACGATAATCCAGGTAACACATAGTTATGCAGGTAGATTACAATTTTTTGTCCATGCTTGTACCAAAATAACCAACAATACTGTAATTCTTGGTTGGGTAAAAGGTATTACTTTAACTTTTATAAACAGTCCGTATCAGGTTTATCACCCCTCTGTATATATTCCGGGGACCCAACGTCACCGATATATTTCAGAAATAAAATCTTTATTAAATGAGGGATCCATGTAAGTGTACACATTCAAAAGATGAATTTATTTCCTGTTATTTTTTATTCCAGAACCAAATGGAAATTTCAGGTTCATTCTTAATTTGAAACAACTAAATCATTTCGTTATGCAACTATCATCAAAAAATTATTACATGGCAAAAGTTGACTTGACTGATGCTTATTATCTTGTTGAACATTTCAGAAAATATCTCAGATTCGAATTTGAGGGTACCCTTTATGAATACCACTCTTTGCCTTTTGGGTTGAATTTAGCTCCATATTTCTTTACAAAACTATTACGACCAGTTGTGAAATATTTGAGACTCCAGGGTTGTCATCTTGTAGTTTATTTGGATGATATTCTCCTTATAGGAAAAACATACCAAGCCTGTGAGAAATACTTTCAATTGACAATAGATATATTACAGAATCTGGGTTTCTTGATCAATAAAAAAAAGTGTACTTCAACCTAAAAAGCAAATTGAATACCTTGGTTTTATATTAAATAGACAAACTTTAACAATAGGTTTATCTGCAGAAAAGAAACATAACCTCAAAATAATATTGAAAAACTTCACAACCAAATTCAATTGCAAAATTAGAAACTTAGCTAGCGTTATCGGAACATTGGTTTCCATTGCACCAGTAGTGAAGTACAGCTGGCTCCATATAAAAGAAATGGAAATTGAAAAATTCAAATCACTTAAGAAAAACCCTAATTTCAATTCAAAAATTGAAATTTCTTCTGAAATAAAGAAAGAAGTCGATTGGTGGATCCTCGCTCTTGCCAGAGCTGAAAGGATTATCCGACCCCGACAATATTCAACCACTATATACTCGGATGCTTCGACTACCGGTTGGGGTGTATTTTGTGAAGAAACTGAGGCTTGGGGTTTCTGGGACGAAGATGAAGCATCACATCATATAAATTGGTTAGAGTTAAAAGCGGCTTTTCTTGGCTTGAGATGTTTTGCAAAAGATTTAAAAAATATCAATATATTGATGCGTCTAGATAATGAAACGGCTATAGCATGCATTTCAAAAATGGGAAGTACAAAATTCCAGCATCTGAATGGCATATCAAGAGAAATGTGGAAACGGTGTGAAAATAAAAATATATTTTTGTCAGCATCTTACATAAGTTCTTCTGAAAATTATTTAGCGGATGAATTATCTAGAAGAAAATCTATTGATGCCGAAAACGAACTCAATAATAAAATTTTCAACAAAATTAAAAAACAGTTCGGTCAACCAGATATTGATATTTTTGCTTCACGCATTAACAAAAAATGCCACAACTACATATCGTGGGGCCCCGACCCAAAATCGGATTTCACAGAGGCATTCACCATTCTCTGGACATCTCTTTATTTTTATGCTTTCCCGCCTTTTGCAATCATTGGAAAAGTTTTGGAGAAGATTATTCAAGATAGAGCTACGGGTATTATGGTGGTGCCAAATTGGCCAACATAGGCATGGTACCCATTATTTTGTAACTTATTAACTGAAACACCCATAGTATTCGAACCTACTGAATCATTACTTTTATCCCCTTTCAGGAAACGTCACCCACTACACCAGACACTTTCCCTGATGGCAGGGAGATTATCGGGGAAGCATTTGGAAAAAGAGTTCCACATGAAATAGTTCCCACAATGATGGCTTCACTTAGTGAAAACACCATAAAACAATACTCTTCATCCCTAAGATTTTGGTGGGAATTTTGTGAAAATCAGGAGGTAGATCCAAGGGAATGTCATATGAACATAGTACTTAAATTTATAATAAATATGTTGAACTCCAAAAAATCGTATTCATCCCTAAATACTGCACGATCAGCATTAGCGCTGATTTTTGAATTCACGCCAGTGCAAGAAAATATTTTGAAGAGATTTTTTAGAGGGGCTTATAATATTAACCCATCTTGTCCAAAATATTCTTTCACCTGGGATCCGAACCCAGTGTTACTAACGTTGAGATAGATGTTTCCTTCAGAAAAACTCACACTTAAAGATCTCACTATAAAATTAACTATATTATTAGCATTAACAACAGCCCAGAGAGTACAAACACTCTCCAAAATGTCTTTGAATAATATAACTAAATCAGAAAATAGACTAGAAATTAGGATTTCTGATCGCATTAAAACCTAAGGGCCAAACAAAAAACAACCCGTGCTTATCTTCCCATATTTTCGAGATAAGCCAGAACTTTTTGTAGCTTCCACATTAGATTTTTATATTGAAAAAACAAAATCATATTGAAGTGCAGAAATTAATTTTGTCATATTGACTTATAAAAAGCATTTTCACCCGGCTTCATCACAAACCCTGAGCCGTTGGATCAAAAATATATTACAGAGCAGTGGCGTGAATACTAACATATTCGGTAGTCATAGTGTTCGGCACTCAGCCACTTCATTAGCTTTTAGATCGGGTATCAATATAAGTACCATACGAAACACAGCTGGCTGGACTGAAACTTCCAGCGTATTTAATACATTTTATAACAAACCTGTTGTTAAAAATGCAGAAGAGTTTGTTAATTCCATTATTTTGAGTAATTTAAATTAATATTGAGATTACGAAACTATAGATAACAGATTTATTATAAAAAAGTTACTTGTTAAATAGGGTATATAGATACATTTACATTTCTTATTTTTTTTTGTAAACTATTTACAATATACATTATTACTTGTACGAATGACGCACTTTTATTAATTCTCTAAATATCTATCTATAACCAAAGGAGGACGGAGATGTGAAGAATAATTGAAAGATTGGTCGACTTACCTGAAGGAAGATCAATCTCAATTATTCGAACATCGTAGTCCTCCTTTGGTCAGGAGCCCACCCACCACATGAAATTAATTTTCATCACCCAAAAAGTGCGAATGGGCCACAAAATCAGACTGACTAACAGCAGCGCCGATCTGACGAGCGATGAGTACGTATCATAAAAACCTTAGTAGTTTTTATCTCTAAAACTTGTGCTGAACCGTATACAGGGGTATAAGATTCAAGGATCTATCAATAACCAAAGGAGGACTACGATGTTCGAATAACTGAGATTGATCTTCCTTCAGGTACGTCGACCAATCTTTCAATTACGGCGCCAAAGTTTTCTGGTATAGAGAAGGAAAAAGTAATTGAGTAAGTGAGGAAATATAGTGCAATTTATGATCCCAAGCAACGAGACTAAAAAGACTTGGCTTTCAAGGATGCAATATGGGAGAAAATAGGCGTACTATTGGAAAAAATGGTAAGCTTTTATGTAACGTGTTTTATTCTGTTATATTTCATTCAAAGTACTGCTGGTTCTACTAATAGGAATATTTTGTCAACTAACTTTTTCTTCGCCTTTAAAAAAAAATTATAAATTGATTGACAATACCAGTCGGGAGCGCTACATCTCAAACAATTCTCCAACACAGCATTTACAGAATAATGAAACCAATATAAGCACAACACAGCACGCACAACATTCACAAAAATAACTCTCTGAGAATCCTTAGTCATTTTTTTTTGTAGTAGTATTTGGTTTATTTCAGTTCTATTTCCTTTTGCTCTGATTCAAAATAAATGAAATACTTTCCTCAAAGTAATGGCCAATTGTAATTCAGAAAGGTAAATTGAATTTCAGAATATGTAGATTGAAATTCAGAACTGTGAATTGAAATTCAGATTATGTGAATTGATTTTCAGAAAGCGTAACTTGTAAATCAGAGGTGGCCATCTGTGAATTATGTACAGGAAACAATTTATCAACATGGTAAAATAGTGCCAATCGAATTTTTAAAGAAGTATGCCCATCCACACATCAAACTTCGTAACTATCGATAGGTATGCAATTATTTACAAAGTTAAATTATTTTGAATTGTTGTCAAATGTCACGTTGTTTCGTATGCCTAACTTTTTTCTATTGGAGGAGATTGCGCAAGGGCTGCACAGCTCACATTTCATGCGGCTGCTATTATAGCATTGCACGATATGGAAGTAGGACGCGAATTTTTCACAATTATATTTTTGTAAGGACGAACAAATTGAAATATCCATATAAATTAAATAAAGTTTATTACTTAATGGAGGGTTCTTCCTATGTTCCTATATAAAATCTGATGTGAAAAACTTTCTACTGAAAGATATCTTCGTCATGTGTTATACAAATGCATGGTCGTGTATTATAACTGTTCATATCTTGATGTATTATTTCTCTACATACATATAAAATATTAGCAAATCATACATTGCTGGAATTCAAATGATGTTTTCTGATTTACAAATTATTGTTTCTGAATTACAAATTACCTTTTCTGAATTTGAATTTACACATTCTGAAATTCAATTCACTATTCTGAATTTCAATTTTTACATTCTGAAATTCAATTCACCTTTCTGAATTGCAATTCACGCATTCTGAAATTAACTTTACTAATATGAATTTCAATTTATACCTTCGGAAATACAAATTACCTTTCTGAATTACAATTCACACATTCTGAAATTAACTTTACTATTCTGAATTTCAATTAATACTTTCTGAAATACAATTTACACTTTCCGAAATTAACATTACCGTTTCTGATTTACTGCTCGAAAAGGTGTAGATGATTTCTTATTATGATTCTATGGTAGCGTTCTGTGGATCGTTGTATAAAGACATCTTGTGTTTTATGACGTTTTTTTCTCAATAATTTCAAATATTCGTTCTCTCCTTCTCCCTGCAATAGCAGAGCAGCGAAAAAGCGTTAATTCATCTTGACACGTTGATATACAACACAAGGCTGCCAAGATTTTGAACGTCCGACGGATTAAAGAAAAACACCCAACCGCACCGCCAGTCGCTGCAGCCAGCATCTGCGTTCGGACGCAACCGCCACACGGACAAGCGAAACCATACCTTAAGACTGCCGAATCATCTCTGCACAACACCTTGCAAAGTATTTTTCCAAGAATACATTATGCAATGCTTCCTGTAGGAACTAGCAAATGTTACTGAAAAAAGATGTGACAACTGCAGAGTACCGTTTCACGGTTCTGCCAAATGAGATTTTACCAGGATATCCAACATCAAAGTCAACATCAAATTGGCTTCATTGGGAAACAGAAAGGTGTTCCTACTGAATTCCAGACAGTATAAGATACTATACACAAATGGACTGAGAAATATTAATTAATGTTGGATTATGAAAGAGGAAAACTGGGACCACAGATCCAAAATTTCAATATTAATTTGAAAAGCAAAACTTTTAATTTAGAAAATGGAGTTACTTTTTCTGATTTAAGAACAACATACAAATAATTAACACATGTAGAATCAACTCGATAGTTCATTTAAAAAAAAATCATATCTTGATACAATCATAGAATGAACATGAACTATGAGGGAAAATTCAATGTGATTAAAAATATCAGTAAAAATGAAGTTGATAATTCAAAATCAGAAACATCCAATAAAATAAATTTCCAAGTAAAATAAAATAAATGACAGTGATACCTAACGATATTCAATAATTTCTATCACTTGGTCCTAGGTTTAGTATATCCAACTATGGATGTTTTAGGAATGGATTCGCACCTTGCATATTTGGAAAACATTATTGATAACTTCAATGAGAGAGATGAAAACTAATATCGAGCACAATTCACCAATATCATCACAAACTTTTGTCGTGTGATTACTAATCAGGTGCTCAGGTCAATTCACTTTGATGTTCAACAAAATACATCTGAAACAACATCCTGAATCGTACATTGTTAATAATGCTTCTAAACCCATAATCTTCCAAGGTATTCAAAAGTTTGTCTTGACCTACAGTATCGAATGCCTTGGCTAGGTCTGAGTATATACATATTGATGGATTGTTATGATCAATGGCTTGACTCATTTTTGAGGTCAAAAAGACAATCGCATCTTCCGTGGATCTTCCTTCACGAAATCCGAATTGACTCCCACTGATTATTTTGTATTTATCAAGGTATTTACTTGTTCTACTCTTTAGTTATTTTTCCATGATTTTTGTTATATTCGTCTATAGTTTTTTTTTCTAGATTTCTTTCCAGATGAAGTCGGAGAGCCAAAAAATTGCCTAATTTTGACTAGCTATAACTTGGACATTCCTTGGCCGATATTGGATTTTCAACCAAAAGTGGAAAGCGTCATCCTTGGTCTATGCGCCATTGGCATCGTGTTTATTTTTTGCAATTTGTTCTCTTTGTACAGGGTGAGAATTTAGAGCCGAAAACATTTCAAAGTTTTGGCCAATAATTTGGGAAATCTGAGGGACCCTTGGGTTGGGTGAATTGTTGGGCCGATACCTCGAGATATCTTTGATAAATTGCGTTGCTATGGAAATATCTCCATTTTATTAATTCCCGATTTGATTTTAAAATGTGTGCTCTTTTATTCGAACAGTAACAGCCACCGTCTAAACTGCAACAAGGGATATTTCTACTGAATATAATTAACATCAGTAGCGCACATAAAGAAGTTTATGATTAGAAACGAAAATTCGTTTTTATAGAAAAATTCAACAGTTTTATCGATCGTTACAATTGAAAAGGTGCCATACCTTCAATTAGCATGATGCTGACAGATTCAGAGGTGTGCAAAAGGGGATTATGTAATGTAGAGGAATTAAAATTCCAGTTTAATTTTTTTTCTTACTTTTGATTAACTAAATTTGAGATGAGCATCCATGTTATTTGAAAAATAACGAATTTCGTCAGGACCGAGCAATAATACACACTGCAATCAGAAATAGGGTTTGGACCGCCAAAATAATCCGAGCGCACCTGCAGTTAAATGTTTCAGCAAGACGCCTACATTACCAGGGATTAAATGCTCGCTCACCAAGGCGGCTTCATGACAAGGGATTAAATGCTCGTCGCCCACTTTTAACAAATATCCACCAGGCGAATGGAAGAAGATGGTCCGCAGAACACATGCATTGGTATCTTTGGAGAAGAGACTGTCTTTTCGCTGATGAATGTCGTTTCAACCTGTATAATTCCGAAGGCCGATTGTTAACTTGGCGGAGACGGGGAGAACGTTAGAAGAAAACATGTGTACCCAAGTTGCATTTGGCGGTGGTGGATTGAAAGTTTGGGGCGGTACTCAACAAAACGGATAGACAACTCTTGTGGTGTATCGAGGCAATGTTAACAGCAAAGTCTACATGAATGAATGTCTGCTTCAGGAAGTTCTTCCGCATACTCGAAATTATCGCGAAGATTTTGTTCTTGTGGACGATAATGCTCGGCCTTATCAGGCAGTAATGATAAACGGGTATCTGCAAGACCAAAATGTCAATCGTAGTGAATTGCCTCCCAGATCTCCAAACTTGAATCCTATTGAGCACGTCTGGAGTTAGCTGAAGTTGGATTTTTCCTGAAGGAAACGTCAGCCAGAAACTCTTGACCATCTTGAATGGATGATCCTCTAAAATCTCCAAACGTTTCAACTGCAACTGTGGCAGTCATCTTCAATGGCGTAGTTGAAGTACTCTTTTTGACGTATCAACTGAAACTGAAGCTATCGTCTTTGGCATGTCATTTATAGTGCAGATTTTGCGCGCACTTTCTGTGATGGTGGATTCGCGCGTATTTTCCGCACATTGCTTCGTTTTGGCGCCTTTAAATGCTGTGTGCCAGATCTTTGGTAGATATGTTCTTTCTTCCTCTCTGTTGAAGTTCTCTTGGTGTTTGTGTATTTCTACTGCTTCTAAACACATTCGTTTTGAATAATGATTCGACGTCGCTAGTCTCTCGGTGTTTTCGAAAAGGAACTTGTGTTCTCCGTCGGACAATGCATGTTCAGCGACTGCGGACTCATCGGTCTGTCCCAATCGAAAACTCCACTTGTGCTCAACCAGGCGGGTACCAAGATTCCTTTTCATCTGATCGATATAAACTTTACCACAGCTACATGGAATCCTGTAAACTCCCGTTGATTCGAGTGGATCTCTGCTGTATTTTGCTGATCTCAGATACTCCGATATTTTCTTCGTTAGTTTGAAGACGGTGTTGATTTTCTCCTTCTTTATGATTTTCCCAATTCGGTTAGTGACACCTTGTATGTAGGACTGTGCCTTGGGGTTGGTCTTCACTGGTGTTCCTTTCCTTCTCCCTTGGACGGGTATCACGGGTTATGTCTTTTCTGTCGTAGCCGTTCTCTTGTAACACAGTTGTTAGGTGTTTTATTTTGTCTTCGATATACCCTTTTTCACGGTTCGTTTCTGTTTTGGATGATGGTTGGATCCATGTACATATCGGTCTGTGTGTGTTTTCTTCCTGTACACCTTATGGCCTAAGTAAATATGCTATGTATGTTCTAGCATTTTCCTTACTGACATTTACATGTTAAAAAGGCTGAGCTTCGATTTGCAACATTTTGTCTCATTTTGTGGTGGGAAAAACAATCAGGCTCACATTAATCGTGACGTAGTCGAAATCGAGCTCACGTCCCTCAGGACGTATGGAGTATGGAAAAAATAATGAAAAAATTTAAACTACCCCCCTTTCATCCCTCCAGCACCCTCACATTTAACAAAAATCAACCATTCACAACGTATGACACCTCTTTGGGAAGATATTGTCGTATAGAGTATGAAAAAACTTGGTCGCATATCGTACAGAGTGTTTGAAAATACATCGCAAAAGAAAAAAACAGCATATCATATAGGGTGTCCCAAAATTATTGAAAACCAGTCATGGCCTCGCGGGAAAAATATTAACGATGCTTTTGATGGACGTACAGAGTAAATAAAAAATGGTGAAAAAAATTATTACTAACCGCCGCCCTCCAGCACCCTCATAATTAACGAAAATCAACCTATCATAACGTATGACACCTATTTGGACAGGTATTGTCGTACAGAGTACGAAAAAACATGGACGCATATCATACAGAGTGTTTGAAAATACATCGCTAAATAAAAAACAGCATATCATATAGGGTGTCCTAAAATTATTGAAAAGCAGTCATAGCATCGCGGGAAAAATATTAACGCTGCATTTGATGTACGTACAGAGTGAAGAAAAAATGGTGAAAAAAATTATTACTACCCCCCGCCTCCCCCCTAAACCATCATATTTAACAAAAATCAACCAATCATAGCGTATGAAACCTCGTAGGAAAGGTATTGCCGTATGGAGAATGAAAAAACCTGGTCGTGTATCATACAGAGTGTTTTATTGTTAAGAAAAAACAGCATATCATATAGGGTATCTCAAAATTATTGAAAAAATTATTAAAAAACGTTATACGGAGTGTTCCAAAATCAATCGACAGAAAAAAACCTTATAGGCGGGTCTCCTTCCAAAGTTATTCATAACAGTTAAAACATGGCAGCTACCACACACAAGGACCAAGTTGTTAATTAGCAAGTTGAATAATACAGGGTGTATCATAATGCACCGTAAAAGAAAAAAACACTAGCATAACATATAGGGTGTCCTAAAATTATTCACTCCAGAAAAAGCAAGGTGGAAATAATAGACACAATGGGAGTATACAGAGTGCATTAAAAGTAAATCATCAGAAGAAAGACATGGCGGCTACCGCAAATAGAGTCAAAGAGTAATCATTAGAAAAACATGGAGGCTTCTTTTCGAAATAAGTATACAAGGTGTAATAACATACCATTTGAGAAAAAATGTGACAACACCGACTTCAGGTAGATGAGCTATTTGTTACAAAAAATCTTCCCCAATTGTAGCCTCGCGGGAAGGGAATTATGTAGTTCAAGTTGTAGTTCAAGTTGAGACCTCTTGTGTGCATAATAAAAATATTCGTCAAGTATATGACTGTTGTGTAGCTTGATTGCGGTCTAATAATTAGAGGAGTATTGCAATGGAAAATATGTGAATTGGTCATTAGAGAAAAAACCTGGGCCGAGAGGCACAAGTATTTGTCGATGAAATCAATATCCGTCATGATATAAGCTGGAAAGTAGTTGTTTCAATATCTGTCATGGCATTGCCAGTGGAGTAGTCGTTTCCATATCTGTCGTAGTATTAGCAAAGGAAGTAGTTTTAATATCCGTCGTGTTATTAGCCAGAGAAGTAGCTGTTTCAATAGCCAATGAATTACTCTCATTATCCGTCGAGGTATTAGCCAGAGGAGTACCTATTTCAATATCCGTCATGGAATTAGCTAGGAAAGTAGCTGTTTCAATATCCGTCATGGTATTAGCCAGAAAAGTACTTGTTTCAATATCTGTCATGGTATTAGCTAAGAAAGTACATGTTTCAATATCTGTCACAGTATTAGCCAGTGCAGTAGTATTAGCCAATGAAGTACTCTCAATATCCGTAAAGGTTTAAGCCAGAGGAGCACCTGTTTCAATATCCGCCTTGGAATTAGCTAGGAAAGTAGTTGTTTCAATATCCGTCATGGTATCAGCTAGGAGAGTAATTGTTTCAATATCCGTCATGGTATTAGCAAGAGAAGTAGTTGTTCCAATATCCATCATGGTATTAACCAGGAGAGTAGTTGTTTCAATATCCGTCTCAAAGTGTTCAGCAAGGAGATTAGTTGACTCAATATCCGGTGTGCTATAAGCTAGGAAAGCAGTTGTTTTGATATATGTGATAGTATTAGCAAGGAAAGTACTTGTTTCAATATCCGTCAGGGAAGTAGCTGTTTTAATATCTGTCAAACTATCAGCCAGAAAAATAGATATTTCAACAACTGTCGAGCTATTAGTAAGAGAAGTTTCAAAATTCGTCATAGTATTAACCAGGGTAGTAGTGGACACAATACCCGTCATGGTATTGGTGGAGTAGTTCTTTCAATACTTGTCATGGTATTAGACAGGAACTAGTTGTTTCAATACCCGTCGTAGTATCAGCTAGGAAAGTAGCTATTTTCTGACCGGTATTTGTCAGAATGTAGGTGTTTATATGAGAAAAAAGATCCAGTTGTGTATTGGTCCCTAAACACGGGTTGACAAACAATTTTTCAGAAACTATCCACTCCTATCACGTCAGGTTGACCTAGCTCTCTAAGGCGCTTAAGGTTTGGTTCCCGAAAGGTAACGTGGGTTCAAACCCCACGACAATATTTTTTAGTCATTAGCACACCATATTATCAGATTATAAAGAAAAACTGGCCAGAGTACTGTTCCTTGCAACACACCATGAAATTTTATTTTAAATGCAAAATGCTCGCGCAGAATCACGGTAAGTTCATTCGAAGAAATGTGAAGCCATTTAAGAATAATCATTCTCTTGGTTCCGTTGACTTTTAATTTCGCACATCATGATTATATCGCTGGTCTAGCATCCTTCAATATGGGAGTTATGAGTAATGATTAGCGATAATTTATTGATTAATCTAATGAGACGACTTCGATTTATTGCAAATTTATCCTATTAACGTTTTCTATTCTACATTTTGTACGAGTTGTTCCTTTTTATTCTATAAATACGTTTCATTTTATCATTACTAATACCATAGGTAATGTTTTTCCAAGGTCTCGTTCACTGACTGCAAGCAAACTGAAAAATGAACTCAACTGTAACCCAGAATTTGCCTCCATCAGGTGTTGCAAGAATTGTCGAATAATTATTGGCATTTGATTAATAATTTTAGGTGAACTTTTGAAGTGCACTTATTAGTTATATTGGACCAATTCAACTGATGTAAGTACAACAATGTTTTCGGTATCAGTCTACTTTGTCACTTGATTTATATGAAACGTTGAAAGGTTTTTGAATGGTGTTGTTTGAAATTGTTCATAAACAAAGCGTTGGCGTAATGGCGACCATTTATTTTAAAAGTGAAAATTATTTTCTCAACAAACCTCCTTCATAACCTGCTCCAAAAATATAAGAATCTTTTTGAGTTTATGGACCGATTCAATACCCAGTAACACAACATTTCTTTGTGTATTCTTACACAACTCTTGTACAGTTTTTCGAAGAAGAGTTACGTATTCAGACGTTTACAAGAACACAACAACGTTTTATTTCCAAACTCGTACTCGTACGTTTTCAAGTAATATGTAAGTATCATTTTTGTTTAAGACAATTTCCGAAAAAAAAAATTTCAATTTTTTTTTAATTACGCATTTACTGGGGGAGGTATAGCCACTTAAGGTTCATAAGATTTCTCATCTTGAGTTTTGTGAAAAAAGGATAACTCTCAAATGAAATGGTCAAAACTTTTCTTTAATTCGTTTCAGTTATTAGTTATCTTCAATTTTTTTTCAAATAAAGACCATGTTTGCTAACACATAACAAAGCCAAATTTTAATATCAAGCAAATTTTCTACATGGGTAGGTTAATCCCCACGATTGTGGGAATTGTCTTGACAATAACAGTGTCCGAATGGTTTTCAAATTTCTGGACTTTTCAGTATATTAACACATATGTTTATCTCATTAGTGCTCCATAACGAACACTATCTTCGTGTAAGATTGACACAAGAACGTCCTGTGATACTTTTCACAATATGTATGTAAGTGTCTTTGAATTTTTTTTTGTAGTCCTGGGGTGTTTGTTCTCAGAAGGGACAACGGTATATTGTTCTGGGTTATTAGATGTAACTTAAAATTTAGCAACAAAACTTGTTGAACTCCAAGTTTCAATAAAACGACTTCAGACATGTTATTGTGGTATTCCTCAAGGAACTTAACATTTTGGCGAACAATTTTTTGTGGTGTAATACTACTATGAGGTATGAAGATTCGAAGTTGTATCTCGATTTATAAATATTTTTCTGCACGTTTCATTCAGAATGAGTCAAAGAAATATTTTGATAATTTGGTACTTTGAAATTTTTTTGTCACTGAGCCAGAAATATTTTGCTACTTAGTACTTTAAAATTTTGTTCATTGAGCCAGAAATATTTTGATACTGAGTACTTTCAAATGTTTTTCCACAGAGCCAGGAATATGTTGATAATTAGAACTTTGAAGTTTTTTTCACTGAGTCAGAAATTATTTCGATACTTCTGGTTACCAATCAGAAGATATCTCAAGAAGGGTACCAAAACTCCCTCCCTTCAAAACACGACAATTTTGTTGTCATTCTTCATTAACATTATTTGTTTAATTTTTTATTGATTATTTTCAAATTCATAGATTTTCACTTGAAAATTTTCGATTTTTTCATTTGAAGTTGTATATTCTCGTTTTTCTGTTAGAAGGAATCAACCCTTTAGCTATCTAATTAGTGAACATTTTGGCTTTTGGTAATTTTGTTGAGATAAGGCAATTTGAAGCTGAATCTCGATTCATAAATATTTTTCTGCGCGTTTCATTCAGAATGAGTCAAAGAAATAATTTGATACTTTGTACTTTGAGAATTTTTGCACTGAGCCAAAAAATATTTTGTTACTCAGAACTTTTCAAAAAATTTCACAAAAAGCCAGAGATAAGTTTGATACTTGAAACTTTGAATTTTTCCTCATCAAAATTACCAATTTCCAAAAAGTTTACTGATAGCATGGCTGGAGGGGTGATTCTTTTAGAGAAACAAGAATTTACAAATTTAAATGAAAAAATAGAAAATTTTCAAGTGAAATTCTATGAATATAAAAATAATCAATTAAAAAAAAAATAAATATCAAAATATTATTTAAAAGATATGAGAATTCAGTCAAAATGAACATGCAACAATTTGGCATTCATGGATACCTACCAACCAACATAACGAGATAACTAAAAAAATTAAGATTCATGGCAAAATATACAAAAAGTTGATAGTAGAATAGTTTTAGAATTGACAAATCAACCAAGAAAAGTTCATTGTGCCACTTGTAATTAATATGAGTAAAAAGAAAATGAGCGAGTTGAAATCACTAGCAACCAATCGGCTGAAGATGAAGTGCGAGATCTCGTCATGAAACTATATCAAGAAACTCCTTGAAGAAAGAAGGTGTCTGACATAAAATGAGGATGGTTCAAAGTATCTAAAAAATGTCTTCAAATAGAATATCTAATTTGATCAGTATTTTGAGCAAAATTCGAGAGTTGTATCATCACTAATGTTACGGCTTCAAGTTTATCAACCGTACAAAGACAAAAAATCCAAATTTTGAGTGAAACGTTAAAAACGTTGAAATTTCAGAAATTATTGTTAATTTTTATTTCGAATGCTAGATTTGTAAAAAAATTAAACAAATATGCATGTTTGAGGAATTGAAATTATCGGTTGAACAAGATGCTGTGAATTGAAAGCAAAACAACGGCTGATGAATGAAATTGAAACTGGTATTAAGATGATTAACAGAGAAAAACAACCTTGAATTCCTACCACTCGGGATGTATCATTTTTCAATCCTGCTGGGGTGATAAAATTAATTTATAATTATAACAATTTCAGAAATATTTTCATCAATGGGTACTTACGAGCAAACTGATGCAAAATTGTCAATGGAAAAAATTGTTAATAATTTTTTTTCAGATTTAGTTCAATTATGATCAAACTGATGCTGCACTGAGCAAACACACTAAAAAATATGTTCTTCATTATCTTAGTTCCAGTGTAAACTGCACAGCACAAACTCGGTATTATGGATATGGTAGGATTATTTCAGTTCAAATGGAATGAGGCTAAAACTACATTGCAAAATAGTGTAAATTAATATGTTGATCAGCCTCTTTTTAGCGGTGTAAATGTACCCTGATCAACCGTAGGCAGGTCGATAAAGTAAAAATTATATACAAAATAATTTTATTTGCACAAATCTTCATTGTCATCAAAACCTTGGAAAAGGTCATATTTTTAAATAATGTCACTTGTTATAAACATTTCATGAGATCACATTTTATATTTTCTTCACAGAATTGAGATATGATCAAAAGTCTTTCAATGAATGCAAAACTCATAACCATCATTATATATTTTTTCTTTTGGTTAACACAATTCCAATTCATTTTCATCATAACAAATGTCAATATCATAATTCATAGCTCAACAAATGTCCCAACTTGGTGCACTGAAATGTTATTGTTATCTTCCATAACTTGAGCCAATTTTCACTGTCGTACAACATCCACAGGATGAAAACTGACTTTAACTTTTCATACTCATATATTCGTGTACAATAAAATGTTATTCAATCAAGTTCGATTATGACGCGAAATGATCAGAACTACTGATTTAATTTCGAAATATTGTGCCCAAAAGCCGCACGACAAATAAAAAAATGTAAATTTCGTAAAAAACTTGTTGAATTTGAATATCCCAACGGGTAGTCGAATAATTATCTCCTCATTGCAAATACTCAGATTCATGAAATAATAAAGGTAGATAAACTTGTTGAATTTGAATATCCCAACGGGTAGTCGAAAAATTACCTCCCCATTGCAAATACTCAGATTCGTGAAATAATAATAGGTACCTTCACCTTTGATGTGTTCAAAGTCATTGAACGGTGTGCTTTCAAACTGGTTTCAAACGCAAATAGTATAAATTTCAAGGTACCGACAAAACACCAGTGTTATTTTTCTGCAATACTTCCAAATTGATAAAAAGAAAACCATCAACACGAAGCACAGAACTTTAGAAAAAAAATTTCAAAGTGGTTGGATGACTTTTAGGGGAACAAAATGACTATGCTTTTTTCTGGTTATTTCTACCTGACAAAAAACACCACAATATTTAAAAAAAAATTGCTGTAAAATGAAAAAAACACTCATTATCAACAAATTGTAGCAATTGAATTCTCAGAGAATTGATGATGATTTCATGATTCTTGGTATTTGGTCAAGTAAAAATATTCATGTTAGTTTGCATCAAATTGAATTAGGTGAATTTTGTTGACAAAGAACAAAAGCAATTTTTCAAAGCTTCCTTACACGAGTCATGTTATTCATCAAATGAATGAAATCATAACCTAAATAATTTTTTGTATTATTTTTAAAATATGAAAAATTTGAGACTTGTTCAAACACATGTGTTTACAATATGAAATGAAATGGAAAGCTGTGTGAATTATTGTTTAATTTCATTATTCTCACATTGCTGCTTATTTTACCATCGTAGGGATGAAAAACGATTTTCAATTTCAGTTTCTCATAGCTCATAAATCGCAGTAAACTTGAAATAAGATACCGAGTGTTTGTTTCAGTATTTAAAAATACACCATTCAATAGATTACTTCGTCGGTTGTATCAAAATTCTAACAATAATTTTTGGTATTGTCCAACATCATGTCCGTGAATATTCTATTTGATGTTGTAGAGAGTAATTTCTCTCATCAATGATTTCTCACAAACGTGCTTGCTTTTCTGAAACACTGCACAAATATGTTTAATTGGAACCGATCTGATGGATTAGATCTTTCTACCTGTTTTTTGTATGTCAAATTTTATTACTTTTCTGCTGGAATTTTACTGCAATTCTCCTATGCGACACCTTCAATAACCCAAGTTAGTATTTAATTTTGATGGATGTCAATAGAAAAGACATCGAAATGTATATATCAAAGTTGATAATTTCCTGTATTTTTTTTCAATCCAGCACGAACACCGGTCTCATGCATAGCATAACTCGTTCAAAGATAAGGAACTAGTCCTCAGACATAAACAAAGATAGCCGTTCCAACGTTCTCATGCCAATATTTTTTCAGAGGTTAGCTTTGGTTAGACAGAGGAAATTGTTTTTAGGAGGTTTGCTACGGTCAAAGCACAATATTTTCCGGAGAAAGACATCGAAGACATCGAAATGTATATATCAAAGTTGATAATTTCCTGTATTTTTTTTTCAATCCAGCACGAACACCGGTCTCATGCATAGCATAACTTGTTCAAAGATAAGGAACTAGTCCTCAGACATAAACAAAGATAGCCGTTCCAACGTCCTTATGCCAATATTTTTTCAGAGGTTAGCTTTGGTTAGACAGAGGGGATTGTTTTTAGAAGGTTTGCTACGGTCAAAGCACAATATTTTCCGGAGGTTAGCTTCGGTTAATCCAGTTGGCGCGCCAACCGGAGCTAACCCCCGGAAGAAATAATACTATTTGTTTCTCGAGTTGTTGATGTTGCCATGGTAACTTGGGGTTACACCGAAGCTAACCTCCGGAAAATATTGTGCTCTGACCGTAGCAAACCTCCTAAAAACAATACCCACTGTCTAACCAAAGCTAACCTCTGAAAAAATATTGGCATGAAGACGTTGGGACGGCTATCTTTGTTTATGTCTGAGGACTAGTTCCTTATCTATACGAGTTATGCTATGCATGAGACCGGTGTTCGTGCTGGATTGAAAAAAAAAATACAGGAAATTATCAACTTTGATATATACATTTCGATGTCTTTTCTATTGATATCCATCAAAATTAAATACAAAAAACAGGTAGAAAGATCTAATCCATCAGATCGGTTCAATTAAACATATTTGTGCACTGTTTCGGAAAAGCAAGCACGTTTGTGAGAAATCATTCACGAGAGAAATTACTCTTTACAACATCCAATAGAATATTCACGGACATGATGTTGGACAATACCAAAAATTGTTGTTTGAATTTTAATACAACCGACGAAGTAATCTATTGATTGGTGTATTTTCAAATACTGAAACAAATACTCGGTATCTTATTTCAAGCTTACTGCGATTTATGAGCTATGAGAAACTGAAATTGAAAATCGTTTTTTATCCCTACGATGGTAAAATATGCAGCAATATGAGAATAATGAAATAAAACAATAATTCACACAGCTTTCCATTTCATTTCAAATTGTTAACATATGTGTTGGAACATGTCTCAAATTTTTCGTATTTTAAAAGTAATACAAAAAATTATTTAGGTCATGATTTCATTCATTTGATGAATAACATGACTCGAGTGAGAAAGCTTTGAAAAATTGCTTTTGTTCTTTGTCAACAAAATTCACATAATTTTATTTGATGCAAACTAACATGAATATTTTTACTTGACTAAATCCCAAGAATCATAAAATCATCATCAATTCTATGAGAATTCAATTGCTATAATTTGTTGATAATGATAGTGTTTTTTTTACAGCAATTTTTTTTAAAATATTGTGGTGTTTTTTGTCAGGTAGAAATAAACATAAAAAAACATTTTGTTTCCCTAAAAGTCATCCAACCACTTTGAATAAATTTTTTTCTGAAGTTCAGTGCTTCGTGTTGATGGATCTCTTTTTATCAGTTTAGAAGTATTACAGAATGCTTTCTTGAAGGTAATTATTTGAAAAATAACACTGATGTTTTGTCGGTACCTTGAAATTTAGACTATTTGCGTTCGAAACCACTTTGAAAGCAAACCGTTCAATGACTTTGAACACTTCAAAGGTAAATTTCATGAATCTGAGTATTTGCAATGAGGAGATAATTTTTCGACTACCCGTTAGGATATTCAAATTCAACAAGTTTTTTACGAAATTTACATTTTTTAAATTTTTCGTGCGGCTTTTGGGCACAATATTTCGAAATTGAATCATTAGTTCTGATCATTTCGCGTCATAATCAAACTTGATTTAATAACATTTTATTGTATGCGAATATATGAGTATGAAAAGTTAAAGTCAGTTTTCATCCTGTGGATGTTGTACGACAGTGAAAATTGGCTCAAGTTATGTAAGATAACAATAACATTTCAGTGCACCAAGTTGGGACATTTGTTGAGCTATGAATTATGATATTGACATTTGTTATGATGAAAACGAGTTGAAATTGTGTTAACCAAAAGAAAAAATATATAATGATGGTTATGATTTTTGCATTCATTGAAAAACTTTTGATCATATCTCAATTCTGTGAAAAAATTATAAAATGTGATCTCATGAAATGTTTATAACAAGTGACATTATTTAAAAATATAACCATTTCAAAGGTTTTGATGACAATGAAGATTTGTGCAAATAAAATTATTTTGTATATAATTTTTTCTTTATCGACCTGCCTACGGTTGATCAGGGTACATTTACACCGCTAAAAAGAGGCTGATCAACATATTAATTTATACTATTTTGCAATGTAGTTTCAGCCTCATTCCATTTGAACTGAAATAATCCTACCATATCCATAATACCGAGTTTGCGCTGTGCAGTTTTGACCAGATTACACTAAGATAATCAAAAACACATTTTTTAGTGTGTTTGCTCAGTGCAGCATCAGTTAGATCATAATTGAATTAAATCTGAAAAAAAATTGTTAACAATTTTTTCCATTGACAATTTTGCATCAGTTTGCTCGTATGTACCCATTGATGAAAATATTTCTCAAATTGTTATAATTATAAATTAATTGTATCACCTCAGCAGGATTTAAAAATGATACATCCCTAGTGGTAGGAATTCAAGGTTGTTTTTCTCTGTTAATCATCTTAATACCAGTTTCAATTTCATTCATCAGCAGTTGTTTTGCTTCCAATGGCGAAATGAGTCATCTATTCACAGCGTCTTGTTCAACCAATAATTTCAATTCCTCAAACATGCATATTTGTTTAATTGTTTTTCAAATGCCAATAATTTCTGAAATTTCAACGTTTTTAACGTTTCACTCAAAAATAAGATTATTTGTCTTTGTACGGTTGAAAAACTTGAAGCCGTAACATTGGTGATGATACAGCTCTCGACTTTTGCTCCTAATACTGATCAAATTAGATATTCTATTTGAAGACATTTTTCAGATATAAATTGATGGATGTAGCCGTTACTACGTGGTAGGAAATCATCACGAAAAATGAGAAATAAAACTTTCTATGTTTTTATACTACTTCTATTTGTAACCAACGTTACTGCAGTTTCGTCCTATAGGGACTTTATCAAACAATACAAAAATGTTTGTATTGTATTGTTTGATAATGTCCATATAGGACGAAACTGCAGTAACGTTGGTTACAAGTAGAAGTGGTATAAAAACATAGAAAGTTTTATTTCTCATTTTTCGTGATTCTTTAGATACTTTCAACCATCCGCATTTTATGTCAGACACCTTCCTTCTTTACGGAGTTTCTTGATATCGTTTCATGACGAGATCTCGCACTTCATCTTCAGCCGATTGGTTGCTAGTGATTTTAACTCGCTCATTTCCTTTTTACTCATATTAATTACAAGTGGCACAATGAACTTTTCTTGGTTGATTTGTTAATTCTAAAACTATTCTACTATCAACTTTTTGTATATTTTGCCATGAATCTTAATTGGTTTAGATATTTCATTGTGTTTGTTGGTGAGTATCCATGAATGCCAAATTGTTGCATGTTCATTTTGACTTGAATTCTCATATCTTTTGAATAATATTTTGATATGTAATTTTTTTATTGATTATTTTTATATTCATAGAATTTCACTTGAAAATTTTCTATTTTTTCATTTAAATTTGTAAATTCTCGTTTCTCTGAAAGAATCACCCCTTCAGCCATGCTATCAGTAAACTTTTTGGAAATTGGTTATTTTGATGAAGAAACATTCAAAGTTTCAACTATCAAACTAATCTCTAGCTTTTTGTGGAATTTTTTGAAAAGTTCTGAGTAACAAAATATTTTTTGGCTCAGTGAAAAAATTCTCAAAGTACAAAGTATCAAATTATTTCTTTGACTCATTCTGAATGAAACGCGCAGAAAAATATTTATGAATCGAGATTCAGCTTCAAATTGTCTTATCTCAACAAAATTACCAAAAGCCAAAAAGTTCACTGATTATATGGCTAAAGAGTTGATTCCTTCTAACAGAAAAACGAGAATATACAACTTCAAATGAAAAAATAGAAAATTTTCAAGTGAAATTCTATGAATTTGAAAATAATCAATAAAAAATTAAACAAATAATGTTAATGAAGAATGACAACAAAATTGTCGTGTTTTGAAGGGAGGGAGTTTTGGTACCCTTCTTGAGATATCTTCTGATTGATAACCAGAAGTATTGAAATAATTTCTGACTCAGTGAAAAAACTTCAAAGTTCTAATTATCAACATATTCCTGGCTTTGTGGAAAAACGTTTAAAAGTACTAAGTATCAAAATATTTCTGGCTCAGTGACAAAAAAATTTCAAAGTACCAAAGTATCAAAATATTTTTTGACTCATTCTGAATGAAACGTACAGAAAAATATTTATAAATCCAGATACAACTTCGAATCTTCATACCTCATAGCAGTATTATACCACAAAAATTTTTTCGCCAAAATGTTAAGTTCCTTGAGGAATACCACAATAACATGTCTGAAGTCGTTGTATTGAAACTTGAAGTTCAAAAAATTTTGTTGCTAAATTTGAAGTTACATCTAATAACCCAGAACAATATACCGTTGTCCCTTCTGAGAACAAACACCCCAGGACAACAAAAGAAATCCAAAGACACTTACATATTGTGAAAAGTATCACAGGACGTTCTTGTGTCAATCTTACACGAAGATAGTGTTCGTTCTGGAGCACTAATGAGATAAACATATGTGTTAATGTACTGAAAAGTCCAGAAATTTGAAAACCATTCGGACACTGTTATTGTCAAGACATTTCCCACAATCGTGGGGATTTACCTACCCATGTAGCAAATTTGCTTGATATTAAAATTTGGCTTTGTTATGTGTTAGCAAACATGGTCTTTATTTGAAAGAATATTGAAGATAACTAATAACTGAAAGGAATTAAAGAAAAGTTTTGACCATTTCATTTGAGAGTTATGTTTTTTTCACAAAACTCAAGATGGGAAATCTTATGACCCTTAAGTGGCTATACCTTCCCCAGTAAATACGTAATTAAAAAAAAAATAAATTTTTTTTTCTGAAAACGTCTTAAACAAAAATGATACTTACATATTACTTGAAAACGTACGAGTACGAGTTTGGAAATAAAACTTTGTTGTGTTCTTGTAAACGTCTGAATAGGTACCTCTTCTTCAAAAAACTGTTCAAGAGTTGTGTAAGAATACACAAAAACATGTTGTAATACTAGGTATTGAAACGGTCCATAAACTCAAAATGATTCTTATATTTTTGAAGCAGGTTATGAAGGGAGTTTGTTGAGAAAATAATTTTCACTTTAGAAATAAATGGTCGCCATTCCGCCAACGCTTTGTATCTGAACAATTTCAAACAACATCATTCAAAAACCTTTCAACGTTTCATATAAATTAAGTGACAAAGTAGACTGATACCGAAAACGTGAACGATACGTCAGTTTCAGAATTTAATTTCGGCATCACATTACGACCACGCCCCGTCATGTATTAGCACATTTGAAAACTTCACGATCCTATCGCCTAAGGGTTCAAATTATTGGTGGACCCGTCTCACAACGTTTCTAATACATGAAAATCACACATAAAAAAATAAAACCTAGTTTTCTGAGTATTACATACAAAAATATGAAAACCTCGTATCCTTCAAAGATTGGTATGTCGTAATAAAAAATTCGGAACAATTGATATGACCCTGTTTCTCAAACATTCATGTAATGAAAACCACCTTGAAACAATTTCGAACGTTTGGTTTGAAGTAAATGCATCTCAACTTTCTAATGGAAACGACAAAATGCAACCAACAGTGTAAATATTGAATAATATGGAATAATGAGAACAATTCACTAACATGTCACATTCATACTCAAAAAACATTGTTGTACTTACATCAGTTGAATTAGTCCAATAAGTGCACTTCAAAAGTTCACCTAAAATTCTTAAACAAATGCCAATAATCATTCGACAATTCTTGCAACACCTGATGGAGGCAAATTCTGGGTTATAACTGAGATTATTCATCAGTTTGCTTGCATTCGGTGAACGAGACCTTGAAAAAACATTACCCATGGCATTAGTAATGATAAAATAAAACGTTTTTATAGAATAAAAAGAAACAACTCGCACAAAGTGTAGAATAGAAAATTTAGGATAAATTTGCAATAAATCGAAGTCGTCTTATATGAATAATCAATTAATTATCGCTAATCATTACTCATAACTCCCATATTGAAGAATGCGATATAATCATGATGTGCGAAATTGAAAGTCAACGGAACCAAGAGAGAGATTATTCTTGAATGGCTTCACATTTCTTCGAATCAACTTACCGCAATTCTGCGCGAGAATTTTGCATTTAAAATAAAATTTCATGGTGTGTTGCAAGGAACAGTACTCTGGCCAGTTTTTCTTTATGATCTGATGATATGGTGTGCTAATGACTAAAGAATATTGTCGTGGGGTTTGAACCCACTTTACCTTTCGAGAACCAAACCTCAAGCGCCTTAGAGAGCTAGGTCAACCTGACGTGATAGAAATGGATAGTTTCTAAAAAATTGTTTGTCAATCCGTGTTTAGGGACTAATACACGACTGGATCTTTTTTCTCGTATAAACACCTACATTCTGACAAATACCGGTCAGAAAACAGATACTTTCCTAGCTGATACCACGACGGGTATTGAAACAACCAGTTCCCTGGCTAATACCATGACAAGTATTGGAAGAACTACTCCACCAATACCATGACGGGTATTGTGTCAACTACTACCCTGGTTAATACTATGACGGATTTTGAAACAACAACTTCTCTTATTAATAGCTCGACAGTTGTTGAAATACCTGCTTCCCTGACGGATATTGAAACAAGTACTTTCTTTGCTAATACTATCACATATATCAAAACCACTACTTCCTAGCTAATACCACAACGGATATTGAGTCAACTAATCCCCTTGCTGAACACTTCGAAACGGATATTGAAACAACTACTCTCCTGGTTAATACCATGATGGATATTGAAACAACTACTTCTCTTGCTAATACCATGACGGATATTGACACAAGTACTTTCCTAGCTAACACCATGACAGCTATTGAAACAACTACTTTCCTAGCTGACACTATGACGGATATTGAAACAAGTACTTCCCTAGCTAATACCATGACGGATTTTGAAACAACTACTTTCCTAGCTAATTCCACGACGGATATTGAAACAGGTACTCCTCTGGCTTATACCTCAACGGATATTGAGAGTACTTCATTGGCTAATACTACGACGAATATGAAACAACTACTGCACTGGCTAATACTGTGACGGATATTGAAACATGTACTTTCTTAGCTAATACCATGACAGATATTGAAACAAGTACTTTTCTGGCTAATACCATGACGGATATTGAAACAACTACTTTCCTAGCTAATTCCACGACGGATATTGAAACAGGTACTCCTCTGGCTAATACCTAGACGGATAATGAGAGTAATTCATTGGCTATTGAAACAGCTACTTCTCTGGCTAATAACACGACGGATATTAAAACTACTTCATTTGCTAATACTACGACAGATATGGAAACGACTACTTCACTGGCAATGCCATGACATATATTGAAACAACTACTTTCCTAGCTTATATCATGACGAATATTGATTTCATCGACAAAAAAATGTGCCTCTCGGCCCAGGTTTTTTCTCTAATGACTAATTCACATTTTTTCCATTGCAATACCCCTATAATTAATAGACCGCAATCAAGCTACACAACAGTCATATACTTGACGAATATTTTTATTATGCACACAAGAGGTTTGTTTCACCTTGAACTACATAATTCTCTTCCCGCGAGGCTACAATTGGAGGAGATTTTCTGTTACAAATAGCTCATCTACCTGAAGCAAGTGTTGTCATATTTTTTTCTCAAATGGTATGTTATTACACCTGGTATACTTATTTCGAAAAGAAGCCTCCATATTTTTCTAAAAACTCTCTTGCGGTAGCCGCCATGTCTTTTTTCTGATGATTTACTTTTGATGCACTCTATATACTCCCATTGTGTCTATTATTTCCACCTTGCTTTTTCTGGTGTGAATAATTATAGGACAACCTGTATGTTAAGCTAGTGTTTTTTCTTTAATGGTGCATTATGATACACCCTGTATTATTCAACTTGCTAATTAACAACTTTGTCTCTGTGTGTGGTAGTTGCCATGTTTTCACTGTTATGAATAACTTTGGAAGGAGACCCGCCTATAAGTTTTTTTTCTGTCGATTGATTTTGGAACACTCCGTATAACGTTCTTTCCTCATAATATATGCGTCAATACCTTTCCGGTGAGGCTATAATTTATTTTCAATAATTTTGAGATACCCTATATGATAATAATATGCTGTTTTTTTCTTAACAATGAAACACTCTGTATGATACACGACCAGGTTTTTTCATACTCCATACGGCAACACCTTTCGTACGAGGTGTCATACGTTATGATTGGTTGATTTTTGTTAAATATGAGGGTTTAGGGGGGAGGCGGGGGGTAGTAATAATTTTTTTCACCATTTTTTCTTTACTCTGTACGTCCATCAAAAGCAGCGTTAATATTTTTCCCGCGATGCTATGACTAATTCTCAATAATTTTGGGACACCCTATATGATATGCTGTTTTTTATTTAGCGATGTATTTTGAAAGACTCTGTATGATATTCGTCCATGTTTTTTCATACTCTATATGACAATACCTGTCCAAATAGGTGTCATACGTTATGATAGGTTGATTTTTGTTAATAATGAGGGTGCTGGCGGGAAGCGGGGGGTAGTAATAATTTTTTCTTATATATGATATGCTGTTTTTTTCTTTTGCGATGTATTTTCAAACACGATATGCGACCACGTTTTTTCATACTCTATACGACAATACCATCCCAAAGAGGTGTCATACGTTGTGATTGGTTGATTTTTGTTAAATATAAGGGTGCTGGAGGGATGAAAGGGGGTAGTTTAAATTTTTTATTATTTTTTCCAAACTCCATACGTCCATCATAGGCCTGAGGGACGTGAGATTGATTTCGACTACGTCACGATGAATGTGAGCCTGATTGTTACCCCCACCACAAAATGAGACAAAATGTTGCAAATCGAAGCATAGCCTTTTTAACATGTAAATGTCCATAACGAAAATGCTAGAACATACATAGCAAATTTACTGGCCTAGTTGAGTACCTTCTTTGATGACTAATACATCAAGAAATGGGATTTTGAGATTTTCTTCTAGTTCCACAGGAAGGAAGAGAGAAAATATCCACGAAAGATCTGATACATGAAAGGCGCCAAAACGAAGCAATGCCACCCGAATCACGTGGAAAGTACGCGCGAACCCGTCGTCACAGAAAGTGCGAGCAAAATCAGCACTATAAATGGCATGCCAGAGACGATAGCTTCAGTTTCAGTTGATACGTCAAGAAGAGTACTTCGACAACTGAAGATGACTGCCGCAGTTGCAGTTGTAAACTTTCAGAGATTTTAACCAAAGAAGACCACACCAAAACACGGAAACCAACTAAAACATTGACGCCAGCCGTGAAAGCCTACATTTCTATATTGTGTTATGAAAACTTGTAGTAATTGAATGTAATGAGTATTATATTTTTATAACCTTTATGAATATTTACAACATGCAGATTCTTACTATATTTTGACTATAAGGATTCCTAAATCAACAATATCTCAAAACACCAAGCTACCAGTCGAAAACTGCAAAACGAACAACTTTTTCTCATTAAATGAGGATTACGAGTAGTTTACAATTTTCGTATGAAAAACCACTTTGAAAAAGCACATACTGGCTGAAAAGAGAAAAAATATCATTTACAAAAATTTCATCAAGTATGAACTAATATCATGAGTTTGTGGACAGCCAACTAGAAAAAAGAAAATGATAATAGGAATGTTAATAGAAGGAGAATTCAATTTTTTTTTTGCAAAAAGTGTAGTTCAAAGAGAATAGAAATGAATGTGAATAAAATCTTTTGTAAATTGTAATTATTTTAATAAGCTGTTGTACTTATTATTGATATAAAAAAAAGTGGAAAATAATATTTGAGTGACAATTCAAAGTGTCAAGAAGAAGGCAGAAAGGATAGTTATGGTGATGAAAAAAAGAGTTTGTTGATAGAGAAAATTTTTGGAGAAAAGCTAAAGACAATGTTCATGAGAAAACTTCCACAAAACCAGGCAGACCCCGCACAAATCAAATGGGAAATGATCCCTGTGAAATTGGCTGAAATTTGGATATGTTGTAGTTTCTACCCTTCTAATCAAAAGTCTCCATTGGCCCGATACCTAAAAAAAGACAGTTATCAAGGTATCGAAAGTCAAAGTTGCAACTTGTGCAAATCGACCATGTATAAATGACTTTGTCCAGTTTTGACAGGAATAATAACCAGGCGAACATTTTTTGAATTGTTACATATGCGGAACATAAACTTAACGTCTTATGAATGATGGTCAACATCATCAATATGTATCCATTATACGTATTTTCTGAGGCGATAAGTCCCAATTTTCAGCGTTGTATCAACGTCATACTTCAATGATCATATTTTCATTATCAAAATGACGTATCATGCTCAATGTCCAAATAGCATATTGTAACATATGTCAAGTAACTGATTCAAAACTTATGTTTCCAATACGACGGTCTTCTCTGAGGTCCCAACTTTCAGCGTTGTATCAACGTCATATTTCATTGATCTCATTTTCATCATCAAAATGACGTGTTATGCACAATGTCCAAAGAACATATCGTAATATTATATATCAAGTAAGTGTTTCAAATGGCATGTTCCCAATACTACGGTCCTTCCTGAGGCGATATCTCCAAAGTTTCAGCGTTGTATCGACGTCATACTCCGTTGATCATATTTTCATTATCAAAATGACCTATTATGCACATTGTCCAAAGACTGAAAATGGTTATCATGGTATATTGTAGGTACAAGCAAAGCAGCCTATTAAGCCTTTTATGAATGTTATCATGGTAACCCAAGAGGTCCAATAACTAATGGACAATTCACAAAAGCTTTTGATAGTATTCATATACTGTTATTGAGTTTGAGATGATGCTTCGTAACTTCAATAGCAGCGACACCTATCGTTGGGTAAAATACTTCATATTGATTATATTGATCAATATCTGAACATATTTTTTAAGGTATTTAACTTACGTCAGGCAAAGTATGCAAAAATACTTAATTATTTGATCGTAAAATGTATCAATTTGAATAAATGATTTTCATAACTATATTATGAGGAATGAAAAATATGCACATTTCGTCTGATACCAAGAAAACTTTGGAGAGACAATTTTTGTAAACTTATATAAATGATACGTATACATTTGATTTTCAAAATGATCATCACCCAGGAGATATATAAACGATCTAATAGTTTATATTGATTATTTTGATCAACAAATGAACATATTTCTTTAAATATTCAACTCACTTCAGGCAAAGTATGCACAAAAGTACCCATAGTTACATGGTTATTCGTTCATAAAATGGATCGATTCAAATATGATATTTTCATTACTATATTACGAAATATGTAAAATATTCATATTTTGCCTGATGTCAGGAAAAATTTGGAGAGACAATGTTAGACAATGTTTGGAAACATATATCAATAATATGTTTATATTTGATTTTCAAAATTATCATCAATCGAGAGATATATTTATGATATAATAATTTATATCGATTATTTTGATCAATAAATGAATTAATTTTTTTAGATATTCAACGTCAGGCATAGTATGCAAAAATACATAGTCATTTGGTCGTCAAATGTACCTAATCTAATATAATATTTTCATCACTATATTACGAAATTTGTAAAAATTTTATATTTTTCCTGTTGCCAGAAAACCTTTGGAGAGACAATGTTTGGAAACATATATAAGTAATATGTTTATAATCGATTTTCAAAATAACCGTCGCTCAAAAGATATACAGGGTGTCAATTTGAAAACTTCCCACCCTTAATATCTTCCTTCCAGTAAACAATATGAGTAATCGAAAAAACAGGTCAATTTTATTGTCAAGGGGGACACTTTCAAGGACTATTTGTAGCCCTCGTGGTTCAACCCCCTAGGAGGGGTAGATGTTACCCTTCGAATTTTAAATGGGAAGGGGGGTCAAGTGGCACATCATTTTGATGGGCGTTCAATTCTTGTTCCAATGGTACCCTGACTTATTATTTTGTGATGAGCATTTTCCGAAAAATTGCGTTCTAAACTAACAGAAGTAATTATTAATTATTTATTTATATAATTTGTTCAAAAATGCAACATAATTGAAATGTGTTAAAGCGAACGTTCGACGTAAAATGGTTTAATTTTGGTACGTCATTTAATCATGAGTATGACCGATTTCTGAAGTACGTATCGGTTAAGTTCATTCAACATAACGCATGAGACATCTGATGAAAACCATTGTATGACTTATAATTGTAAAGTTGAATGTTCACCGGGATCTGTTTCTGAATTATCAATGAATGTCAAGTTTCTACAAAACGTAGTGTTTTGAAGATTCTTATACTTGCATTATTTTGAATAATATGGCTTTTAGAAAAAATGCCGACAAATGTGTTATCGCCATACGCAGAGAGCAAAGAGATGCAAATTATTTTTTCGGCAACCATCCGGGAAGTGTTCACTTCCCGGACACTTTTTCTTTGGGAAATACAAATATTAATATAAATAAGAATTAGAATGTTTCTGTTGGTACCTATCTTCTGTTCGAATTTCAATATATAATACAAATAAGAACTGAAATGTTCGATATATTCAAATTTGGAATCGTTTCATCCGGTTAACAGATGGGTGAAAGTCGACCTCTCTTCGTCTCTTAGACTAAATGATTTGTTATTCTACATGATTGCCGAAAAAATAGTGTACGCAACACGTCCGAAAACAAATATTTTGGACTCGTAGACTTCCAGGACTCGCTAACGCTCGTGCTAGATTTTGGTCTACTCATACAAAAAAAAACAGTATTTTCCGGACTTGTTACGTAAATTACTATTTCGATAGCGTGAGAGATTTGCACTAGTCGCAACTGTTGACCTTCGATAACCAAAAAACTGTCCATTTTCAGGTCTCGGGCCCATGAACACTTTTGATCAGAAGGGTATGAACTACAAAATATCTAAATTTCAAAAAATTCGACAGTGATCCATTTCTCATTTGATTTGTGCGGGGTACTTTCAAGAAGAAAAAACTCATGAACACATCGAACCAACAAAATAACGTAAAACCACTCACATTTCTACAAGCAGGTATCTTGAGTTAAATATATGTTAACCACATTTCTGGAGAGACTTCATCTGATGAAAAGGTATTTATCCAATAATATCCTTTGGTAGAGCTGCTACAAACTGTATTTTGAACATTACAACGGTGCTACTGCCTACAAACTTTCAATTTCGGTTTTCACAATAAAAAACTCTTACAACGTACCTACAAACTCAGTGCACATATAAATCCTCCACGAACAATGATCAGTATTCAATTAGTTCACAAATATATTTTCCAATTTTTATTTTCATTCTATAACTCATACAAAAGTGGGATTAAATTTGATGTTAGATGTCAACAGCATGGAATGAATATTCATGGAATGACTAGGCGCTGTCTCACAGACCTGCACCGTGCACATAATACATGGTGGAGTAAACTCCAATATCTCTGAAAATTCATTTCAACATATATGATAGAATTTTTTATTGATAATTTATCACATTTTCATTTGGTTTGTTTGATTACCTGTTTATAAATAAAAATAATTTGAATTCTGAATCTTTGAAATTTATTTATTTGGAACAATAACATTGCAATTCAAAATTTCGATACTAGTAAAGATATACCATTCCAAGAACTCGCTCTGTTTGAGAGAGAACTTCATACTGGAGCACCGTCTGAGCTGAGTTGCTACAAACTGTAAGAAAAAGGTAGTAAGTATCTAGCTTGGAAAATTCATAAAAATTAGTATTATTAACAATTGATCAATAACACTGTTGAATTTTTTCAATAAAAACAAATTTTTATTTCTAAATATCAGAAACCTTTTTTTGCGCGCCACTGGTGTTAATTATCTTCAGTAGAAATATCCCTTGTTACAGTTTAGATGGTGGCTGTTATTGTTTGACTAAAAAAGACCACATTCTGAAATAAAAACAGAATTTCATAAAATGGCAATATTTCTATAGCAACGCAAATTATCGAAAATATTTCAAAGAAGTCGCTAGGTATCGGCCCAGTTCATCCAACATCTAAAAAAAATTCTAGGTTTCCTAACATTTCCCAAATTAATAGTCAAAAATTGGAAATATTTCCGGCTCTAAATTATCACCATGTACAAAGAGATTGAATTGCAAAAAAAAACTTGACGCTACTGACGCATAGACCAAGGATGACATATTCCACCTTCTGTTACAAATCCAACATCTGCCAAGAAATGTCCAAGTGATAGCTAGTCACCATTAGGCAATTTTTTGGCTGTCCCACTTCATCTGGCAAGTAGTTTATCTCCATTTTTAAATAAATGTTTGAATAACCCATTTCCTACCGAAGTTACAAATAATGCTGAAAACTGAATAAAACCCAATGCCTAGTTATCAGAACTCATTAATGAAAATATTACCAAAATATAAACTCCTCAAAAAAAGTAACAAAAAAAATATGTGGTGGTTCGTAAACGAACCACTGGAAAGAGATGAAATCGATACATTGTGAAAGTCTACCTATAATTGGCAATGCCATTATCATGGAGATCAACACCCCCATATATTTATTATATTGGAATATCACCTTTGGTTGAGTAACTTGTACATCTTTCTTCTCCTTCCGGTTGTATTTCCTATAGTCACGACTGAATTGTCATTCCAACGCACAAAAGAAGTTTTAGATTTTCTATCATAGGCAGCATCATATAATCCCCTTTCTTTTTTGAAAACAATTTACAACTCGGCAAAGGGCACTTACCTGTTCCATTTTCTTTCAAATGACGAAACAATTTGAAAGTGGAAAAAAATTGTCAAAAAAAAATGTATGTTTCCAAACGTTCCTGTACAACAGATAGCAAGGTCATGACTACATCACCTCCAAGACCCAAATCTGATTTCTTATCATCAGAAGCACCACCGTACTGAAGAGAATAAAACAAATATCCACTTGACGAACAAATTCACCAAAGTTTGAAGCCGAATCTAACTGGTTTACCTTTCAAAAACATTTATCAAGAATGACGGCAAAAGTAAGAATCCATTTCTTCGTCAATGGACAAATTGTGTTCAAAAATACCCCAATGCAAATGTTTTTTGTTCATTCCATCCAAATATGGTCGTACTTTTGAATATTTATCTGTTACGTCTAAAGTATCATTATCTGATAGGTGCAAATTTCGACTCATGCATTTTTTAACTATAGGTAAACCTTTATCTTCGTCATTGGACCAGTACAAAGGTATTTGCGGCAAGGAATGATAACCAGATAAGAGTAATATCCCGAGTAAATTCAACAGGTCTTTTTTGGTGAATCGAAAATCGGGCCGGTTATTATCACGCGCAAACTTCGCAGAAAATTCTTCAATCAAATCACACACTTCATCATCGAAAAACATGTAAAATATTTCCAAAGGAGTTTCACCGGAAAGTTCCACTTCCAGTCGCTCTTTAGACTTCTTTTCGTTGTTTACTGGACAATGCGTATACTAAATTTCACCTTTAGCCCATTGTGGCCAATCTTCAAGTTGTTTTGAAGTTGAACGACCCATCCGAAATTGTTTTGATGCAAGAGTTTCTTCATCAGGCGAATCATTCTGTTCTCCATTCTGTTCATTCACGACATGAATTTTCGTGAATTCTCCTAGTTTCATCCGTTTAGTTGCGAGCGACTCCTCATCTGATGAATCATTCTCAGGTGAATGCATTACAAAAGTTTCAGCATTATCAACACCCCAAAGATCCCTTTCAGTTAGAGGAGATTCATCGTCGATCGCTTCTTCATCAGTTAGTGAATCTACATCAGGTGGTATATAAACTACGTCGATTGGATCATCTGAAAATAAATCATTTCATTTCAGTCAAGAATACTGATATAAGGAGGAAGTTTTGCAGAACGGAGAACACACGGAAAGGTACACTTTAAATATTGTTTCCATCAGATTACATGATCCCATATGGGTAATGCGTTGCCATGCATATACATGTAAAGTTACATACCACATGCAATATTATGTAAAGTCATTACTTGACTTTAAATGTGAATTTCCAATATATTCCAAGTATTATCACTTGTATACTTATGTAATTTTCTCCATTATTCTAGATTAAATAGCGATTTATACATGATTTTTCAAGTGTTTTTACCATTATATTCAAGTAGTGCCAATTGACATACATGCTTTAGTGTATTATTGGGTCCTGTATCGATTATATCTTCATTAAAACGAGAATAAGAAACTTCACGAATGTCCCAACGGTTCTGGAAACGAATATAACTGATCATTTTCTTATAATTAACAATATCATCCTACCAGAGAAAATAGTTGACAAAGTAAAAACAAAAGTAACTAGAACTATAATAAACAGAGAAAAATTGAAAGATAAACTCAAACAATAGAACTGGACAGATATTTATTCTGAAAACGATAATAATAAGAGCACCAATACTTTCATCAACACAATAACAGAATTAACTAATAGTTCTTCAATCACCATTGAATTGAAGAGGAAAGAAATTAAACGAAAAGAATAGATAACTGCAGGACTTCTCAAGTCGATTGATAGAAAAAATAAACTATATAAACTAATGAAAAACGAAAACACAGACTACAATAAATTGCAATTCAAAATATGTAGAAACCAATTAAACAACTTAATCAAAACAGCAAAAAATTAATATTATAAAAATAAAATTGAAAAAAATAAGAATGTCAGTAAAAATCTCTGGAACTGCATTAAAGAAATGTGAAATAGCGAAGAACCTAAATCCCCCATTGACAAAATCAAAATTACCGGTGGTGAAATAATAAGCGATCCTAAAGTAATATCAAATAAATTTTGCAAATACTTTTCTGAAATAGGTGACAAAATGGCTATGAAAATAAATCACCAACCGAACGATATAAAAAAGAAAAAAATAGAACAATCAATATTCCTCACAAATACCGACGAGAAAGAAGTTATGGAAATGATTATGACCCTAAAAAATAACAAAGCACCTGGTGTAGATGGTATAAGAGCGGAAACTCTCAAGGTAGTAAGTCGTGAAGTAGCACCCATAATAACCTTCCTTATAAATAAATCCATCAATTACGGAAAGTTCCCTGACATACTGAAGAAAGTCATAACACCTATTTTAAAAAAATACGGAGATCAGTTAGACATGTCGAACTATCGCCCAATATCGCTCATTTCCAGCATATGCAAAATATTCGAAAAAATTATCCAGAAAAGAATAAACTCTTTCTTCAACAAATACGAAGTAATCTCAGAAAAACAGTACGGATTCCGACAAAACCGCTCTACAGCGGATGCGATTGCGAGCTGACAAAAATGATAATCAATGCCATAGATAAGAAACAAACTTCTATAAGTATTTTTGTCGATCTCGCAAAAGCATTCGACACAGTAAACCATGAACAGCTTCTTCTGGCCCTCGAGAATGTTGGTCTTTGGGGAATCTCCTATAATCTAATGAAAAGTTACTTATATAACAGAACGCAACGTGTTAATATAAATGGAACTCTAAGCGACCCAAGAAATATTGGAATTGGCGTACCACAGGGAACCGTACCAGGCCCACTTCTCTTTAACGTGTTCCTCAACGACCTTTTTGAACAAGAAACTAAAGGAGAAATCATCAGCTTTGCTGATGATACGGCAATTTTTTATAAAGACTCGAACTGGGTTTCATTTAAAAATACCATAGAAATGGATTTCTCGACAGTCACAAATTTTTTCAACTATAAATTACTCACAATAAACTTTAAAAAAATATTCTTCATCCCCTTCACCTCATACAGTAATAACCTACCTTCATATCAGGACATAAAAATCAATGATACCACCAATACACAAACAAGTATAAAATCAGCACTGAAAATTAAATATCTAGGAATAATCATAGACTGCCACATGAAATGGGACGAACAGGCATATTTCGTAATAAAAAAACTCCGGTTTATGGTCTATAAATTCAAAAATCTGGCAAATTTTATCGACTTGAAATATCTGAAAATATTATACCATGCTTTGGTGGAATCTCACCTGACATACGGACTTATTGCCTGGGGTTCTACGTCGGCAGCCAACTTCAGCAGAGTGGAAAAAATTCAAAAAAGCGTATTGAAAAATATTTATAAAAAACCAAGAAGATATTCTTCTGAAGCCTTATTTTCTGAATTAGAAGTATTGAATATGACTCAGTTATTCGACAAAACAATTCTGTTGAAACAATACAAACATAAAGAAGAATTGATTTCAATCAACCATCCCTATAATACTAGATAAGGAATAAATGCCGTTACTATACCCCGAGCACAAAAGACAATTGGTCAAAAATGTTTTACCTACCTTGGCCTATACTATTCAATAAACTACCACCAGATATAAAAAAAATACATTCATATAACTTTTTTTAAAAAGCTGATTACAAATTGGCTACTGACTCCCCTACAATTACATATCTAATATTTTATACAAAAATAGGTCATAAAATACATTACTCAACTTACATTAGTAATAAAACAAGTTTCCATTTGTAACAATGTTTAATCTTTTATTCTTATTCTGATGTACATGTATAATCTTTTATTCTTATTCTGATGTACATGTATATAAGTCCCTGTAACCGTATGTACATTTACATGCGTGATTCCTTATGTGTTTACATGTTGTACATAAAATAACATTTCACAATTTTTACTATTTTATAACTAATACTATTTTTACTATTTTTACAATGTTTACAATTTTTACTATTTTTTTACTATTTTTACTAATACAAATTAATGTCTACATGTATATGTGTATGCGCAAGTCCTTGTATAACAACATGCACATAAAATAATGATGGTACACCCTGTATGGCAGCAGCCATGTTTTTTTCTCTTGAATACTATGATGGTACAACCTGTATGGTATCAGCCATGTTTTTTTCTCTTAATCGATGTATTTTGAGACACCCGGTATACCAAATTTGACAGCCGCCATGTTTTTTCTCTTAATCGATGTATTTTGAGACATCCTGTATACCAAATTTGACAGCTGCCATGTTTTTTTCTCTTAAATGTCGAGTTGGTACACCCATTATACTAAATATTTCAAACAACTACTACTAAAAGGTCTCATAGTCCGGTGTAAAAGGTGTTGCTACTGAATCCAAAGATGGCTGGCAAGCTCACTTCAATCCATCGGCCTAACAACCCTTTTTCTTTTTAAATGTAAAATTATATACCTAACTTCACTCCAAATCGCACTTTAAAAATGACGGACTCCGTCACGATGCACGTTTATGAGACACCCTGTATACATTTTCATGTGTCGGGACCACATCTAACGTTGGGATTTGACTTTTGTTCTTGCAATTCACATGTTTGTTTTTGTAATGGTGGTGCGATGAGTTATCCGAGTTTCCAGCATCTCGAGAGGCTATCAATAATTTGAGACGTTCGCAGAGTTCGTTGGGATCGTCCCAACGAACGCCGAAAATACACTTTTACATGTAATTCTTATGGACAATAGGCATTTCAAAATTGCTCAAAATGTTCGTTTTCGCGTTCGAAAAAAAAACAGTTAAAATTTTAAACGTTAAAACATGCGAAAATGCGGCCACAATACGCATTTTTCCAGGAATTCTGAACGAAAAATGACAAACTTTTACGAATCAGCTTCTAAGATTTAAGCAATAAGTACATAACACATTAATATGTGCGGTTTACGGCCCTTATGGCAGTTGACGTACGCAAATTCTATTATTTTCTTGATCTCCCATGAAAGTTGTCTTCTTAGAGTGCCCGCACGTTTCTGTAACTTTACTAATAACGAAGATAGCCTCCTATGCCCTTTTGACCTCGGAAAATGCTCAAAAATGTTTCTTGACATCCAAACGAATCTATTGATGCCAAAATCATCAAAATCGGACGACCGGAAGTGCAATTTCCGGTTTGGACAGGAAGTAGCCATTTTATTGCAGATTTGGACTCTCCTCGATGTGGGTAATCCGAATTTACTATCACTTTTCTTCTTTTTTCTTGATTTTTTGAAACCGGAAGTGTTTATTTTTTTATGATTCGTACAGATCCAAAATATCATTAATGTATATATTGAACGACAGATGGCTCTGATGTATTCCTTGAAAACGAATTGGTATCGCACTTTAAAAATGACGGACCCCGTCACGATGCACATTTATGAGACACCCTGTATATATTTTTTGTCTCAACTGGCACGTTGGTACACCTGGTATATATTTTTTTCTTAAATGACAAACCCCATCACGATGCACGTTTATGAGACACCATGTATTTATTTTTATTTTTTCTTAAATGATATATTTTGACACACCCTGTATACGTAAAACGAAAACTTCTGAATCCCTGCATGCCCCAATGATGCGATGCCCCAATTCATGTCTCCCACCCAACATTCCATATTTTTCCTCTTAAATGATGTATTTTGAAACACCCTGTTGTTTTTTCTCTCAATTGATGACTGTTTTGTGACACCCTGTTGATTTTTCTCTTAAATCATATATTTTCAAACACCCTGTAAACGTTCCTCATTGGAATCGCACGTTGAAACGTTACACTCCCGTTACCCGCCGCCATTTTTCCTATTTTACCAAACATCATTATTATTATACCACTTTAACAATTCGAATTAATTCATTCACAATTACTATTGTTTTTATTCAAACTCTCGGCTTGCGGTTTGATAACACCCAGCTTGCGGCAAGATTACATCGCTCGACTCGGCGGATCGGCGGCCTTGACCACTTCCGTTGCAGGATGCACTTTGGTTATCTACTACTCTACAAATTTTACTAGTCTATAGCTATATTATACAGTTTTATTCACATCATTTACTTGAATGAATTACATTTATGAAAACTTGAACCAAGCTCCAACTAGCGCACAAACATATAGATGAAAAAATCAGCCCACGCACATGTTCTACTTTTGTGGGCTTTCTCCCATTTATTCACCATGTGCTATATAATTAATGTAATGCACAATCGAAAATTTTGTAATTTCATGGTAAATAAATTATTATTATTATTATTTATTCAAGTATTTGTAGGGAAAAATGCAATTTTTGTTGTAAATTAAACTTTGATTAACATGCATTTTTACAGACCACAAATGTGATTTTCCACATATTTCCCGATAATTACTAGTATTTTCATGTGATTTTCCCCCTAACTACAGATTGAACGGAAATTGTTACATGTCTGTTTAGGTGTCTTTTGTCCATTGTTTTCAAGTAGTGTCAACTAACTTCATATTGTGTGAAAACTAGTGTCGTTTTTTTATCCGAAGGAGAGACTAAAGTCAATCATAAAAAGTTATAAATGTAATAACTTCAATAGAGAAGAAAAAGTAAGAAAATTATCCGTTTTTTATCGTTGAGTGAATTGAAACAGTGTACCTTGAAAAAAAATCGGTCATTTTCCTTTTTTGTTACTGTTGAAGCGAGATATTTGCTATATTAGATTAGATCGTGATTATACCAGCAGATTCAGATATTTTTTTGTCTCAAATGTAACGGTTACAGAGAAGTGTTATATACTTCTTCAGAATGTGATATATACGACAATATTCCATAATAGTACAGAGGGTGAAGGAGGATCTGCAAAAAAGACATAAAATCAAATTTATAAAAATACATTCATCGTAACATATTGTTATATATTGAAGAAAATTAGCTAAAACTCTCAAATAATATCATGTTCTGGAATCGAATTGAGATGATACCTATCCACTTGAGATTTGCATGTCAAGTAAATACCCAAAATCATCACTCAGTTGGTTTTGCAACAACGGAAGATTCGATTCGATTTCCTATGAAAATATTGGTGTTATTCATAATTTTGTCAAAAATATATGGAACATCCTGTATATTAAAATATTTTGATATCAATCAATACGTGGGTAACCTTTTTACCTTTTACAATTCAGTACGTGAGCGTAGATATTTTATTTTGAAACACAACTTGTCATCAACAGAACATAAACAAGAGTTTTCAAAAAGGCCACTGATGGTTCGATCTGGTAGTCGAGTTTAGGGTTTTGGCGGGCCCACAGCTAGTGAGGGTTATGGGGAGAGTTTGGAAGATTCGATATCAGATAGATGGAAAATTTCCCTCAAATGTAAATGCCAATATGTTTTGTAAGTAGATCTTTTTAAAATAATTTATTCAATCAATAACTAGTTCAGGAGAGATTCATCAATTATTTAATTTATTAATTCCCCCATTAAATTCACTCGTCTCAATCTAGTATTTATACATGGTAAAATAAATGTTTTTATATTTTTCTAAAGTGTTTTAAATCTATAAATGATCAGTAACTACCTAGTTAGTAGTGGATAAACCCCAATTCACGACAATATTATAGAACGAACAATTAATGTTTGACATTTTTTCCTCAGAACCTATTTACTCACCTGATATACAATCCGATGACAATTTGGCACCCACATACACACATGAAAATTATGGCTTGTTTATTTTTGAAATGTATCTTCGCCAGATGCCCAACGATGTTCATCCTATACCAACATGGACTGTGAATGAGGATTGGGCCGAATGCCGGTAGGTGCGAATGGCGGTAGCTTCACGGAAAATTACATTTAATCAAAAGAGAATTCACACATCACCTGGAATATTCTGTAAATTGTCGTCATTCCTCTGTAACAATACGTCGTTTTACTAATTATTACATTCATATACAGTCATCATGTAAACCAGCGGAAACTACATGTAATTAAGCATTGAATTACTAGCTCACTGTAAAACAAATTTTACATTAACATTTTGAATTACTTGCGGAATCAAATTAAAATACTAGGAGGAGTATGTATATATTACATTTTGGAATGTATTTTTCCATCCACTTTTTACTGTGTAGTGTATTTTAGTTCAAAGTATACCTGTAATCGACATACCTTTATTGATTTCATCCACAGCATCCTCCAAAGCATCCTCCAAAGCAGCTTCCAACTCTTTAGCAGTCAAATATTTACTGAACGACATTCTGAGCACTAATATCCAGTGAACACACTAGTCAATGTATAACCTTCATGTAGACTGAAACGAAGCAACCCCTACTACGATTTTTATACAACCATTGTCAACTTGTCCCGATTATTCGTCACACTCCAGTTGGATTAAAAATTTTTATGGTACTTACCAGTGGTTCGCAAACGAACCATGTGCTTTTTAGTGCCATTGCTCACTTTTGTATCAACATGAGAAGGATTTCATGTGTCGAGTAGATGTTCACAACTCTTCAATAGTTGATTGCATGTTGAAAAATATCATCAAATATATAATTGAACTAACAAGAGCCAATAAAATGCGACGAAAATTGAAATATAAAATCTCCATATTTGTGACGCCAAAACTCTATCAAAAATGTATGTAAAACCTCGATAAATTTTTTGGTGATAATAAATATGATAATTGACAAACTTTAATCAAAAAATTAACCAGAAAATTATTAACTGGGAGATTAAAAAAATAATAATATAGTGTTGCGCAAACGAACCACTGGGAGTTAATGGGTGCAATTTTGAGGTTTTCTGGAAATGTACCAGTGTCAATCATTTTGTTGAATGAATATGCAAGTGGCGCAGTGATTTCCTCTTTAACCACTCTTCCAGTGTTTCTGATTTGATGAGTCATTTCCTGGTGCCTTATTGGGTTGTAGGGATTCAATTACTTCAATCATCTCCTGCTCATTTGTTGATTTCAAATAAATTGAATGACATAGTCATCATTCTCAAGGCTAGATTACTTTCGACATTGAAAAAGTAATCATTGGAAGAGTCTGCCATTTTTTTATTTTTCAATATCATCGTTTATTCACGTTTATCGATTTTATACCGGGTCCGTCTGATTTTCTGCCAATGCTGTTGATAGTTTTCTATAGATTTTTGAGGCATTCTTAATTTTTCTCTTTTTGTTTTATACAGAATTCAGTATCAGCTTTCATTAATAATATATTCAATTTGTTTTTATATTTCATGAACTCATTTCTCAGGAAATCACTTGTGGGTTTTTTTGATATTTTTCATACTAAACCATTAGTCATCCAGGTCTTTCTTTCGCAATTTTTTCGTTTCTAAACTATTTCAATAGTACATTTCCGGATAATTCCGTCGAGTGTTTTTGTTGGGATTTTTGAACATTCATTTACGTCTCCTTTCTAAAAGGTTCATTCCATTTTACTTTTCCGAGTGTAGTTTTGAGAATTTTGTGGTCCTATTTCTAACAGTTTTTTCAATATATTTTTTTATTGTTTCAGCATGACGAAATTTATGATTGAATAATGGCCCACCTTCATCTCTAGTTATGCCATTTATAACCGAAAAAAAAATTATTCTCCGAAATTACTCTTATATTCTATGGTTATGTCACCATCATTCAGAATGTTTAAATTGATGCCTTCGTTAAAAATATAATAGTGATAGTTCCTTTCCCCGTTAATTTATGAATGATCCTTGAGAAGATGTGATTATTTCTGTACAACAAGATGGGGGCCTATATATTCCGGGAGTAAGAATATTTCCATTCTCGGTTTTTATTGACAATTTAACTGTTTTACATTCGGCAATAGTAACAATTTTTGAAAAGTTTTCAGAAGATTTATTTATGAAAGCAAATACTCCATCGTTTTTACTGAGGCTCCCAATACTGTATACAATATCGAAACCTTCCATTTCAATCATGTCGGAATTGTTTATTTGGAAGGTTTCAGTTGAAATGATCAGAATCGACTGAAAATTGTTAGTGATAAATTTTTAGTTAATCTATGTTCTTTTGAGCACCTTATATTTAGGTGAAAATCTTTCAGAATTTTTGCATTTTTTGAATATAATTGAATTGCAAAAACGGCTTTATTTATTCTTTTGATTTCGTGTACACCTTGGCGCAATTTCCATTGTAGCTTTTTTGGCATTTGGATTTTTTCTATTCTCTATTCCTTTGTTCGTCCCCGTCTCTGGTGAAAATATTTCTTCGGCTATCAGAATATTTTATTTTATCGTTGCTCTTAAAATGTTTTTTTGCAAATAAACTGAAACAACAATGAATGAAACAAAAAGAATCAATGACCGGAGTACCATATAAACATATCTATTAAAAAAACAGAAAGAAAATATCTCACCTCGTCCTACTTGAAATGATTATTTAGATATTTTTACGTAAAGTTATACATTTCATATCTTCTCACCCTGGCTCTCTCTTTTGGAATACCTAACATATGACTGAGTAATCATATTTTGTTGTCAATTCGTTCTTTCAAATTATGACACCAATGTTTTTTTTTCTAATTCATTTTGAATTTCAAATTAGTAAATATCTGAAATTTTGTAATACCATCACATATTTTATGTATCAACTATTTTCAGTAAAGTCTAGAAGAAGAAGATAAAAAAATTCGGAAGATAGACAATTGACAATTGGTCTACCTTTGATTGCCAACTAATTTATTTACATCGAAAACGAAAAAAAGTCAATGAATAAGAAAACCGATTTTCAAAATTTAATGATAATTTATTCTAATATTTTAGATATTGGGACAAAATTGAGTAATTAAAAACCCAATAACTTGATCAACCTTTAAAAAAAAAAAATTATAGTCTATTTCTTTACACCCCATAAACATCTCTGATTTACAAACTTCACTTTGACTTTCACGTTTCTGCTAAAAAATAATCTCAATTTTCATGTAGTACCTAAGTTCCTTATATACTCATATACTCAGTACCATTTTATACTTTGTTCATCGTCAGTTATGCCTTATCTTTTAGAGTGACTGAAAAAGAAATAAATTAATTAAGAAAGGTTTTACAAAAGTTAAAAGAGTGTATTTCAAACATATAGCTGCAACCCCTCAAAATATCAACGTTAATCTATATAAAAACAAATCTTGAAGCAATTTGGGACAGCAGCAAAACGCAAGTGTACTCTTATGAATATTTCTAATATTTCGACAATGAGCTACAAAATTTAATGATTTATATGTAACGATGAATGTGGAATAAAAGAAATACTTACAATATCAGTGAGAATGTTCGCTAAGTGGTGAAGTGATGGTGAAGTGGATGAAGAATTGATGAAAAAAACACATTACAATACATGCTAACAATAAGAAGCAATAAATTCAGACTTATGGATAAGTATTTGTAACAATTACTGGTAAAATTATTTAAAAAGTGCCGAATGCAATCATGACACCTGTTGCTTTACTGAACGCACATGGAGAAAGAATTTATTTCAAGTCCATGTCAATTGTCATGGAGTTTTGTGAAAAAATGATTAATTTTCAAGTGAAATTATTTATGATCTGTTTTTTATTCAAACAATTATTGGATTGAAAAATGTATCATTTATCATGTGTCATTTCTAAGAAAGTTCGTTTCGAAGCATTCCTTTCTTTTGCTAAAATTTTTGTAGAACTATAGTCCATGTTATGACAGAGCTGGCTGACATGTTCATCTAGAGAACATCTGTCAGGGTGAAGTCTGCTGTCACTTTTATGAGAAGTTATACGGTCTTCAAGCCTCCTGGCTGTTTGACCTATGTATTCTAAATTACAATTTGTGCAAGGAATGCAATATATTAAACTTGATTGAGAAAGTAAAGGAGTTTTATCCTCGATGAGAGAGTAAAGTGAATTTGTTGTTGAGGCAGTTTTTTGTGCAATTTTTACATTGCCAAGTTTTTTGAAAATTCGTGAAAGCTTTGGCGTGATTTCTGCAATGAATGGAAAAGAAGTGAAAAAAGTATTTACTTGCGATGCATTATTATAATTATTTTTATTGTTTGAATTAACTGGTATAGATTCGTTTAAAGAATCGTCTATAGGCGGTGTGCTATATACAAGGTGGGTCACGGTTGATGGCACCTTAGACGTTTACGAAGAACGGGAAATAGGATCATTCTGAAAATTTGGTTTCTCAAGTAGTTGCTCTTGGTCTATCGATCTAAAATATTTTCAGCAATGCAGCGTTGCCGCTTATACCAGAAAGTAGCAGCATCTTTGTTATTTCAAATGGGTCACCCTGTATATTACCGAATTTTTGAACTTGTCATTCCTTTCTGATTATTTCTGCCTCATACTCCTCTATACCTATCTCTAACGGTTTTTGAGAAATTGGTTATTTTCCATATTTTTTATCCAAAACATAGCTCGAATTGAATGTTTATTTCTGCGGTATTTGGATTCTTAGGAAGTTGCAATTTTGTGTTTAGTTCATCAAGATCATATACATTGATTCTGTATAGAGAGGTTTGTTCTGCGTTATACAGGGTCGTTCAAAATTCATGATCTTACTGCTAGATACGAAAAGGGTTGAAAGTGCGTTTTTTTTAAATGGAACATCCTGTATGTTAGGCAATATCCTGAAAGATGACTAAATTCCCTTCGAATTGATATATCATGTTCCTATACCTAAATAGCCAAAATTTCGAGATAATAGCAATTTTCACTTGTAATCTCCCAAGTGCTTGAATTATTACCGGAAATTTTTCTAGTACATGAATTTTCTTTGAAAATTCAAGTACGAGATAAATTTACGATTAATTCAAGCACGAGGGGGATTCGGTAAAGAAATTTCGCACCGATAAATGAAAATCATCCAACAATTCATAAGAAATAACTAACGATGGTTTCACTTGAACTATTTATAACCACTGAAATATTGAAATGAGATATGATATGTGAATTTTGGTCGACCAAAATGTATTGGAGGCCTAGCGAAAGAGATGCAATTCACGCATCAATGGAATGAGCGATTTGCTGTGAGTGATACTTCTGAATAACATTCTCCCTTATCTCATTTATGGATAAGAATCTCCAATGGAAACTGGACATTTAATAAATAATCAACTATCTGAATGAAAATGCAAATTTTCTCTTTCAGATTTTTTCTTCAAGTTATATAGGGTCTTTCGCAATATCTATCAGATGTAGTTCAATGTCCAGCGTGGCTTTAGCCGGGGAAGTAGTTGTTTTCTGTTAGATATTACAGAAAAGTTACTTCAATTTTATCGTAGGGATTTTTCCATTTCCAGAGGAGTCATGTATTGATTCAATTTTCAATTGAGAATGTTCCTCTTCAATACATGAATCCCTTCCAAGAGAGGTTATCTTTACGATGGAGAATAGCGACTAAATTCCAGATTTTTTCTTCAAGTTATATAGGGTCTTTCGCAATATCTATCAGATGTAGTTCAATGTCCAGCGTGGCTTTAGCCGGGGAAGTAGTTGTTTTCTGTTAGATATTACAGAAAAGTTACTTCAATTTTATCGTAGGGATTTTTCCATTTCCAGAGGAGTCATGTATTGATTCAATTTTCAATTGAGAATGTTCCTCTTCAATACATGAATCCCTTCCAAGAGAGGTTATCTTTACGATGGAGAATAGCGACTAAATTCCAACTTTCAGTCGCAGATGATTCCACAACTGACCTTATGAACATCCTGTTCATATTTTCAATGAAATCAACAGTACACTTGCGTTTTGCTGCTGTCCCAAATAGCTTCAAGATTTGTTCTTAACTAGTCAGCAAAAGACTTCCTCTCCTCTCTATAATAATACATATATATATATATATATATATATATATATATATATATATATATATATATATATATATATATATATATATATATATATCATTATCATTCATTTCCACCTTATCTTCCGTAAGAATAGATTTACTGAGCTTTCATTCATAAAATTAGTGAAAAACAAATTCGAAAACTCTCTAATTTTTGTTTCTCAACAAGTACATTTCAACGTGATTGGTGCATTTTCCATTTAGTTTAATATTCGTTGGGAGTCTTCAATCATTTCCAAGTAGAAAGTGCTATGTGTGAATGACCATAAGCATTGAGGCTTCCTATGCATATACGTGACTTTGTAACAATAATTCGGTTTAATACATATTCATGAGGCTATCCGATTAAACGTATTATTTTGTTTTGTTCGAGTTAATTACTCTGTTATCTTCGCGAATTGATTTATCGTGTAAAATGGTAATTACATGTATCGCTTTCTCTAAGGGGATTATTATATCAGATGAATCGGAATAGGTTGAGTTCAACTACTCTAATAGCCATCTTTATATTTTGTTGGAGATGATAAATCAGGAATACACTCTGAAATTTCGTTTTGAAGTTAATTCATGGCCACACTAATAGTTTTGTTATTGCAATGGATATAAAATTCTTTTCTGTTGAAGGTTTTATGAATTTGATTTATTGAGGACAAAGAAAACTTTGTTATTTACTAAAATAATGGGACAAAATTATTTCCAACTATCCGGCAACTATTGGGTTCCGATAAAAAATCTAAATGAATATATAATTCCTGATCAAAACATACGAAATCGTTATTGGTGTATTTGTCAATGCATCAATCTCCTTCACTATTTTAAATTTTTTTTTCATCCTTTTCACTCGAAACTATGAAATACTGCGAATACTAAATCATTTTGGGAAGACAATGGTTGTGATCCAGGAGTGTTTCCCTTGATAGGTGTGTTTGTAGAAATATATTTGTGGCATTTCGTGTGTGAATAATCCCAAAGTGTGGCATTCGTACAAAACTGTGGCATTCCGCACAATGTGCCATATTTTTTCAGTCAAATTAAAGCATTTCTTGAACATATTCGAGGTATTTGTGACGTTGTTGTTCGATATTCATATTTACATCAAGATAGATCCGATATATTTTTCTTTCGATTTTTGTTAGTTACAAAAACAAAATGAGAGAATTGTGACATTGCGAAAAATAAAATACATGTCAAAAAGTTCAATACGATAATTTCATTTTAAATTCAATCCAGACAGTTTCCTGTAGACTAACAGGGCTTTGTGTACATTCATTCTGGTCCTTCTCCCCGATGTTTATGTGAATTGGCTCGGCAGTTTTGACAATTTTCGGCAGTGTGGACAATTCACAAATATTATTTATTGGCAGCAATTGAGTTATATCGACGCTTATATAAACTCAACAGGACAATCAACGACGCGAATGTTAAGCAAGTTGATTCTTCGGCAGTATTTTCACGCATCCTTTACTGGTCAGCGCAGACTAGTGCAGAAATAGACAGTTACGCAAGTGCATCGACATTGTGCAGAAAACCGGCAGTTGAAAGGAGAAACAAGGTCATATTCTTCTTTGTTGATTGAATAGAATTGATCGACGAAACATAATATTTTCATTTTATAATTGGGTGTGACTAGTTTTTTACTTGACAAAATGTGTCAGAAGACAAAGAAAATCAATTTTCATCTCTTAAATTTAAAAGGGCTCAGATCGGATGAAATCTTACTAATTTCGAGACAATTAAAAAGGTTGACTTTGAGAATTTATCAGAACTTACTTATAATGATTTTAAGTTCAGATTAGATAAGTTTGTGCCAGGATATGATGACTTTTCGTTGGTGCAATTAGATATTTCTAGCGTGTTTCAATCTTTAACACATTTATCGGCTGATCAAAAGGCTCAAGAGCTTGATGAAAACAATTATTTTGATGATTATTTTCATTTAATTGCTGTGGCTAAAACTGGGATTGACAATTATGAAAAGGCTCGTTGCAATTTGAGTCAAAAACTTTCAAATACTGACAGCTCGCAGAAATCGAATAAAACCAAATCAATTCAGGCAGCTAAGTCGACTCAGTCAGCTTCAAGATCGTTCCGGGGCCGCTGTAATAATGATGAGCTTTACTCTAATAAATTACCGCCTATGAAACTTCCATCCTCTTCAGGTAAAATTGATAAGTGGCTAGAATTTAAAGATGTCTTTCTGGCAATGGTTGGAGAAGCTCCTCCAGTTCATAAATTACAATATTTACGTAGTTGCTTGAATGACGTAGCGTTAGATTTAATCGGTTCACTACTAATTACTGACAAAAATTGGAATGTAGCTTGGTCACTTCTGACAGAGCGTTATGAGAATAACAGACTTGTTTTAAAGAGAAACATTCTCAATTGAAAATTGAATCAATACATGACTCCTCTGGAAATGGAAAAACCCTACGATAAAATTGAAGTTACTTTTCTGTAATATCTAACAGAAAACAACTACTTCCCCGGCAAAAGCCACGCTGGATATTGAACTACATCTGATAGATATTGAGAAAGACCCTATATAACTTGAGAGAAAAAATCTGAAAGTGAAAATTTGCATTTTCGTTCAGATAGTTGATTATTTATTAAATGTCCAGTTTCCATTGGAGATTCTTATCTATAAATGAGTGTTTATTTTGTCTTCGAAGGTGATGTTTGTGGACTGTAGTGGATTGGATTTAGACAAATCAACTTCTTTTTTGGTTTATTTTTCGAGTAAAATTGACAAAGGTTTCGAAATATCAAAATTGTTATATCTAATTACAAAAATCCATAGTAACACATATTCAATTCACATGAAACGAATAACTAATGTCCAAATTTAGCTACAGAGTGATTCACATTTCTATCTAGTTTCCAACAATGAGATAAGGGAGAATGTTATTCAGAAGTATCACTCACAGAAAATTGCTCATTTCATTGACGCGTGGATTGCATCACTTTCGCTAGGCCTCCAATACATTTTGGTCGACAAAAATCTATTTCACTCTTCTAAGATCATCAGGGAGGTCCTGTTCATATTTTCAATGAAATCAACAGACTTGTGTTTGACACATACATTCAGGGGCTATTAGATGATCCAGTGTTAACAAGGGAATCCTATAGTGATTTAAGAAAACTTTTCGACCCATTCAATATTAACGTTAGGTTGCTAGAAGCATTGTATCAACTGACTGACAAGTGGGATGTGCTTTTAATAGCCATTTTAGTTAGTAAATTTGATAATCAGCCTAGTAAGGAGTGGTAAGCATACAAAATGAAGAGCACATTTCTGACGTGGAAGGAGGTACATGAATTTCTAAAAAATAAATGTGCTTTACTCGAAAAATTAGAGTTGACTAGAAATCATAGGTTATTTGTTAAAGGGCAGACAGTGACAGGGCAGAGAAAAAAGACATCAAATAGACAAATACACATCGAGGTTCATTTGCGACGACAAATCAACCAAGTAAATTTTCCTGTTACTATTGTGAATCAGACCACTCGATATTCTTCTGCGATACATTTAAAAATCTTTCAATCGATGATAGGAATACGGAAATAAGAAAATTGAAACTATATGTCTAAATTGTTTTAATCCGAATCACATGGTTCAGGAGTGTCAAAAGAAGGGCTGTAGAATTTGCAGTCAGAGGCATAATTCTTTATTACATCGTTACAGACAAACCAACGACGATGTCAAATCACTGAATTCCGCGCCTGAAGGCAGAGCGAATACGGCTGCATGGTGCAAAACGGAGACAGAGGAACCTGTGGCATCTACCTCGACGAGCTATCTCATGAGGAAAGATGACCATCGGAAACCCGATGGCACTGCAGAATTATATAAACTTTCTTAGGGCGTAGATTTCAATTCTGTTCAGATCGCTGACAGTTTGGAAAATGAATTAAACTCATTTTCAGGACTAACTCGACAGACTACTTATTCCCTTCTTTCAGCTTTAGTGAATGTTATAGGCGCTGAAAATGAACCATATCATGCTAGAGATTTGGTGGATTCAGAAAGTCAAAGTAACTTTGTTGCTGAAGAATTCTTACAGAAAGTAGGGGTGAAATTATTTTCAACGAGTTTTGACATTTCAAGCATTGGCAATTCAAATAATATTTCGATTAAATACCAGACTAAGTTAAACATTCACTCAAGAACCAATCACTATAGTCAAGTTTGGTCGTTTTTAGTTTTAAAACAAGTGCCAACGCTTCCTCCCATTTATTTCAGTGCCAAATTGGTTAAAATTCCTAAATGCATCCCATTGGCAGATCCGACTTCAACATCTCACGAGATATTGATATTTTATTTGGTGTAGATGCATTCTATGATATCCTGCTAATGGAGCAAATGAAAAATAGTGGTCGAATAACTTTACAAAAGACTCAGTTGAGTTGGGTCATAGGTGGCGAATTGACATTTCCTAAAATTACTTGTAATCTGGCAATTGATGATAACATGCCAAACCAGAACTTGGTGAAATTTTTGGCTGATTGAGGAGCCTGTAGTTCCTAATATTCTTGACAATTATTGTGGGAAACGTATTTTGCATACGTACAAAAAAGACTCGACCTTAATAACGTATACTATGGCGATCAGATACAGGAGATATCATTTGTTACGAACTGAATACGGTAGTTTATGGCTTGGCATCTAGCCCATTCTTGGCAGTTCGTTGTCTACTTCAGGTAGCTAGCTAGTGAATTCAAGAATGAGTTTCCATCAGCAACGCAAATAATAAGAAATGATATATACATGGATGATATTCTGACAGGCACAAACGATGAGACGAAACTATTGAGACTACAAAGAGACAAGACAAGATTTTATCAAGTGTAGGTTTCAGTTTGGGAAAGTGATTATTTAATAAAAGAGATTTTTCTGACAGTTTCGAAATAAATGATGATTCACATGGTAGTATCTTACCGTTAGGTAAGAGTAAGCAGAATAAAACGTTGGGTTTATACTGGAATGCATACACTGATACTATTCAGTAACGAATTCGAGACATTTCAGTACAGCTTGCTGTAACTAAGCGCAAGATATTGTCAATTTCAAGTCAGATTTTCGATCCTTCAGGGTTAGTTCAACCTGTTATCGTTGTTGCTAAGTTAGTCATTCAAAGTTTATGGAAGGAAAAATCTGACTGAGACTCTGAAGTTCCGGAACCTCTACTTGTCAAATGGAATAACTATTGTTTGGACATAAAATATCCAAAATGACCTGAAGATTTCTAGATTCATCCTTTGTGACAATTTTGAGCGTGTGGAGTTACATGCATTTTGTGACGCGTCAGAAAAGGCATATGGGGCATACGTTGTATTAACAACAGTGGCAGTTTTTCCTCTCATTTACTATTTACTATGTGCTGAGAGTAAGGTTGCTTCAACGGAACAGCCGACTTCACCTAGACTAGAACTGATAGCTGCACTTACATCTGCTAGACTGAAAAAAAAGATACTGGACACTATTAATATAAAATTTGATAGAATTTATTATTGGAGCGATTCCACTATAACTTCATGTTGGATCAAGGGTAGTCCTGATAATTTTAAAACATTTGTGAAGAATCGAGTTATCAAAATTCAATCATTGTCAAATCCAAATGACTGGTTCCACGTTCGATCAGAGGATAATCCAGCTGACTTGATGTCACGTGGTAGCACAGCTATGAACTTGCTCTCCAAGGATCTGTGGTTTCAAGGTCCAATTTGGTTAAGAACTAGTGACTTACCATTAATTACTGTAGATGAAGGCTCAGTGACAGCATTACTTGAGCAACAAGTTGTTGCCAATACTGCAATACTACAATATTTTAGAATTTGATTTGTTTTTACGGTTCTCATAACTATCCAAATTAATTCAAGTTCTGGGCTATTGTTATCGATTCATCAATAATGTGAGAGCTGACAAGTTGAAGAAGAATAAGATTATTTGTAGTCGAGAGCATAGTGTTTCCATCATTCTACGGAGTTCAGAGAGCAGATCTCGATATTGAGATTGTTTCTCCTCTTCTTTTCGAACGATATCTGTTTTGCTGTGGAGTAAGTGATCATTGGTGAGAGAATAAGTGCCCTGAGCAGAAGAAGTAAACCAAGGATGATAGTCTTCTGCCTTAAGTCAGAATCACCATTTTAACAGTGTGGTTCGAGTAAAGCCTGCGGAGTTCAGAGAGCAAATTCATTTTGTAAAGTGAAACTAAGACAATTAGTTCTGGTTTATAAAAAAATCCTGTTCACCACGCACTTTCCAGCCTACCTCGCTAGGATAATCTTAATTTTTGGTATATCTCCCAAAAACTCAAAAGGGTTATGTATGCCGTCAAACATGGGCTGTTCAGATAAATCATTTGATTAATTTTTCCATCCAGCCTACCTCGCTTCAGCCTGTGGATGATTTTAGTTTTTTGTTACCAGTCTATCTTGCCCAAATATGATTTCAGTCTCGTTCCGATATGTAGTCGGATGAAGGACTTGCAGAATACTTTGACATTTTCACTTTCACAATGAATTTTCATGGGAAAATTAACATAAAATCGCAAATTAATATTATCTGAAGGACAAAATTGGTAATGATATTGTTTCCGATTCTTTTCCTTCATTCGATTAACAGCTGTCACAGAGTACTGACGTATCTGACGGAGCAACATAAGTGCATTTGAGTGCAACCAAGTAAATAAGTGCCGGTTTATGAAATATTCTTGTTCACCACACTTTCCAAACTCGTATTTTGTTCATAAGTCATTGTCATTAACCTTGCTCGTTGATACTTTTATTTTTCTGTTATCGCATTATCTTCCTGCAACTCGATGTGGTGGATTGTTCAAGAGGTGTTGTGTATGCTGTCGAACATGTGCTGTTACATGATATCATAAATGCTTTATAAAAAAAATCTTGTTCACCACACTTTCCAAACTCGTATTTTGTTCAGATGTAGACGAAATGCTTCTGTTTTCAGAATTATTCCACCTTTCTGTTGGAAGGACAAATCGGGCTGTTCGAATCAATCTTTAAGATTTACCTCACATCTGTCTATAAATATTTTCATTTTTCTGTTAAAGCTCTATCAAACTTGATAGGTTGGCTTTTTCAAAAGGTGTTTTGTATGCCGTCGTAAAATGGGCTGTTTAGTATTCCCACCGATGGAGATGAAGTGGTTATTGAAAGGCGCATCTAGGAGTTAAATTACTTGTGTGGTATAGCCTTTACCAGCCTTTCCCAAATTTTCTATACTGCTTATAAGAGTTTCGTTGGCAAGCAGAAAAAAACATTCAATCCACTACATTGTCTCATCGAATATAACATGTGGTATGATTACCAGGACAATCCACTCGTACTCTGGCTCGTGAAATCTCCAGCTGAATTTCACTCACAATATCATAATTGATGATAATCATCTAAATAGTTACATTACAAGCGAAAATATTACGGCATACTCGAATAAAGTCTTGACACAGTTCTCGCTGAATATGAACACTCAGAAGTATTTGGTGGCGATAAGTGATTTCGATGGCGCCTAAATTGCAGCTTTTCTAACAGAAAACTGAAGATATCAATAGACAGGAGCGATGTAAATGGAATTCAAAGATTGATTCTAACATCCCGATTTCTGCTTCATCCAAAAAAATTTGGCTTCCTGGTTCTTTTAATGGAAAGGAGGAATAGTTCCGAAAACCAAAGCAAGATAGATAGCATTTCGTCTATAACGGCTGCACAAATTACGTGTTTGGAAAGTGAGGTCAACAAGGTTTTTTTTAAAACCGGCACTTTTTTACTTGGTTGTACTCAACTGCACTTCTGCTGATGCTTCGTTAGATACGTCTGTACATTGTAACATATGTTAATTAAATGACGGAGAAAAACTGGAAACAGTCACAACCAATTTTGCCTTTCACAAAATAATAATTTGCGATTTTATATTTCCAAAATTTTTCCTTGAAAATTCAAGGTGAATGTGGAAATTACAAAGTATTCTGCATCTACCCCAATCGAATACGTATGAATGACCTATCAGAACGGGGCTAATATGAAATCTTGGCAAGATAGACTGGCAACAAAAACATAAAATTATCTATAGGCTTAAGCGATGTAGACTGGATTTGAAAATTAATTTGAACATATTCGACGGAAGTTTGGGGAAGATGAAGCAATAACAGAAAAATTTAAATATCCATAGACAGAAGCCAGGTAGATAGGATTCAAAGAGATTTTGCGCCCTCTTACTGATTTTAATTAAAAGAAAAAATAGTTCCGAAAACAGGAGCTGGTTACATAGCATTTCGTATGCAACTGAACAAAATACGAGTTTGGAAGTTTCTTGAAGGCATACCGACCAAAAGGAGTTATAAATATTGTTAAAAGTTGTGATTCTGTGTCCAACGGAACGTGAAAGAATCCTGCTGTTGCATCAAGTTTTGAAAAATATCGGGCATTAGGATTTATTTGAGCTAAGGTTTCTGATATATCCGGTAGAACAAGTTTTTATTCAAAACTGTGTAGTCTACACAAATTCGAACTGTTTCATCTCGTTTCGGTACAACAACCATCGGAGCGCACCATTGCGTCGGTTCAGTGACCTTGAAAATTACGTCAGATTTTTCTAGACTGTCCAAGTTTTCTTTTACTGCATCTTTTAATTGAATGGGTACTCTTCTGGAAACAGCTATTGAAAAAGGACTCGTTCCTGGTTTCAATGAGATTTTGTATTCTTTTCCAATATTTCCTATACCTTGGAGTAAAGGAGGATACTGATCTTCGACATGTATCGCATCAGTCCAAGCAAGCATTTATAGAGCCTCTACAGCAGTACGGCCTAGCAAATTTGAGTGCAATTTATCAACTACATATATTTCTGTATCATGCAAGTTATTTTTCCAACTCATTTTTACCTTGAAAGTACCTTAACATTAATGTTATCGCCAGATGCTGAGAGTAAAGGTTTACGTGGTGTCTTCAGGTGAATATTCTTAAATTATGACAAAATGACCGATTTTATAACCGTAACGTCTGCTCCAGTGTCCATTTTAAACTTTACTGGTACGCCACTGACGATTACTATGACTTTCCATGGCTCAGCGTTTTGAGAATGTACTGATCCCAAAAAAAATATATCATCATCACTTACCACAGACTTCGGTACAACGTCTCAGTTACCAACCTCTACCCATTCGACTTTGCCATGATCAGGTTCTTTATTGTTGTTCCTCGATCTTGAAAAACACTTAACTGCCCAATGACCGTTGCCTCCACATTTCTTGCATTCGTCATTCCTAGCCGGACAGCTAATGAAAGCATGACGGGGAATCAAAACACATTTTCTTTACTCCTTTTCCTCTTGTTTTCCTTTCTGCTGACTTGTACTCCCACTTTTCTTGCTTCTATTCCCATAGCTATGTTTTTTTGACAAGTTTTCTTCATGGCTCCATTTTTCACGAAATTTACCTCTACCGGTGTTTCTTCCGCACCTACCTGACTAGAATTTACAGGTTTAGGTGCACTGGAACGTATAACTACTTGTTGCTTTCTTAAGGACTCAGCTAAACGTACTCGCCTGATAACTTCCTCTAGTGTATCGTCTGGGCGTGACTGTAGTTGTACTGACAGTCTGCTGTCGGCTAATCCCGCAATAATTCGTAGCTTTATCATTTCTGATTCTAACGTTCCCCATTCGCATGTTTGGGCCATCGTGGTTAAATCTGTTACAAAAATATCACATGTTTATTCTGCACTCTGCGTTCTTTGTAAGAATTTAACTCTTTCGAAAACTAAATTTTTTTTTCAAAATGAAGAATGTATCAAATTTCTTGAGCACAGAATCGAAATTCTTGATGTCACCATCGTACAAGTGAAATGATTTTAAAATATTTTCAGCCTTCGAACCTAAGTGACCTATTAAGTAATCTACTTGTTGTTCCGAGTTATATGTCGTTAAAGCTATGCGTTTATATCTTAAAAATCGTGTTTTCCAGTCTTGCCAATCCTTGGTCTGAAATGAGAATTCTGGCGGAGGAGGAACCGGAGCCGAAATATTAGCCACTGCTGGCGGTTCGGTCGTCGTCTGGATTTGTTGGATTTGCAACAATATTGTAATTAATCAACTGTTGTTGCTGAAGCAACTGAGCTTGAAACTCTGCTGCACTCATAATTCACTTTGACTTAGTTTAACGTTTCAATTCGATTTTAAATACGAAGCACATGCACAGCGCACTTGTTGCTGCGTTTTTTTAATACACTTACCGGCGTTTTCCCGAAATCGGTATTAAAAATGATTAGTTCCAGGTAAGAATTATATGTAATGACGTGGTGTATGCTTAAATTCACTCCAAGACGGTAGATAACTTCCCGAATGGTTTTTAACGCGAATTTAGCACCGATTACCATATCGCGTGACCTACCTTAACATAGGTACTTGCAAACTGCCGATTTCCAGGTCATGTTGTTTAGTGGCGCTTTGTATGCTTATTGGATGCAACGTTACCCATAAGTTTTCGTGCGGGGTCCTTTGATATTTCCTTTCACATTTGACGTTTTGGAGCCTCTGGAGACACCATACATCCTATTTTACCAGGAATATCCATATTTCGACTGACCTTTCCAGGAGTTTTCATTCAAATTATTCTAACTGCTCAGATGATGTGGTGTTGCAGGTTTTTCCGGGTTTTTTTGCTGCTGTTGAAGCTTTCTCGCCACCGAATCATTTGGAGCCTCCCAGCGGAGCGCTGATCAATTTTTTTTTTAACTTCGTTATAGTTCTCATTTTATAGTTTAATGAAGTTTAATTTATTGGTGAGAAAGGGAAATATATCTCATATTCACGCAATCCAGAATATTAAGAATAGTTTCGATTAATTGAAGAACTGGCATAATTATTTTTTGCTCGGAAACCTTTTTGTTATCTCGTTTTCGAGTCGATTACTTGTTACTAAAATTACTGGAATACCTTTTTCTCCATAGTGCTGACTAATGAGGATGAATGAAATGGTCATGTGCTCGTGTAGAAACCTTTTGTTGGTGATAATGATGTTAGTAATGCGTACTTTCACTAGAATGAAAATTCAAATAATTATTCTGCTTGTCTCTCGATCTCTTTTATCTCAAAGTTCAGTTTAGATTGGTTTCGAAGTTTTGTGATCTTTCTGCTCACTGCACCTCTACCAAATCAGCAACTATAGTTTAGCACACCTGTTTCTTCGCGCTCTGTTTTTGCTCAAGTAACCGTAATTTATTAATGAACATTTCTCATAACTATGATTTTTATTGATGCTCTTTTAGCCAATGAGATTATGAATTCGCAGTTTTAACGTACCTACTTGCTTTGTTTTTTGTGAGCATAACTGAAAGAGTCTTTCTCATCGATTTTTTTTATTACATTTTCTAACATTAAAATATAATAAAATCAAAAGAAATAATTTTTTTTCTTTCTCTTTTCGCCAAAAAAACAATTTTTTCATTTTTTGGCGAGAAACTCAAGTAATTTAAACTTGAAAGTTTTCCTGTTAAATGGCAACCCTGGTACAGCATTGACATTGACAGAAAAATGAGACATCTGAACTACCACAAAATATAAAACTTTCGTTGTTTATTTATTAGCAATTGTCAGTGACGTATTTTGAATCTGTATTACATTTTGTAATCCAAATGTCTAATAGATTGACTCTGGGATTTGAGAAGGCAGATTCTAATAATCTACCTGAAGCAACAAGCGAAATGATCAGTGACTTTTTTGCTAATAATATGAAATTTATAAGTGCTGAAGTACGGCATGATGAAACCAAAAAGTTGGTATGGTACTTACTTACATATTTTTATTCTAATTTAATTTATCTATTTCATATCAGTGCTGCAAAAGAATCCTATGGAGATAATGCAATTTGTTACGTAGAACTCAAACGTCAAGGAGCATTTTGTACGGTCCAGGGGAAGATTACTCCTGAGCATAAAATTAAAAAAAAAACTTATTTAATCAAAGTAGTTATTGATGAAAAAGAACAGACCATAGTTTCGGCAGATTGTTTGGATTGCGTAGCAGCACAAGGTAACTAATATACACAAATTAATTATTACTTTCACTTCAAATCATTACTTCTTACAGGAGGATGTAAACATTGCATTGCATTTTTATTTTGGATCCACCGTAGAAGTGAAGAGCCCTCTGTTACGTCCACCAAATGTTATTGGCAAGGATCAAAACTTGCAAAAGCTGATATTGTTGATGATGATTTAGCCACTATCCTCGGAAAACCGATTTTCCTGAAGGAACCTGATTTGGAGTATGTTCAGTCTGTCGTCGATTCCGTTCAAGAGAAAAAAGGAATTATTTTTCAATTTTATGATTCAATGCCATATGGTTTGAGATGCGATTTGCAAGAATTACTGCATCAATTGTCTACGAAGCAGCAAGGTCCAAAACCTTGGAAGGCACTTTGAGAGAAAGGATTTTGGGCGCACAAACTCCTATAGAAACAGAGGCTATTGTTCGAGGAAAAAATCTTGAACCTCATGTGTTACAAGTAGTTGGACGTTTGAAAACATTGAAAATTTGCAAAGCTGGGTTGTTTCTCAATAAAATATACCCCATTTTTTGTGCTTCCCTGATGGAATTACTGAGGAATACGTCATCGAAGTGAAGTGCCCTTTTTCATACAAAAGTATCGGACGATATGTCAAAGATGATGTTATTGCAAAGAAATTTTATTTCCAGATACAATTGCAAATGTTTTTTTTTTCTGGAAGAAAAAAATGACTTTTTTGGGTGGCTTCTCCTGAATTCGAGGCAAACGAAGAAGTTCAAATAATAGAAGTTAACTTCAATGAAAATGAAATTGTAGAAATTTTAGATTTAGCTAAAGAATTCTGGATTAAGGCCATCTACCCTCAATTAGTTGCAAGTTATCTGTGAATCAAAAATCATAATTTATTCAAATTTAATCATTAAAAAAGTGGATTAGTGAGGGGAACTGTATGAAAACACAAAAAGAAAAAGTCTAGCAAACTGTAGACACGTGTTTCGAGCTTGGTGGCTTTGGTCAGTACGGTGTAGCCAACTGTAAGGATGAGCAACACTCGGCTGCAAGTATAATCAGAAACAAATGGAGTCATATGTGATATCGGTTATTATTCTTGGACTCGGATGTCAAGCAGATAGCTAAGGCTGGCTCCGTGGTGACGTTAGTTGTAGCTCTGGAAGTCAGGGTCTTCTAACCGATTTCATCAATGAATGGTTGCCTTTCTGTTTTAACTCCGTTTGTCTCTGATTTTAATTGCAGCTGATTGTTGCTCATCCTTACACTTGGCTACATCGCCAAAAGCTCGAAAAATGTGTCTATGGTTTGCTAGAGCGCTGTCCAATAACTTTTTATTTTTTGTGTTTTCATACAGTTCCCCTCACTAATCCACTATTTTATTTTATTATTGGACCCTGATAAAACGCAGATAGCTATAGCTGTCTCCGTGGTGATATTATTAGCATTGTAGCTCTTGAAGTCAGGGTCTTCTAATAGATATCACAAATGAATGGAAAGCCAACAAGCTCGAAACACGTGTCTACGGTTTGCTAGAGGGCTATGGCCAAAAAATGTTTATTATATATTATTATTATATTATAAAAAAATTATATCCGAAAACATTAAATATTTTTGGTCTCATTGAATTCCCTTAGGAAAGACCAAAAATAATGGAGTGCAGAGGGAAAACTTTAGAAACTTCAAAATAAACAGTTAATGCATTTGCTAACCACTTTCAGTCGTGTTTCTCCTAATTGGTTGATGTTACAAATACTCCAACACTGGATACGTCTCAGTCTAGTTCAGTGCTTACATCTCACACGTTCAGCACAGAGGAAATCGAGAATAAGGTAATCAACTTGGACAAAGACAAAAGTGCTGGCCCCGATGGAATTCCTCCGTTACTTCTCAAACAGTGCTGCCGAGTATTATCCACACCACATGAAATTATTTTTCAAAGATCGTTTGATGATGAAACATTTCCGATCATATGGAAATCATCACTGTTATCACCAATATTCAAGTCAGGTAGTTAAAGCAACATTGAAAACTATAGAGGTATATCTAAAATGTCATGTATTCCGAAAATGTTTGTCAATATTAACAGACGAATTTTTTTCCAATTTTAAGCATATTATTGTTAATGAACATGTTTTTTTTTTAAATCGCTCTACAGCTACCAATTCAGGAATCATACAAAATTCTTTATGTAATAAACTAGAACAACAAGGTTTTCAGGTCGATGTGATTACACTGATCTTGCCAAGGTATTCGATTCAATTAATCATAGTCTTATATCTAAAATGAAAGCACTCGGTGTGGATGGCAGTTTTTTTTCAATTTTATTACTTCTCATCTGGCTAAGCGTAATCAGAAAGTGAAAATAGGAGATTCTACTTCTAAATCAATAAATGTTACCTCTGGAGTTCCTCAGGTATCCCACATTGATCCCACAATGATGTTACTTTTAAAAATTTTAAAATTTACTTTATGATCTCAAATTCTACAGAGTTGTATCATCTGAAGATGATCTACAGTAGATCATCTGAAGATAATTCAGAATGATTTAATCAATTTCACCAATTACTATTGAAAAAATTATTTGAAAATCAATATTGATAAGTGTAAAATCATGAGTTTTTATAAAACACTCAATCCAACTATTTACGACTATACTATTGATGGGGTTGATTTGCAAACTGTAACTAGTATCAGTGATCTAGGGATAATATTTTATAAAGAACTCTATTTCAACGATCATATTTACAATATTTGTAATAAATCTGTTCTATCGTGGTGGCATTTAATATGTGTAAATTCATCATGAATGATAAATAAAGAGGAAATAAAATCTTCCAATTTACACAAAAATATACTTGTAACGTGCTTACAATTGTTTCGACACACGGTGTCATCATCTGAGCGAGTTATCAACTGTTCAAGTTGATAACTCGCTCAGATGATGACACCGTGTGTCGAAACAATTGTAAGCACGTTACAAGTATATTTTTGTGTAAATTGGAAGATTTTATTTCCTCTTTATTTATCATTTGTAATAAATCTCTCAGAATGGTGGGTTTTATAAAGAGGCAAGCTAGAGATATTTCTGATCAGAATGCAATTAAGATGTTGTATATTTCACTTGTTCGAAGAATTCTGAAATATAATAGTATAATTTGATCACCAATTTACAATTGCCAGAAGAACCGTTCAGAGAGAGTACAAAATCGGTTCACAAATTTTCTTGATGGAAACTTGTACTTTCCTTCCACGGTCTCGACTCTCTAACAAGAATTTCATTGTTGAACCTAGAAACTTTAGAACAGAGACGAATTAATGCTATGTCATATTTTTTATTCAAAGTTGTAAATTGTGTCATAAATTGTACAGAGATATTAGAAAAATTATCATTTCATGCCAACTCTAGGTTCACCAGAACCTGCAACACTTTCTATGTACAAAAATGTCGTACTACTTATGGTCGCACCGTTTTCTGTTGTAGGCTTCAAGAAAACTCCAATATTCATCGTTCATCAATAAACATATTCAATATCCCTCTTTACATATTTAAGAAATAACTAAAATTCTCCGTCACTCCTACCTGAAAACTTGCAATAGTATTTAATTCAATGTAATTTATTTTTATCTTGTCTTTTACTTATATTTATATAGACATGTTACTAAGCTCACTAATGTCTTTGTATATACACATATTTTTGTTTATTGTTTGATTGTCGTTAAATTCAGATTAGCTGTACCATTTTGAATTTGTGTCAAATTCTGTAAAGTACTTGATTGAATAAATAAATAAATAGCCTAAGCTAGAAGATTTGTATATAATTTGTACATCATGTTATATTCTCATAACATACTTTAAATAGACTTGAGTTAGCAAAAGAAAATTTATGAAAAGTTTAATAAATAAAAATTAGAAAACTCAACCTTTTTCTGTACTCAGTACAGCTATAAATAAATTTGATGTTTTCGTTTATACAAATCCACAAACTACTGTCAATACATAAGCAGCCAAAAATCAATAGAATAGAAATTTTTTCATCATTGAAAAGTCTACAACTGTATTACATATATTTAATACAATATTGTCCATTATATTCATAAATATTCACCACAATGGGGAAAAGCACCAGTTAAAATGCTTAAAATCTCAACAATTAACATCATCATCTAGATCGAATTTCAAGTAGGTATAACAAAGATGACAGACAAAATTCAACACCAAAATTAGTAAAAACATATTTTACAACTGTAACATTAATCGTAAACCATCTGAAACATTAAGACTCACCTTCGAAATAGCGGTTCTACAACTTTTAAAATTGGTATTCTAGTAGCTTTTGCGATAATAAAACAGAAAGTAACAATATAATGTAGATTGGGAATCCATTACAGGTAGTCACTACTTCTGCATCAGTCAGCAGTAAAAATGCTCTAAATCTTTCAACTAATACTATGATTTACATAAAATCTCAACTAAAATAAAGATAAGAAAGAACAGGCAAAATTAGGAACAAAGGAACACATCACTATTTGACTACTGTAAGATTAATCGCAAAACCCCTTGAATTAAGACAAAATGGCACCATTCTAAAGTATAGGTACCTTCTACAACTTTGAAAATGGGTGTCCTTTTGCAATAATGAAACCATTGTTTATATAGAAGTAAGATAGTCAATGCCTGTGTAATTGGTGTTGGACGCAAACGCGAATGACATCTAGCGTGATTAGTTACAATCATGAATATTTGACGTCATGTTAATGCAGGTTCCTTAAAAAAACCATGATTTTAATGCTGTCCCATTGTTTTAATCAAGGTTCGACATGACTTGAAGGCCAGATCACTGAAGTTACGACATGACTTGGATGCGAGCTCACTATCGCCATCTACATGTCGCATCCATTTTGATCCATTTATAATTCCATAAGGTTGACTATCTTCTATATAAACAATGATGAAACAGAAGGTAACAAACACAGATCGGGAATCAATGATAGTTACTCTGACAACCCTCGGCTAAATTTTAGAACTACAATATATGCACTATCAATACAATAAAAAATTTAACAAAAACTAAAAGTATATAGTAGGTATACAGAGAGAAAATTAAGATACAAAAATTCATAGAAATCCCAATAAATTCATAAATTCACATTTTCCCAATTATAGCAATAATAAACGAATTTAGATAAACCTAAAACTAATCATTGGCTACATTATTTTATTCAGATTGTAATTATTTATGGCCAAACAAAAAGATCTAAGAATGTTCGTTTCCGCGAATATTTGGCACTTGCTAAATATTTGCGAGAAAGTAAATCGAGTGTTTCCAAAATTTAAAATTAATAAAACCTGTTGATGATTACAGAAATTTAGATTGTTATCAAAGTATTGCTATTAGAAAACGGGGCTTGAAACCATTGCTTTAAATGATAATGGTCCATATTTGACTAACTATTGACTTGATACCAGTAAAGGAATAAATAAGTGCGTTTGTTGTATTGTTCACTGGATACCTGTCCATCAGGTAGGGTCACTCCCTAGTACACAATATTAACTCATGGTAATTGATTAATTGATATAAATAAGACTGGCATGCCGATTTACAGTTAGTTTAGTAATCCCTACCGATGCAGATAACTTTGTTATCGAAATGCGCATCTAGGAATTAAATTACTTGGGTAGTGAAGGGGTAAAATACTTTTTGTTCTCACTGAGTGTCACCACAGGCGTCCAAATATTCCATTTACTATATTCTAGAGATGATAAAACATTTAAATATTTATACAGATCTGAAAAAGTTATCTAACCAAGGAAGAGTTCAATGCATAGTTCTCAGGCTATTTGAAACAATTAAATATAAGTCTATTTGAGCTACACCTTATTTTAATAAGTTTTTATAGAAGCCAAAATGGTTGACACAAAGTAGAAAATATTGGGCAAAAATCTGACCGAAACAACTACTGCCCTGGCTAATCGAAGGATAATCGAATTTTCAACTACCCAAAGCACTTGCAATTGGGTCTTATTGGAAGAACGTTGCACTAATATCTGTCTGATGTAGTTCAATGTCCTTCGTGTTATTAGCCAGGGACGTAGTTTATTCTTGTAAAATTTATGCCTTATATTTTCCACTTTGTGGAAATATTTGTACAGAAGGGTACTTCGACTTTGTCGATGTTATCATATCATTAACAAGTATAATGATTATTTGAAACTTTTTAGTTGTATTTACATAATTGATTCCTGAATATTTATAATACCACAAGCAATTATCACAAAATGTGTCATGAAAGGCAAAAAATCATTATTTGTACATGCATGTGGACGCAGCATTTCAAAATCGCGAACTCTATTGATTATTCTCTTAATATGAATTCGAAGGGATGCAATTTGTCTACTTTCTTTCACATCTTTTGAAGAACTTTGTTCGTTTCCACTTACAGATGCTGGCCGAATTAATTTACAATTTTGTGTAATAACATATTTTGTACATGTTTAAATCCTCTATCTGCCAGAATGTGGGCACCCATAGGAACTTTTGTCAAATACCCAGATTTTGCCACAATTATTTTATCACTGATCCTTCCAGGGTAAGCTTGTGATATAAAATTAATTAACCCATTTGGTGTACATGAGATTAAAAATTTCACTGTATTGCACTGTTTATAATCTGACCAAGTGTTGGATTGTAAAATAGGATGTGATGGCTTTTCTATCTGTACCTCAAAGCAATCTATAATATTTTGGACTTTGGCATACCTTGCTCTGAATGTTAGAGGTAAGACATCTTGAATTTTATCTAAAGATGGCCAAAAAATAAAATTATTTATTACTTCTGATATGAGTGGTACAGACTTGACAAATACTTTTTGGACTTGACTCAGACTCAGTTCGAAATCGACATGAAGACGAAAATGTGTATCATCTAATCGAATTTTTTTCAATGTTATGAGAACATCTCTATGAATCACATTAACTTTCTCACAAATAATTGTCACGAGACAAAAAATGTCTTTAGGAAGGCCTAAATAGAACCGAGAAAGTCGTTCAATGATTATGGTTGTTGTTTTGAGTCTATCACCTGTTGTTGATAATTCTTCTGATACTGAAGATGCAGTGGACGTTGGAGCAAATTCTTCACCAGATGAACAGGTGCTTGATGTTTGAGAAGACAGTGTTATTGCAGGACTTCGTACAAAACTTTCTTCCTTTCCAGGAGAAACTACTTCTTTAATAGGTGACACAGTTAATGTGCTAGTTGAACTGGAACGGATAACTGTCCACGAACTAGGACTAGGCATACAATTTCTGTCTTCTTGTGAAATTTCTGTGATTTTTTGTGAAGAAAGAGTTTTACTCGATGAAGGCCTACACAACAACTTAATTTCTTTTATTTTCTCTTCAACATCTTCTATTTTTCTTTTATGTCCACTTTCAGTAGCAGGAGATTCATTGTGTGAAATTTTTGCCTTAGGCAAAATTCCTCTTTTAATAATAGCTCTGATACCAGCAAATTTTGCATACTCCCAAATCTCAAAAGCATCTGGTATCTGCAAGAACAATAATTGTTACTACAAAGTTTGAAAGTTATTTAAAAAAATACCTTAAAATGATCTTCACAGCAATGTAGCCGTTTTGATTTTATTTGAAGCGAACTTCGAGGAAATCGTGCAGCTTGCCACCAAAGTATTCTAGTTTCTGCATCAACAGGCACAGTAACAAAATATTTGTTAGTGTTTTCGTCACTATTTTCACAATTATGCATAAAACAGTGCTTCATTTGCAAAAATTTATTTTCACCCCACAAACAATGTCAATGATGTAAAATTGGACCAACTGGTTCATTAGAATACTAAAATGTGCCTGAAATAATGAGAAAACTAGTGTTTGTGCCTACCTCTAAATTAGGTAATTAGCATTTACCTGATTTTAATGCCTGTCAAGAGTTTGTTCTTCTTGGAATACCAATTAAAATGCACAAAAAAGTTTAGTAAAAATGGGAATCAATTAATTGAATATGAGTACTTCAATCGTTGATTTATACTTTTTTTTTGGTTATGTTTAGCATTTGGCGCGCGTTCGGCGCGTTCCATCATCAATCCACCAACGGCACCAACAGCCTTTATATTTTACATGCGTAGTTCAAAATGTTGATGTGTTTTTAACCACGGTTACCAGTTTATCAGTTTTTTCATTGGCAAGTCGAGTGATGACGAGTAAGTCGACTAACCAATAAGAAAATTCAAACTTTCAACCTTGTAATTGATTTTTTGAGCAAATTACTAGCCCAAAATTCAAAACAAAAGTATTTTTGGAGTCTGTAAAAAATCTATTTTACTGACAATTAATCAAATCACAAATCGCCCAAATCGCCGTCAGATGAGAAAGACCCATTGATGAAGATTTTCGTAGAGTCCATGTAATATTTCGTCTTTCAATAGTAATTTAATCAACTAGTGTATTAATGAAGGCGATTAATGATCGAGATATTTTAATTGCATTTTAATATAACAGTTGATAACAATATTTTTTCCGTCTACCTCACTCTTATTGAAATGATGGAGTTCTACTTTTTTCTGGCAATAATGTTGAAGATGCTACTTTAGCAGTTTCCGCAACATCTGGCAACATTAATTTATCGTCAATATACATTTTAGCGTCCACCACATCCGAATTCGTTTATGTTTGGTTGCCCATGCAACAATCATGCATTCATGGAGAAATTGACAATTAATGATAAATCGTTCATTAATAGGGGTCAATAACGGTCGATTTCTCGAAATCATGTATTAATAACGAATCGTTCAATAATGATTCCTTGAACGTTTTTTTTGCATTGAAGAAAATTAAACTGATATGTTAATACGAGGTAGGCCGAAAAGTATATTATACATTAAGTCAATGTAAATCTTCCGAATTAAGATCGTTTTTCATTCCCAGACAACACAGAATGGTCACAGAGATGGTAGTGGGATTCACATTATTGTTTCAGATCATACCAGAGAATCGCAAAGTGACATCCATTATTAATGCATAAACGTCTATTCGGTGCCCGGTTGGTCAGTTCGAGACATCAAAATGTGATGCAAAATGTGACTTGAAATTAGCCCAATGTGACATTCCATTTATACTTCGGAAACGAAGGCACATTGAGACTCTTTCGATGTAACAATGTGAAATTAAATGGACTGGTACTTACTTAAAAATGCGCTTCACTTTCTGATTCTCCTGTGTGTCAAGAATAAAACAAAGCTCAGGATGTTTCAACTTTAATAGAAATTATACCTCAATGTTATTATTCTTACAGTTCTTGGTAGAAATAATAATTGGGCAATGTTGATAAACACATTAACTATTGCAATAAAAAGAATGAATCAGAACACTACACATTATAAGAAGTACCTACCTATAGAAAATTTAAAGAATGGAGTCAACCAAATACAAATTCTACCTGACTCTCGACTTGACAAACAACTCTGGCCATTTTTTGTCGTGATGGTGAGGTCATGCTCAATTTTATTACCAATGTAATTTCTTGTATACCGACAAAATCGCAATGAAACCAAAATTCATGTTAATTTGCTTTACAATTTTCTTCAAATTTTAAGCTCAAAGCGACACTAACGAGAAGAAAATTGTGAATAATTCATAACATTTGGCATCACTGAGTGGTAACAGTGATGTCTAAATCATTTTGTTACCATAATAATCAAGAAAGCAACATCTCCTAGATGTTTGTGTTAACTGGGCTATTTTTCCTTAAGCAAATACGAAAAATAAGGAACATTCGTAGTTGTATAAATTCATCGATTTACTGAATTCAATTGCATTTTCATGAGCTGATGTGAATATTTATTAAAACAATGTGAGGATAATCAAATTGGTGAATTATTTTCATTCGAAAACTGAAAACGTTCTTTGAATTATGGAAATTCTTTATCGCTGTTCCATCAAAATGTAACATAAAGTTTTTTCAGTATTCTTAAATCTTAGTACCACTGAATCGTCGAAAAAAATATTGAATTATGGAGTTTATTAAAATAATGTGTACTTGAGTTTTTACTATGTAGCGAAATTCAATTTAGACAAGTTGAATTATATTAAAAGTCTGGTCAATCTATTCAATTACTAAGAACAAGATCAAGCTCTGTGATGGCGATTCATTGTAGATTTTTTCTGCATTATCGCGTATATAATCGAGCTGCGAATCCTGACGCAAAGCCAACACACCTATTCGTATTTCCCTAATCCGCTTTAACCGAAAAGTTTTAATGAATCTAGCCAGTTCGTCTAAATTGGGTATGTGCAATGTTCGGAATAAACATTTGCATTGCCGATGATGTTGGATCGCACTTCCAGCTGACGGTGCTTTATCTACTGCGACCCACTTTCGGTTTCTGGGGTAATTAGAGCAGTTGGTACGTGATCTGACGGGATACAATCGATTGTGGAATTAATTAAAACACTGACTAATTCATCGATTTCAGAATCTAATAAATTTTTAAGGCAAAATATTTCATCATAACGTATAGCAGGTGGAAATACAAGGAGTTTATTTTGTCGCTGAACAACTGTTTTTTCTGTTTTCTTCAAATGATATTCCATTATTTTTACGACTTACGTGAGTCTTCACTAGCTCCCACAGGCCTCTGAAATACTTCAGAAAGTTGGTCATTACAGAACAAGATGTGAACGACTGATCAACTAGTAAAAGAACTTTATCACTTTACAAAGAATGTATGCATTTGCTTTGTTTTAAGGGTGATGTTGTTTGTTCTCGTGTTATTCTAGAATTGAAACGACTTCTTACATGACCACAGAGACGGTTTTAGGAGCTTACAGGCCCTAAGCACTCAACTTTTTCTGAATGGATAAAAGTGTCTACAATATACTGCTATTCTTTTAAACAAAGTTTAACGTGCCAAGTTGGATTATTCCTGAATAAAGACAGTATTTTGCGTTGTTTCATTCAAAATGAAAGAATAATCAAGTTTCAGTTCATTGTAAACAGAAAAATTATATATGAATGAAGGCTTTCACAAAGGCTTGCGTCAATATTTTAGTTGGTTTCCGGGTTTTGCCGTGGTCTTCTTTGGTTAAAATCTCCAAACGTTACAACTGCAACTGCGGCAGTCGTATCAACTGAAGCTGAAACTTTCACTTGATACGTCAAGAAGAGTACTTCGACCACGCCACTGAAGATGACTGCCGCAGTTGCAGTTGAAACGTTTGGAGATTTCAACCGAAGAAGACCACGGCAAAAACGGAAAACCAAGCAAAACAAAAAAAAATATAATTTTGAAGCAATTGTTAAGTTGCAATTTTGCACGATTTAGTTCCTAGTGGTTAGCAGTAGTAACCACATCCTGCATGATAATTTTTATATATTTTTTTATTTTTCGTTCACTCAAGTCTTATTTCCACTGAAGCCTATGTTACTGAACGTTTCTATTCAAAATTCTCACTCTTAAAATTCTAAATATATTTCGTCCTCAAAGGGTTATACGATAAATTGGCACTATATGACCACATTATTATATTTTAGAGCTATGAAAATAAATTTTATTGGAAATTCATGAATTCTCTATAAGCACATTCCACTTATTTCTAGCTTTTCAGCACGTTGATTCAGCATCGGGCATTGCCGTGAAGATAACAAAAAAGAAACGACTCACTTGTTATAGATATTCTCATGAAAGATGGCAAGCAGCGAAGTTTATGCAGCATGCTAAATCAAATGGGAGAGTTTCGTCCAAGTTGCCAACCAACTTTTTCCATAAAAACCTCTGTCACTTCAATTGCCCTAATTTTTATATGATAGTGTATAAAAATTGAAAATGTAGACACGGCATATTTCTGTTATGGTCGTAATAGCTCATTCTTTCAGAAAGAATATAGGAATAAATTTTAGTTTAATTCTGTTGTTTGCGTGATATTACAACTAAAGAACTGTCAATGATAATTTGGACAAAATTTTGAGTTTGATAAAAATGCCCAGATACTCGTTAAAAAATTGTAAAAGGGATTCCAGATTTAGTAAAAGTGAATAACTGAGAATCTATCCATTCCCATAAAAGAAGAGTATGAAACGGCATGTTTTCATTATTTCAATCTGATATAATAGACACTCGGTAATTGAGTTACCATGACAGTTGTCATATTTTCTATAAAAGAAATAGAGAATTGTCATCGTAGATGAATTTCATTTTGAATTATTCATTATAACTTATCAAAAAAGCTTCCGAAAATATATATACTACCACGATGAGTGATTCTTGAAATTATACTTGAAATGTTCATACAATGTCACTTTCTGTTATTAGCTATGACGTGGTCGAAATCTGGAACTTAGTTCTCAGAAAAGCAATTTTTAGCTGGGTTAGTGTCAGCCCCATAATCTTTGGATTGCCCTTACATATTGGACAAATATTGCCGAAACTTACAGCCGTATGCATAGTCAATCGCCAGCGACTCGCCAGAGTTTTGCCGTTCGCTACACAAAGATTATAATGCACAGTCGAGCTCCAAAAAAGGGACAACTACGCGATAAGTCAAATTTTGGCGAAACGCTGTCGATGTACCACTTTTTTGGAACTCGGCTGTGCATCATAGTTCTTGTGTAGCGAGCGGCGAAACTATGGCGAGTCGCTGGAATTGACTATGCATACGGCTGTATAAGTGTTTTAGTCAACTTGGTGAGAACTTTTCATTATACTAGTCAGTCGAGAATTATAGAAGATTTAAAAAAATAAAAGAATCCAATGAACAGTTATATTGAGAGTATTGGTTATAACCAAAAATAATTGTGTGCGACATATTTATTTACAAATTGGACATTATTTGATCAAGATTTCGTTTTCTTAGTTATAGTATTCATTTCATTCATCTCATTCGTTTAATATAGAAAATTGTTAGGCCTTCGGTTTGAGCAATATTGTATTGATCGGATTATCAAATCTCTGATAATCCTAATTGTAAATTAAATATTTTCTCTCAGAATCTCACGATCCATCATAATTTATATTATCATTTTTTCTATCCTTTGTTTTATTACGATAAAACAGAGACGTTACAAGTAACCCTGTAAAATGCCTATGGTGGATAGAACTTTGTGGAAGTGAAAAGTTGAATTCCAACAATATTACAAGAAGTACACATATTTATGCAATAAACATTTCTCAGGAAAGTTCACCAAAGACTGTGAGCCCACACCATTCTTATGTGATTTGCTTATTGATGAAACAATTGCGATTTAGATCCCATGGATATTCATTTGGAAACCCAGAACTTCATAAGTGTTGATGAAGGTAGTAAATACATACCCGAGGTCTTTGAAATTGACCATATAATTTCGAAAGAAACTTTGGAAATTCATACACAAACACGATGGATGAGCCTAATATATTTCTGTATGGGAATTTGATGAAGAACAAAAAATAATTCAAATACATCATTGGCCTTAGACTTTCACAGTTCGAGGCTCTCTATGAATTTCTGGATGAAAGTGTAATGGATAAACCAATATATCTAAATAAAAATTATGAGAGGCAAAAAGCTTGTCACATTAAAGATCGTTTGATAAATAAAGATTGTGTTTGACATTAGCCACAATGGATGAGCTTTCAATATTTTACTATATGACCAAAGCAAATATTTCAGAAATATTTTTTGCATACTTCCAAATTATTTCTGTTAAAGGTGATATGTTCAACAGAGGAAGACATTTTTCAAGAGTGCTACTTTGTTTCAGAAATAAAAATAATATCACATTGGTAATTGACGCTACAGAAATAAGTTTACAAATGCATAGTAACTTCTATCAGCAAGGAAATACGTTTTCGAGTAAGAAACACTCTAATACAACAAAGTTTATGATAGCAATTTGTCTGAATGGTGGGGTAACTATCATTGGCCATGAAGGGGCAATTTCTGATGAGTAATTGTTTGAGAAGTGCGATTTGAATGTATTTTTACAAGAAGGTGATGTCATATATCCGATCGAGGATTCATAATTGATGATATTAAAATGAAATCAAAGAACTCATAACCTCATTTCTAGAAAATCGAATCGGAAGAGTCTTGGATAATATGCATGTGTTTTGGCAATTACTTGGGTTTCTTCGAACTTCACTCTGTGAGAAGCAATCGAAATCAAAAAACATCCCAACAATTTCAACAGAATTGAAGAAGGGTTACAATTGAATAAAGCATGGCTACCTGTTCTCAAGAAAACGGTAATAACACCATACCGGGAAATTAATGAATCCGAGGGGGTACCCGACGCAGGGACGATGGCACCGGACGCAGGTACGAGTACGTCGACCCATAAATACTGGTTGAGACAACGCATACCAAACAAGTAGTGTTCAGTGATCGAAACTATAAACATTTTTCTTGAAAATGCCAACCACTCGTGTTGGCGAAACGTCGAGTTTTTCTCTAAATAAACGTCGGCCTAAAAACCCGAAAAACCATCATTCAAGGTTAAGATTGTTAGATATAATGTCTGTTTCAATATCTAATGGTGTGCTGAACAGAATACTTTTCAGTAATTTAGGTAGATAAGCATTGTCTGAAAAGAGTTTGTAAAGGATATCTAGTTTTTTTTTATGAAAGGATTTATCTGAGATTTTGAGTACTCTAGCTTTCATCTGATTCACAAGGTTTATTTTCATTGAACGCTTGTGATAAGACTCGAAGTTAATATATCTTCCAGAACTGCATGGTTTTCTGTACCAGTCTATAAGTATTTTGTTATTAAGATTACGTATGAATCTTGTATCTAAGAAAAGTACGGAAAAATCATTATCCTCAGTTTCTATTGTAAACTGAATATATGGGTCAAAGCTGTTGAAAGTACTAGGAATCTCAGTAATGCCATCTTTTGGTAAAGCGACAATAACAATGAAAAAAGGTTTAAATGATAATACTGGAATCACTGTGTCAAACACATTATCCATCAGATATGAAGCTAATATAGGGGAGATTGAAGCTCCCATTGGAGTTCCAAAACTTTGCTTATCAATTTTGTTGTTAAAAGAGAAATATGTGTTATTGAACAAGAAAGTTAAAATTTTCATGAATGTTTCTTCATTAATGTTACAATAATTGCTAATACGAACCAATTTTTGAGAATTGATCTTTGACAAACTTCTAAGTATACATTACTAAAAAAGAGAAACCACATCAAGACTTGCCAAAACATAGTCATTAGGTATGTTTGTGTTATTAAATTTATTATTTACTTCAAAACAGTCTTGTATAAAGTATTCATTATTAGAATCATATGCATTAGTTAGAATATCTGTGAGAAGTGAGGCAATGGCTTCTGTTGGAGCACCAATACATGAAACTATACGTCTCATCGATAAAGTAGGTTTATGTATTTTTGGTAATGAATAGAATTTTGGAGAAATAGCATTATAACATGTGAGTTTCTTTTTTGTGACATCATCAATTTGATTTGTGTCTTTAAGTACTTTCAAAAATTCATTAGCTTTTCTTTGTATAGTAGTCGTAGGATCTTTTGCTAATTCAATATAGGAATTTTAGGTTTCTTGATTATAAATAGGTAATTAATTGTTTAATTTCTATTCGTCAGTTTTTGCACATTCTTTTTTCGAAAATGAGAGAGGACCGACCTCTCCGATTAACGTTTTTGTATATGTAATTGTCCACGTCCGAATTTGTCGGATATTTTTCCGAATTCGCGTTCTCTGCCTTTCCTTCATGCGGACAGATTGATAAAATCAATTTAAACTAAGTGATGCGGCGTTCAGTTGTTTTTCACTTTTATTACCTTTTTACTCTATTGCGAGAGGGGTGCTACCTCTTCGGTCTCCAATATATGTTTGCTTTGTCATACACAGACAATAATCGGTACCTGAATACAATGAAAAAGAACAGTGGTTCATTGATCAGTTTTTTCAATATTGGTTCAATGAACGCAATCGTTGTGTCAATGTAGCACTGGTTATTGATATTATGAATATGGATGTATAATGGGTTCGTTATTTCAATGAATCCCATTCATCAAACGAATGAAAAGTATTCATTCAACTCTTAATTCCTTTGCATCACATTGATTAATATTGTTCTTTCTTGGAATGAATGCTGTATTATTGATATGATGAACCCGTTCATGGAAACGAGTGATATTTTACATCAATTCAATGAATAGTGATCATTGAACGCATGGATGTCTGTCTTTAACATAATGGAATTTTCTTGAAAACAATGAATTACATTCGTTGATTCAATAATTGGTGTACCACGGGGATAGCTCGAACGGAGAGCGCCGGTTCACCGATATCTGAAGCCAAGCAACGCTAGGCGAGGCCAGGGTTTGGATGGGTGACCAACGGAACTCCTTTCGATATCCTCCTCCGATCGTGCTAGGAATCGCACGTAAAATGGTAAGACCTCGTTAATCCTTGGCTCGCACAAGTTTCTACTTTTGAGGGCTGCCGTTCGTAAGGGGGCGACAGCTGGTTAAGGAAAAAAACAATTTTAAAATAAAAATTTGAATAAGTGGTATTTATTCAACCAATGCATATTAATTATTACAATAAAAGCCATTGATTTGGATGATATGAAGAACTTCGAAATGTAGGAAAATTACAGTTAAATTTGACAAAACATCGCATTCCTCATGGAAGATGCATTTGAAACATGAAATGCATTTATAAAATGTTCTGAATCACACCAGATAATGTAATATTGGACTGACTCTATGATTAATTTTCTGGAGTACAAAGTGCTCTCAGTTTTGAGAATGAATAGTGCTATTTAGTAAAGTAGTTTAAGTTTTTTTGAAGTTATTGTTTTAGCTATGCACAAAATAACTTACTGTTTTGAATTTCTGATAAATTTGATCTAGATTTCAATGATATTTTTTTCCAGGACTAACAAAGTGTCCTGAACCTTTCGAGGTGTATTTGACATTTACAATATTTTCATTTTCTTGGAGAATAATTGATGCATCTTCCAATCATTCTCTGGTAGGTACATGTTCTAATGAAAAATTGTTCAAAACATTCAATACTTCAGTTGATAAAGATTTTGAAATGAGGGTAATAGCTTTACCCCAGTTTGCCACTTTCCTTTGTGTGATTTCTAGGAAAATTGGTGGCTATTTGAGAATTGAATTTGCTTTACACTAATTTTATGTGTATATTTTCATTTGACGTTTTCAATTCTTTTTCAACAACGTATCATAGATACCAAAAAATATGTAACAAAATCAACGTGCCTTGCATGTCTTTAGGCGCTGATGCCAGATTAAAAAAATATACATACAGTTACATAAATGAAACGGAACATCCCGCCGGACTTGAAAGTGTCCAGAAGATGCCTTTCAAAGGAAGCATGCTGAAAGAGTTACATTCTAACATCACATTCTTGAATGATAATGAACATTATGAAAAAGAAAACATGTTTCTGCACAACACTTCTGAAAAAATGAATTGAATAATTATCTCGTTGAAGTAAATAATAATTATTATAATCGAGTCCATCAGTTCGAGATTTTAAAAATTGAAATTCCTAAATTGTCTGAAACAACTGGTCTTCAGTCTATTGGTAGAAAACTTATTTTAACGATAGATATCGCTTGACTACACCACTTTTTGTGAATACGCTAACCACTCGAACAATGCCGTCGGTTCCTGGGTGGACATCGGAAATTCTACCAAGTGACCATTGCAGTGGGGGAAGATTGTCCTTTCTGAGTAAGAGTAGGCTGCCTATCAGGTGGTCTAGATCTTGTCGAAAGCGCCACTTCGTTCTTTGGTGGAGGTTATGTAAATAATCTCTGCTCCAGCGAGACCAGAAGTGTTGTGCCATATACTGGTTGTGCTGATACCGCTTGAGATGACTAACTGGCGTCTCTTTGAGATCTGGTTCTGGAACTGCATTCAGACATCCGCCGATGAGGAAATGGCTGGGTGTGATGGCCTCAAGGTCATTCGGGTCAGAGGAAAGGGGAGTCAAAGGTCAGGAATTTAATACCGCCTCCACTTGGGTTAAAATCGTATAGAATTCTATGAAAGTGAGAGACGTACTAGATATGATACGCTTCCAATGGTATTTAATCGACTTCACAGCCGCTTTCCATATCCCACCAAAATGAGTGGAACGGGCTAGTACGAAGTGCCACTATACATTGTTTGTATATAGATAACGTTGGAATGCATCATTTCTTAGAATTGTATCAATGCGATTCAACTCGTTATTAGCACCGACAAAATTCGTGGCATTGTCCAAGTACAAGCAGATAAAGAGACATATGTACCCTTGAGTATTTTACGATTCCGGTACTTTCCGTCCTTTAGCAAGAAAGGACCGGCATAATCGACCCCACAATTATCAAAAACTCGAGATGGAGTTACTCTGGTTGCAGGATGATTACCCATTTGATTTGTAATAACTGGTGGTTTAGTTTCAAAGCAAGGTATACATTTGCGAAGAAGGTTAGGCACGGCTTCTCTGCCATTAAGTGGCCAATATTTTTGCCCAATAAATGATAACGGTGGCTTGACAACCCGAATGAAAATTGCGTTCATTTTCAAATCGAATCAATAGTTTTGTGAATGCGTGGGTTTTGTGCAGTACAATAGGATGTTTAGAATCAAATTTTAACCCATTAGGGACTGAGTTATCCAATTTTTAAATTATGATCAAAACTAATGTTTTTCTTGTTAATTGAGGACTCAAAAATTATAAAATACTGTTTTTTAAATGTATTCATATCTTTAGAACTGATATGACCTGTACCATGTATGGCACGCTAGTCCGTTGAGGCACTACAGGAAACAAAAATATCGCAGTGAAACAAGAAAAGTATTTATTTAAAATTTAAAAACAAATGAACAAAACCCTAGTTTTCTTTATGGTAATTTCCAAAACAATTAATACAGAGTCCCAACTTGCACTTGCGAGACATTGTGTTCTTACAGCGCTGGAGGGCATATGGTTTCCGGCACAACGTCTTCTCTTATTATTAGGTACGTATTGAATGATGTGGTCGATCTAATATCTAATATCGGGCGTGACTCTACTATTTGCAAAATATGTCGAAGGTCGTCCACCGGATTTTGGAAGGTTCTGAAATTTTTTAAAATATATTTGTGCTATTTCTCTTCGGAATTGCAACTGCGTTACGGAAGGCATATGTTTCCTGTACAAAATCCAAGAATTTTGAATACAGCAATCAATGAGCCATGTAAATATTGGCCACCACCACTTCTTGCCTCTAATTCCGATTCTATACACGTTTATGTTGGCATCCATCTGGTCGGTGCCTCCCATGAACTCATTATATTTTCCAATGCAGAATAGTCTTGGAATCCCAACTCTCTTTTTTTCGGTACTGGAATAGCGACTGCCCAAAACTGTTCGGATTCAAACATATTAGCCACATCTTGTACCGTGAGCCTGGAACAAAATAATAATTTGTTTAGTATGAAACAAAATGGCGTTTTAGTAATATTATGTAATTATTTAGAAAATAATAATAAAACATATTTTAAAACCAATAAAATTTTAGTAGCCTAAAGGCCTAGTGTACCATATAAGACACACCAGTCGACACGTGACCTTTAGAGACATACCAATGAATGTAACTATAACTTATAAACATAGATATCTCACTTGAGTATATTTAAATCTAAAACTATAAAAATAATGGCATATTTCAATAACAATACTGTAAAAATTAACTTACCGTTTCTCAGAACTCATCTTTTACTCCCATCCGAAATGTTAATAACGTTTAGATTCCACTATAAAACTAGCAACCAGTTAGCGATTATTTTCATTGACATTTGAGGTTAGATTAGGTACTCTCCGTCCTAAAAACGTTAATATGCAAGCAAATATTTAACGCAGGAGCGTGCTACCAATTTTTAAATAACTACTTTTATGTCGTGTATGGCACGCTAGTACCTAATGGGTTGGTCGAGTGGCGTAAACGTCCGCCCACTCGAATTATACCGTCTTCATCTAAAAATGGATTTAACGAGCTGAGTTTACTTCTAGGTTTGATAGAACTAGTTAACTTCAAGATTTGTAAATCTTCTGCGAAGCATTCAGCTTGGGCAGGTTTGCTTAAGATTTTTTCTGTAGTGGCTCGTTCAACCGGGGTTATATTGATTGATAATATTCTATCTTCAGGCTTGAGTTTTGAGTGTTTTGGGAACCTTAAACAGTACGATATGACGTTTACTAATTTTAGGAATGAAGAGAATTTTTTAAATAAACTGGAAGAAACTGCCGTACTGGGAGTTATACATTTTGAGTTAAATTCAGGAATTTCAATGGATGATTTCGAAAAATTTGAAATGTGACAATTTGCAGGCCAATGATCTTGGGAGTTCTTCAAAAAAGATGGTCCATTCCACCATAAAGAATTATTTTGCAATTTGCTTGGAATGATTCCTCTTGAGATAATATTTGCAGGATTTTCAGTGGATGAAACATGGTACCAATTATTTTGGTGTCATACTCAAATGCATCTGTAACAGAATTCCACAATACTCCAAGAGTTTTCGCACTTTGTGAGTCGGTAACTAATGATGACAATTTTTTTCATTGATATCATTCAAAACTAATGGGTTATTAGATCTGGATTTTCGGAGTTCGAATCCAGACTTGGCTAAAAGACTGATAATATTTTTCTTAATAATAATGAGACTCTCTACTGAACTGGAAGCTGTGAGTAAATCATCAACGTAGAAATCGTTGAGAATTGTATTTGATTCTACAGGAATTGGTCATGGGATTCTAAAGCGATCTGTTTCAGGCAACGTGTCGAGAGAAATGAAGCAGAAGCCGTCCCGTAAGTGACGGTATTCAACTGGAAATGAGAAAGTTTGGATTCGGTATTTTCGCGCCAAACTATACGTTGGAGATCGCGTTCTGGGTTTCTTATGTTGACTTGCCTATACATTTTGGCAACGTCACCTGTCATCACCATTTCATGTTGTCTGAAACGGAGGAGTATAACAAATAGTTCATTTTGTATGTTAGGACCGACTTTGAGTGAATCATTTAATAATATGCCTGTATTAGTTTTATCTGAGCCATCGAATACAACTCTTAGCTTGGTGGTGGTATTATCTTGCTTTTCGACACCATGATGGAGTAAAATATTGGTAATTGCGCGGGCTGATTTGGATCAATTTCTGTCATGTGACCAAAGGTCTTATATTCTAACATGAAGTCGCAATACTGGGCTTTGAGATGAGGATTTTTATTTATTTTTGTTCCATATAATGGAATCGTTTGATGGCGGTTTCCAAAGAATCACCTAACTGTTTATATTTTTCCTTTGAAGGTAAACTAACTACGAAACGCCCTGTATCATCACGGGTGAATGTATTGGAAAAATTAATTTCGCATTCAGTTTCCTCTTCAGTAAGTTTTTTGGTTTCAGCATAATTTTCTATATTTGTCAAAAATTATGAAGTTGATCTTCTGAAGAGTTCATTGATAAAAAGCAAAGATTGGCGGAATGCTGAACAATGTGATTGAATGGGATAGGTCCAGCTAGAACCCAACCTAGTTTAGTTTCTTGTGAGGAAAGTGAACCTATACCTAACCTTGTTTGACCTGCACTGAGCAGTTCGAATAATATTTCAGTACCTAGAAGCATATCGACAGGAGAAGGAAAATTAAAACTATTGTCAGCAAGTTTGATATGGCTAGGAATATTCATTTGATTGAAGTCAATGAACTGCTGCGGAATAATTTCTGTTATCTTGTTAATAACTAAAAACGACAGGTATAATTACCATATATTGATTTGAATTTTACTGAAACTCTTTTCGATATATTGACTAGATTTTCGTTTATGCCAGAAACGGGCATATGTATGTCAACACCCTGTAGACCTTATTTGTCTAACAAAGATTTTGTTATTAAGTTGGATTAGGATCCACTGTCAAGAGGCGCTCTGCATTTCAGAGTTCTGCCATTTTTGTCTAAAACGTTTACCTCTGCAGTTGAAAGAATAAAAAATGATTGGTTAGTCATAGTATGGGTACACATATTTTCGAAATGTTTTTGAGTTTGTGAAGATTGTGAATCAGACGTCCTATCTGTAGGAGGGTGACTGTGATTGCTTTGAATAGAATCATTGTTACTGCGCAAGGATATTTGATATTGGGTATTGGTTTTAAGCATTGGACGTTGAGTGGGTGGTGCGACTACTTGGTGTCAAGTGTATTAGCGAATGATGACGTTTTTGGCAAGTTCTACAAGATTACGTCTACTTACATTCAGAATTGCTATGGCCTGGACGCAGGCAATTTGTGCATAGACCATAAAGTTTAGTTTCTGAATATCTTTTGTTCATGGGAATGTCCAGGAATGTTTTACATTGAAAACTAGAGTGATACTCATTACAAATTGGGCATGAATAACCAGCATATACATGCAAATATGAACGACCTTCATTGTTGTTTTTCATTGGATTGTTACTTGAAGAAACTGCTATGGTATCTAACGATTCCAAAAGTTACAACGCTCCATTAAAAAACTTGTGAAATCGTCAATCTTTGACAAAGTTCAGGATTTTGTTTTTATTTCCCACTCTTTTCGCGTAGCTGAATCTAATTTCGAATTCAAAAGAAATATTATTATTGTATTCCATTCTTCAACATTTTCCCCTAAGTTTTTCAAAGATCTGTTATATTTCAAAAAATTGTCTAAAAATGTTCTCAAAATATTGTGGGAATCTTTTGACACATTGGGAAGCTCAAAAATGCTTTTAAAATGCGATTGTATGATTGCTTTTTTAATTTGATAACGTTCTGTTAATAAATCCCATACAGTTTGATAGTTATTGTCTGTTGTAGTCAGGGAAGAAATAATTTGAGCTGCCTCACCTCTTAATACTCCCTGTAAATAGAAAAACCTCTGAACATTAGGAAGCAATGGGTTTTTATTTATTAATGAGTCGAAAGATTCATAGAATTGTGTCCACTTATCGTAACAACCGCTAAATTCTGGTAAACTGATCTCAGGTAATTTGACATTGATTTGAGTGTGTGTTGCTGCTACGCCACTGGGAGAAACTAATGATTTATGTTGTGTTCCAGTTGTAGCAGCTGATACAGAACTTTGTTCAAGTGATTGTATTAGTTTAAGCAGTTGCTACCAGTGAGAAATAATTATTTTCAAAATTTTCGTGTTCTTTTCCATGATTATCCCATTTTGCGGGTTCAATATTTTCGATTTCTGCTTGTATAGCACCAAATTCGGTATAAATAATAGATATTGCCTCCAAACGTGTTTTTATTTCGAGAATGGGACGATCAACCTCGTCGTCTACCTTTTTAAAAAATGTTTCGAATCTTGTGAGAGAACTTTTTTTACTGCTTCTACGAGTTACAAGTAAATATTTTTGTTCTCTTAGCTCTTCCGCAGACATTTTCGTTTAATTCTGGATTATAAATATGAACAAAATAGGTATAAGTTGATACTAATTTTTTGGAAAGAGAGGCTGATAGTTTTCGCAATGAAAAAATCAATAATATTACTCGTGAAATGACGTTTTTTTTTCCACTCGATAACGCCAAATGAGAGGGTTGTGGGACAAAATTAGGAAAATGTTATAGGATAAAAAGGATAGGGCTGACCTAGGATTGTTGCGAGCACGCAAATGAACTGTTCTGGTTGGAATAGGTCTTGGTCTTGCACCAGCTTGGTTTGATTCAATCTTCGATTATATTTACAAGAATTGGTCTAAATATCCAGAAAGCGAAGGACCATGAAATGAGGGTAATAGCTTAACCCCAGTTTGCCACATTCCTTTGTGTGATTTCTAGAGAAATTGGTGGCTATTGAGAATTAATTTTATGTGTATATTTTTATTTGACGTCTTCAAAGTCACAATTCTTTTTCAACAACGTATCATAGATACCAAAAAATATGAAACAAAATCAACGTGCCTTGCATGTCTTTAGGCGCTGATGCCAGATTTAAAAAAAAAAAAAGGTTCCGGCAATGAAACGGAACAGATTTATTTGATGGAAAATTAAATGAAAAGCCTATTGTTATCAAAATTAATATTTAATTTCGAAAACAACAAATTCAGCGTATCCACACATGTATAGAGATTAAATAAAATCCATGAGAACATCACTAAAAAGTACAACACAATAGAAAAAAGTACATTGGATACAAATCCCATTATTATTATCTCAATAAAAACTATCTACTGAATTATATTAATTAGGGGTACAAATCTTGCAAAATTCAAAAAACGAAAGAAAGATACGCAAAATACAAAATTCAAACTCAAAAACTGAATGATACAAATCCACTATTTCGATTATTCAAAGAAATCATTCAAACATCCAATGCTAGCTGAAATTTAGGCGACCGGCACATAGGCCGCTTGGTCAACCAGTCTGAATTGCTAATGGATGAACCTAAAACTGGTAACAAATGAAACCTTATGATTCAGGATATCGGTACCTATATGATGAAAACTTACTTCCACTCATGTCAGGCGTGCATAGGCTACGAAGCAATGTTTTCACTCCTTTGTATTTCACAATTTGAGAAAAGCTTCAAGTTTTTCCATACAAGGTTCCCAATTAAACATATTTTCATAAGAAACATTAAATCCACATCAATTTTCAAAAAAAATAAAAATAAGTAAACTCAAAGCCCTGGTTGGGTATAGGGATTCTTATAGCTTACCAAACGAAATCCAGAGAGTTGTTTGTATGGTGGTCAGTTCTTAAATAAGTCTGCTTTCCTTCTTCTAAGATTTGTTGAAGTTCATACTTGCTACAAGATTTCTAGCATAAATCAAATTCTTCTGGAATCAAATTACATAATATATATTCTGAAGTCTTTCCTACTGCCTTCAGCATTGGTCTGGAACTGGAAAAACATGTGACAGTAAGTAATGTGTATATTTCATAGTAATTCAAGATCTAACCTGATTTTATTTCGCAACTTCTAATTTTCGTTTGTGGTCCCTTCTGAGCCTTTACCCTAATAAGTTCATCAAATTAGGGCAATTATCATACAATTTTCCTTATTCACTTGTTCCATAATATTCCTATAAGAAACGTTAATGATTTTATTATTTATGAAATATTATTTCTCCATATTGTTCCATTCTTACCAACTTTTTGGTAGGTAATCTTGCCAAAATCTCTCACGTCGATAGCTCATATTCAAAATATTGTGCTACAGTTATTAACAATGTCCTCTGTTGATTTTGAAATATTTAAAAAATTCATAAAATTCTTGCAGCATTACCCATTTTGCAGTATCATTCCAATCCTTCCTGATATTGTATAACGTTATTTTATTAACTTCATCGGGACTTGTTGATCTACTATAACGTAAACTGGATGATGAACCAGCAGCAGTTGATGTGACAAAAGATAGAGTTAGATATGGCGAATGTTTTGACTAAATGGCAAAATTTCAATGATAATTATTCTAATGATAATTATTCACCTGCAAACCGATTTAGTAGAGCCATATTGTTAAAACTACTCAAACTTTCAAATAGTTGAAAACAATTATCGTGACACTACGTAAATGCCGAGTTGGTCGTTTGGTCATAAATCCTTTTGAAATGAAAAATGTGAACTGAAATTTGTCTCCATTCGAAAGATAATTTTCCAAAGAATAGCAGTCTAATAGTAAATGTGAATACTTACCTCTTCGTCACCCACTTTCACTTAACAATAGTCCTAGGTTCGCAGTTCCAATTCAACTAAATTTCTAAACATTCCGAAAGTGGTTAGACGACGCAGAATACGCCTCCCTTCCACATTTTTGTTTACTCACCCTTCACGTAGACATTCATTGTCTCAAAGAACGCGTTCGTTAATGGAATAAACTGATTCTTCATTCGATGATCCGTACTTTGATATTATGAATTATCAATGATCAATTAAGGCAATACATACAAGATTCGAATTGACTTTGTCTTCCAAGCATTTTCATGAATATATCAAGAAAAATTCTAATTACAACAATGACTTACGAAGTTCAATTCATACAGGGGGATTCAGTAGTGTGCCAAAGAATATGGTAGTATCATGAGTAGCATAGTGAAAACTAGCTACAATAAACAAACAGCAGATGGTTACTGTCATAGGGAGAAATCTAGACAAATCTCCAGTAGAGGGATCTGTTGGAATACGGATCTGTTGCAGTACAGAATAAAAACAGCCTCTCCACCCGAAAATTGTCCAAATTTTCCCCTACTGGTTGGGTAGGATACTTCTACTAGAGCTTTAGGAAAACCCAAGGACATCCAACACATATGCCCTAAATAAAAAATGATACTATGTAGAAAAATATTCCTCTTCACTACTCTGATCTGAATCACTACCACTATCACTATGATAATCAGCAGTAACATCCGGTTTTATGTCCTTGATATGCCAGTCTCCCAAATCTTTCCCATCTCTATCTTTCAATTTATAAACCAAAGGAGAAACAACTTTATTAACCACACACGGTATGAATTTGGGAGCAAGTTTGGCTGAAAAGTTATCGGAAGCCTTGGAAAGAACATAGTTCTTTTTCCAAACATAGTCACCAACGTGAAACTTCAGAGGTCGTTTCCTCATATTATACCTCTTAGCATTTTGAACATAATCCTTGTAAAGCTTCTTTCCTACATCTTCATACAATGGAGGCAAGGTTTGGGAATCCTGAATGCTATGGATTTTGTCACTAATGGACACAATATTGTTTGCATTCTCTGCAATTTTTCCATAGAACTCTCCTGATACAGGAATGTTCCTAGCAAAAACTAGAAAAGCGGGAGAGTAAGTCGGAACGTCATGTCTTGCAAGACGAATAGCCTGTGCCACCTTGAAGATAGACTGATCCCAGGACTTGTGATTCTCATGAACATAACATCGGATAGCAGTTGTGATCGTTTTGTTAATTCGCTCAGTATGATTTATTTGGGCATGATATCTTGCATTATACCAGATCTTTTGGACTGAATATTCCTTCATGAGATTTTTAAATTCTCTGCTAATGAATTGTGGGCCGTTGTCGCAGGCAAAGATCTGTGGAATGCCAAATATAAGGAAAACATGGTTTTCTATGAACTTTACTATTGCCTTTGAAGTGGCCTTGGCCATTGGATGCACCAAAACAAATTTTGTGAACCAATCTACCACAACCAGAATGTATTGATTCCCCATCTTTGATCTTGGGTATGGACCAAGAAGATCCGCAGAAATAAGTTGGAAGGGATGATTGATATTTCGATAGGACCCCATCAAGCCTGCCTGCGGTAGGTTGGATGATTTGCTGGCCGCACAAACTTTACATTTTCTTACATAACGATAAACTGAATTTCTAAGATTTGGCCAATAGTATAATTCAGAAATGCGAGATAAGGTTTTAGAAAGACCAAAATGAGAGGTAGTTTCGTGATCATGAAAGGTTTCCAAAATTTCCGGCCTATTTCCAGTTGGAACAACAATTTTCCAGTTGGTTAAATTACTTTCAATATTATATTTACAAAAAATATGCTTATACAAGACATCATTCTCCACCTTGAAATATGGATAAGATTCAGGGTGTTCCTTAACCTTTGTAACCATTTCAGAATACCAGTTATCACGCTTCAAAGTAGATAGATCTAGCAAGGCAATTTCAAACGAACGTGATAAGGCATCTGCTACAACATTGAGAGACCCTTTCTATGAACTATAGTAAAATCATATTGAGCTAGTTTTACTAACCAACGGGCTAATCTTGGTGAAGGATTCTTCATACTACGAAGCCATTGAAGTGAACTATGGTCAGCGATAACCGTGAAGGGACGACCATCCAGATAATACCTGAACTTCTCAATACCAAATATAATTGCAAGCAATTCTTTTTCAGTAGTCGTGTACTTTCTTTGGCATGAGTTCAAGGTTTTGCTGGCATAAGCAATTGGATGTTCCATTCCATCCTCTTCCTGAAATAACACCGAACCAACCCCTGTGTCCGAAGCATCACACATCAAGGTAAATGGCTTTGAAAAATCAGGGCTTGCCAATACAGGAGCACTAGTAAGAGAATCTTTCATTTCCTGGAATGCTTTGTCAGCTTCAGGAGTCCATACAATTGGTTGACCTTTTTTTCTACCATGGAGTAAATCCGTTATTGGACTACATAAACTAGAGAAATTCTTGACGAACCTACGATAATAACTGACGAGGCCAATGAGACGTCTGATCTGTGTAGTATTTTTGGGTACTGGATAATTCATTACAGCAGACACCTTTTCTGGGTCCGTTCTTAGGCCATGTTCATCAACCAAAAAACCTAGGAATTCAAGAGAGGGACGGCAGAAATGACATTTCTCAAAGTTAATAGTTAAATTGGCTTCCTTAAGCCTATTTAACACTTTTCTCAAAATTTCCAAATGTTTTTCAAAATCTGGAGCCACGATAATGTTATCATCCAGATAGTAAAAACAATATGGTTCTAAGGCAGGTCCAATAACCAGATCCATAAGACGACACATACTCTGACTTGCTGATACTAATCCAAAAGGCATAACGACAAATTCATAGAGACCTTTGCCATGTACAGCAAAAGCAGTCTTTGCACGGGATGATTCTTCCAATGGAATTTGAAAAAATGCTTGTTTCAAGTCGATTGAACTAATGAAACGAGCATCACGGAGCTTGGTGATGATACAGTCAATCAAAGGTAGGGGATAAGCATCCTTATTAACTGTCACATCGTTAAGTTTCCTCCCGTCGAAGCAAACTCGAAACGTGCCATTCGACTTTTTCACCAACCACAAAGGACTACACCAAGGCGATTTGGAAGGTTGAATAATGCCAAGTTTGAGCATTTCATCTACTTCCTTCTACAGATGAGTATGCATTACCTGCGACAAGGGATATTGTCTTTGTTCAAATGGCCTTGCATTTCCTGTTTCTATGGAATGTGAAATCAAATGGGTCCTGCCAATTCTCTCAGCTGGTCCAATTTGTTTAAAAAGTTCAACAACCTTCTCAAGTTTACCCTTTTCTCGGTCACTTAAGTTGGATATACTCTGTATAGTATTTACAGCACAAACTGAAGAACCTCTGACTTCATAAGAAAAATTGTTCAAATTCATGGCCCCAATATGGAATAGTTTTAAGAAATCTATCCCCAAAATTAGGGTTTGTGTGATAGAAGGAATGATCAACAACTTAAGTTCCTTACTAACACCATTTAAAAAGATAGGAATATTGACATAACCCAAGAATTCCTGAGGTTTTCCATCAGCTGTCGATACTTGCAGAAATTCATCATAGAGAATGGGAACTTTGTGACGTTTCAAAAGAGAGAATCCAGATGATCCAAGAATTGAAGCATTTGATCCTGTATCAACATAAGGTCGGTTGTCATTGCTATTTTTTAAAAATAAGGGAGAAACTCTGACTTTAGTGCAGAAGTTTTTTACTACAGATAACCAGGAGTTCCATTCAGAAGTGGTGGTAGCACAGACTTGTTTGTTCTTCCTAGAACAAAAATTTTTGACAACACACAACCACTCATCCCACTCCCGGAAAAGAAGTTTCACTTCTCTAAGTTGTTTAGGGGAAGAGATTTTCCCTTTTTCTTTCTTGTGGATTGTGTGGTTTGGTCTGGACCTTCCGAATGACTGGTGACTGTGTCCAGTTTCATGACACCCTTTGGCAAGTTTTTTGAACAACGCTTACACCTAGTCTTGACAACACCCTTGGAACCACAGCCAAAACAAAAGATAGACCTGGGATTTTTACAATCACCATATATGTGGCCTACCAAACCACAGTTCCAACATGTTGGAAGTGGACTTGTGGAAGAAGCACAAATTTCCTTAGGTGTGTGGAGTTCCTAGTTGAGCTAAAGGAAGGACCTGCATCAAAGAAATTCGGACAACTCAGGTCGGGCTCAAGCAACGGAGCTTTTCGAGAAGGGGGAGGCTTGTAGCGGATAGACCATATACTGGACTCTTCTATTCGTTTACACAATTTAGATAATTCAGATAAAGAGTTAGTATCAGATAAAGCTAGTTGAGAAACATATGTAGGTAGCAAGTTTCTACGAATTTGATTAACAATAGTTTTCTCATCTGGTTTCGATGTCAACCTATTGTATAATCCTTCCATTGCAGAAATATACATAGTTACTCTTTCATTAGAACCTTGCGTCCTATTTCGAATTTCATCTAACAAATCATCATTGTAGTGATAGGGTAGAAAGTCATCTTTTAATTTTGAAACTAATTCGTCCCATGAATTGAACTTTGAACGATTATTATTGTACCAGGTCCATACCTGAGATTTAAAGAGATCGCCAGCAGAAATAAATAAATCATCCTTAGAAACTCCTCTCGCAATTCTCAAAGATTCAACTTTTTCAAGAAAGGAAATGACAGACTCTTTATCAGCTGTACCAGTAAAATAAATGTTCCATTTATAGGCAGGAACTGGTTTAGTAAATGGAAATTGTGTCACGTTTGTAGTTGACGTGGAGGGAATAGGAGTAGAAGTTGCAAGAGAGATTTTTTCATCAAGATCACCCTCTATAGTAAAAAGTTCTAATTGCCATGTTCTCTTTTTGGATTCCTCTGATTCGTCACTAGTTTGAACCCTATGAATGCGTCCTGATAAATGTATTAAACGAGAAACTAATCTCTTATATGCAGAATCAGAGGAGGTTCCAACAAAATCTGAAATTTTCTGTTTAATGTCATTTAGTGACTCTAAAATATTTTTCTCATCTTCTAAAAAAGAGAAAGCTTCAATAATATCAGTAAAACTGCGGTTGACATATTCCTGAGTGAGAAGACCTCTCAAAACTTTACGTTTTGAGTCTACATCTCCAGTAGGTTCTATATTCCTGATAGCAATTTCATAATCAAGTTCATTCACCCTCAAGTGTTTAGGATCAATTTTTGACCGGGACATTTTCAAAAATTCAGTAAAATATCAAAGGTAAATTCAATAAAGTCAATAATAGTGTGTGTTGATATCTTCAATACACATTCACTTAAAAGAAAAAATATATATATATATATATATATATATATATTCAAGTCAGCAAACCTTGATCATAAAATATTACTGATTGAAAAAGCACAATGAAAAGACTGAGCAGATAAAAAGTTGAGGCGCCAATTTGTGTAGCACTATAAATTTCTTTTTAGATAGCTACTTGCTCATTGTATACAGCAGTGCCTGTGAGCTGCTCAGATTGGTACGGGAGGTCGTGGGTTTCGTTATCTGCCAGTTTAATAGATAGATCCTTTGACAAAAATTAGATACTCGAAATTAAAGAAAGTAAAGATACAAGGTAACTATATGGGCACCAGGTTCTTTTTTATGAAAATACCAAAAACACGGATTTTGTCAAAGGATGTACTTTATGCTTCTCAACAGTAAAACAAAAAAATTCTGAAAACACTATATTTACAATTTGTTTCTAAATTTGGATACAATAAAGAAAATTATTTAAACAATTGAGGTTTGAATTTCTACAAAAGTATGATTGAAAAGATTTGAGTTTACAAATTTGGCAAATAATCGCTTACAAATATCTGGTTTGTTTACTTTTATGATCAGTGTTTGCGATGGTGTAGGAAGACTTACTCCAGAGCCCTACTTCAACGTTGGATGTAGGAGCCTTGTAGGGTGTCTCGAGACAGTGGCTGCTCTACTAGCTGGATACAGTTTGTAGTAGCTTATCTGGTATATTGGAGTCTTTCCTAAAGCTCAGATGTTTGAATGCTGAGGTTACACTGTGAAGAAAACAAAAACAAACCAGTACCTTGTCTCAAATTGACAAATGCGATAAGAATAATCAGGGAAAAATCAACTTACAGATTAAATACTAAAGGTAGTTAGAGAAATGATGAAATATTATAATTTTACAAAAATTACATTTGTCTAAAAAAATAACATGTTAAAGATTTGCTGAGTTAAACAATGTGTTAAAGATTAAAATTGTGTGAAGCACAAGAATTTACGATGAAGATTAAATTTAGAATCTTCTCATACAAAATTAGAGAAGGCCAATCTCAAGCGAGCATGAGAAAAATAATTATCATGAAATATTGTTTTCATAAACTAAAGAATAAATTATTCAAATTTGAACAGTCATTCAGACTAGCAAAAGGATATCAAATTATTGATCTTTCTTATCGATAAAAATAAATAATTATGGAATTTCTGAGACTGAGGAGAAAGAGAAAGTGTAACGATATTTCGTAATGATAAAGAGTACAGATAAATTGTAACGAGAAATTTCCTCGACAAGTATAAATCAAAGATATGTCTCCAGACTGAGGAGAAAGATAGTGTACTGAGAAAGTTCCTCGTTAACAAATTTGCAACGCAAGCAGATGGTTGGTTTGAGTTTTTTTCTGACTGAGGAGAAGGAGAGAGAGTACTGAAAGAGTACTTCGACATCAAATTTCACAAAGCAAATGAAAGGTTGTTAAGACAATAGATTTTCTCTTTGGCTAGGCCTTTCCATCTAAACGTGGCTAGTGAGTGATCCAGAATAGATCGAACCTAGAGTTCGGAGAATCATGAGTGAGTCTAGCTTCTACAAATTGTAATTTAAATTAAGCGAAAGCAATGACTCACCCACGAATTCCGTGCTCCTAGCTACCAGACCAGTCCTTGTACAGATCACCAACCAGATTCAGGAGGAGTGCCTTTAGCTCCTATTCACTGTTAACACTTCTAGCAGGTTAGTATTCTCTGAGCGTTACAGGAAAACTTGTGGAATAACTTGTATCACTGAAAATCATAAAGCAGGAACAGAAACAGGTCTAATTGATATTTAAAGTCGAAATATAATAAATTTAATCGAAATCATCGAAAAATGAATCATCACTTTTAGAGGTTATGTTATGGACTGGTTAAATTTTGACATTCTCGGACCGACTAGTCAAAAGACGATACGAAACGTTATTCAAATGTTAATAAGGTATCAGGATTATAATAAATTATTTAAGATTGAAAATTTCGAAAATATTTATGAGTGACGCTCATATGGCCATCTTTGTTTCACCAGAGACGTGAACCAAGTCGCCAAAATGAATTTAATACATTTAAAGAAAAATCTGCCAAAGAGAAAGTCGATATGTAGGTAGATCGATTCGATCAAATAATCGAATCCAAATTAATCGTTATAAAATATACGACCTTTCATTTCTTCGTTGTTGAAAATCAGTACATTTCCCGAAGGAAAACTCAAAATACCCAAACGCCTTCAATGCTCGCTTCAGAAAAGGGCTGATGAAGGGCCTCCAAGAAGGATATCCCTTCCCTCTCGCTCTTTCTATTTGCAGTGTTACCAATGTAGTAATGTTGCATTTCACATCACAGAACAATAAGGTACATCGGAACAAACTATCTAAATGAGATGTTCGGAATGAACTATCTCAATCAGATGTCAAATCTATTTAATTATGATATAATTTCAGATGGAAATTATAAAAGGAACGCAAAGTTTTACATTTCGTTACAAACTGGTCTCAAATTCAGTTACAAAATTTGACTACGTGCAAACACGAAAAATTAAATTAAAGCTAGTATATAATGACAACAGAATTCTGGCACATCCTAGATTTCTGTTTTCGCCAAGAACAGTTTCACTTCCTGTTCCATTATCAGTCAGTGACCCGCCTGTGAATCTCTTTCCCTATTTCTGGAGCACTCTGCATCGTTTGACTATAGTAGATGTATATCCATTCCTTTTGTGGGCCAATCATTAACTTTCACCTATGCTTAGAACAGAAGGCGGTACATGATCCAAGAATATTTTTCAACAGAGTTTACGTTAACAACAAAAATCGACATTAATTATGACCCATTGATGAAAGAAGACATGTGAGCTCATGTTGTTTGGACATGTCTACTAGGAGGAACCTTCGTCATGGACATGCTCCTCAGCAGACACAGCAAAAATGGATTGATTGTCGTAGATGATGTGAATGGTAAGTTTATCATATCAGGAAAGCAAACTCCAAAGAAAAATGCCCTAGACGATGCTTTGAACTAAGTGGATTGAACATATTTCGTTTTTAAAAGTATTATTATTATTTTAACATGTGATAACATACATGCGACTAGTGACCATTCTGGAAATTGAACCCACGAACTAAAGCTTGAGAGGCTTTACCATCACGACTACCGGGGCCCATGATTTTTGTAAATAGTAAAAACTCAATGTCGGTCTAGATTACCAGACAGAGAAACTGAAAATCAAATTTCAAATTTATCAAATCAAATTTATTGGGTCATATGTTAGTAAGTGGGTTAACAGATACTGAATTTAGTTCTGGTAATACACGATTTCTTATTCTAATAATAGAACCTCCTTTCATGTATTGGAACCCTTCACCTAAGCGCAGATGTGCTTGTGTTGTGTAAGGTATCCTATATTTGAAAGGGGGTTTTCACTATGTCTACAGTTTTGAGTGTTTGTAGAGAATGGAGATTTCAAGGTTATATGTTCAATAAATCTTTTCAATAATAAGTTGATTGTAGCGTACGAATGATTTTATAGCAATTTTGTATTTTTTAATATCTATAATATTTCTCGACTCTAGTGGTAATAAGTTAAAAATTTTTGGACCAAAGTAATGTACAAATCTCTGTGAGTGACTCTTTTTGAATAATGGCATATGGACAGACTTTTTTACGACTGATCTGATTTCTTTCTCATTAGTTGTCCTCAGAAAGTTAACTTTATTGTGAAAAATCCAAATTAAACATGAGTAGGAATAAAGACTTCTTATATTGAATAGGTTATTTTCTTCATATAACTTTTTTGTAGAAAATAATCGGACCTTCTTGAAAATAATTTTTAGTATAGTGTTTTGCATTGTTTGTAAGCTTCCCAAATTATTTTCAAAAGTTCCTCCCCATGCTGTGATGCAATATTTGAGAACAGACTCTGCCAGTGAGTAATACAAAGTGAGCATGTTCTTACGAGATAAGATATCTCTCAGAGAATATAATTTATAGATGAGTTGCCTCAGCCTCTTGTTCATATACAAAGCATGTTCATCCCATCGTAGATATTGATCAACAATAACTCCTAAATACTTTAGTTTGCTTTTTCTTTCAATCGCAGGGCATTTGCAGATATTTTGAGAACAATTGATTTTATGTATCTTCAAAAGTTTTCCATTTGGTTGATCGCTATTTGTTAATGTGATGGTCATGAAACTTGTTTTATCAACATTTAGGCTAAGGAGGTTACAATCGAGCCATACTTTTATCTTTTTTATTTCATTTTCTGCTTTTCTGTAGACTCCATGCTATGAGTCACTTGAGAAAATAATTACAGTATCGTCAGCATAAGATATAATGTGGCCCTGAAAGTTTTTGATTTTACTGATACTGTTTATATATACCAAAAATAGAATGGGCCCTAATATGGTACCCTGAGGTACACCTACAGTAACTGTTGAGAAGTCGCTCAGTTCGTCGTTTATCTTTACTCTTTGCGTTCTCTGTGATAGATAGTCTCGAAATAAATCAAGTACCAAGCCCCGAACTCCATACCTGTATAACTTATGCAAGAGAATTTCGTGACAAACGGTATCAAAGGCCTTAGCCAAATCAAGAAAAATGGCTATGCATTTATCCGACCTGTCCAGTGCCTCCACACCGTTCCTCGCAAAATCCAATACAGCATTTTCTGTATTGGAATTTTTTATGAAACCGTATTGTCTGTCGGTCAACACATTATTCACATCAAAGAATTCAATAAGTATTCTCTTAATACTGTGCTCAAAGACCTTTGCGAAACTATTTATCACAGAGATTGGCCTATAATTGCTCGGTTCTCCTCGGTCTCCTGACTTATGGACTGGTGTGATAGTAGCCTGTTTCCATTGCTTTGGTATTTTTCCTTTTGTATAACAAAGGTTAATCAAATGTTCCAATGGTTTAATAATATGTAAATGTATAAACTTTAAAGTATTTGTATTGATTTTATCCGGTCCAAGAGAACAATTATTTTTTAATTTAGATATAATGTCTATCAGTTCGTTGCATGTCACTGGTTTAAAAAAAGTGTTTTATTAATAAATATATCATCCAAGAAATCTTCAGATACCCTGTCGGGCTTCTCGATATTTTCAGACATTTTTGAGCCAATGGTTGAGAAAAAGTTATTCAGTACGTTAGATTTCTCATGGTTTTCAGAAACCACATCTCCATTTGGCAACTTTAATGGCAAGCCTAAAGTTTTCATTTTTGTTTTGTTGTTATTTGATATTTCATTAATTATTTTCCAAGTCTGTTTAGAATTTCCTTTTACTGTGGCAAGTTTTTGTTGGTAATATTGGTTTTAAGTAAGTTTTATAAGGTTGTTGACTCTATTTCTATATTCAGTGTATTCCCTTTTCAAATATTCGTTTTCCATTTGTTTTAAAAGTCTTTTCTTCAGTTTATCTCTTTCACGTATCGATGTAATCAGGCCATTTGTAATCCATGGTTTAATTTTTTGTTTTTTATTCGACATTGCGTACATTTTAGTTGATAATGTTATGTAGTTGTTCAATTTTTCAATGAATATGTCATAAGATTTTTGCACATCCTGACATGAAAAAATTTCTTGCCACTTTTCTTCTGCTAGAGAAGTGTTTAATTTATTATAATCTATTTTGCCATATGAGTATGAATTCTGTATGGTGTTCAAGTTGGTTTCATGTGAACCTTGAATTACCAATGACGTAGTAAAGTGATCTGATAAACTTGTTTGTATAACAGCTGATGCTATTTTGTAGTTTTTGCAGCTATTTTTTCGGCTCACAAAAATGTGATATATTATACTACTTGATTCATTGAATACTCTAGTAGGAACATTTATATATGAGAAAAAACCATGCTCATCCATTATACTAAGGTATTTTTGTACCTCATTCGACTTGATATCTAATAAATTTATATTGATGTCGCCAATGAATATTTCAATTGGATTCTTTGAAAGTGATGATAAATAGTTTTTGAGGTCATCTTGGTAAGATAAAATATTAGTGGATGGTGGTCTATAAAAAGCCGTTATGCCAATACTGTTTTTTCTCTTTTCATTAGTGATTGAGATTCTCAATAGATTTGTTTCTGTTAGTTGAAAAGTCTGTACGTCTGCAGTTATTTTATTATTGATATACACTAGTAAACCGTCATTTTGGTTGATTTTTGAGTCATTGTAGTGAGCGGTGAAATCAGGAATATTAAAGTCACTTACCCTATCTATGTTCCAAGTTTCCGATAAAACGATTATATCCAAATTTCTTCCAGATAAATCAATAATTCATCATAATGTTTCCTCACGCTTCTGATGTTGAAATGCACAAATTTAATTCCTGAAGATACCTGATCTCCAATTTCTTGATTACTCCATTCTTCAAAATCATTATAAGTATTTGTTTTTATTCCTTCCTGACTATCTAACATATCAAAAAACTCTAACATTTAAAATTTTTTTCTATATCCCTAAATAATAAAAAAAAATAATGGAAATAAAAACAAATTACACACTAATGCCAATGAAAAATTTAAAAAGAATAAGTCAATGTAATCATAGTTATGTTATTGCTGTTCTGGAAGAAGTAGGTCTGGAATTGAACATTTTAGATATGATGAAAAGTTTTTATTCCAAATGTTTGGATTACAGAAACTGTTGTCATAGGTTTTTGGTCCCAATTCACTACAAAATAATATTACAATTCAGCGAAGTATAAAATTTGGATATGGGCTTTCTAAAAACGAAACTATGTCACTGAAGGCCAGTTTTTAAAGTTCCAGTTAACCTCCAGATTGATTAATGGTTAGAATGTGATCCTTCAAACATCATTTAAAGAATGTCATTCACCACCTGAACTATTAGTTAGTTATCTGTAGTTTAACTCGAACATGAAAAACTGGCCCTGAATAGGTTACTCTACCTATTCAACTATCACACTGTTCCTTGACTATAACGTGTGTTGTATACCTACTACCAGCTTCTCGTACTTCTTGCGTCTTGTCTTTCAACTGTTTTCAAACGAACATAGGAATTCTCCATTATATAGGTTAAGGAATTAGGAACAATTTGGCTGCCCCGTCGTAGATAATCTCAATTCTTTAAAAAATTCCTAGCGGAAAATTGAGGATATTTAGCTTGTTTTTTACCTGACTTATTTTCCTATTTCTTTATCTCTGTCGGGTTCCATTCCATTTGATGCGATTCCGAAATCGAAATGAAATAATAAGATTATTCCAGTTCATGGCTATGTCTAATAAAAGAAAATGGAATTTTCAGCTGTTTTTCGTCGAATCCGAATGAATCAGAATCCGGGATTTTACCGGAAAAGTATATTATCATTTCGCTGAAAGAATATGAGGTTTCGCATATATCGGAGTCGACATACAATAAAAACACATTATTGAATTGTGATGATAATTATACACAGATTAATAATCAGACGTTTGAATCTTGGTAACAACAATTGAGAAATGAAATAATTATTTTCTCAAAAACTAAACATACTGCCAACTCCAAATCATTCCAAGTGTAGCCTGGAAGTACCAACAAAATTATCTGCCAATGCTGACTACATGGTGTAAACTTGAAATAAAAAAAATATATTTCCTCACTTAGTCTCTCACACCCAAACAATTTGAATAGGGAAAATAGTGAGTGTGATACAGATTGGAAAGGTAATTTCATAGGGATGGCTATTTTTGCTTCCTAATTTTTCATTTTAACGCCCTCTTGCAGGAAAACCAACTGTTCCGTATTCCAAATTATGATACTTCATTTGCAAGCTGATTTGACATAAATTTGGTAGAAATGCATTATGGAATTTTTCTAAGGGAAGAAACAAAATGGCGGTTCCAAAATGGCAGACAAGATTTGTAATTATGGTCCGATTTGATTCAAAATTGATATGTGGTTGTTTTCAGGGTCGGAAATTATGATTTTTTTAGCCGATGCGAAAAACAAGATTACTGGCGAAATCTGTAGTTATGGTTCGATTCGACCCGGCACCGAAAACAAATTCTTCAAAACACATGTGTTGTGAAAAATGAGGAAATGCAAAAACACGTGAATTTCAAATCCAAGGGGGACATCTTCCTATCATCACCTCAACTGTCATACCACTATCCCCAATCCCCTTGGTCACTCATACAATTTGAATAGGGAAAGTACTAAGTGTAACACAGCATTGAAAGTGTAATTATATAAAAAATTCAGACATGTGAGTGTTCGCTACCTAACTTTTTGTTTAAATTAATGGCAGGAAAAACTCAAATAATTCGTTTATTTGAACATTCAGCAGAAAATCCATATTTCTACTTTTTCACCTGGTTATTTTTGTATTCAACTATTATGAATACGTTCTCGCTGGAAAATGAAAGCTGAAGTCTCACTCTTCAAATCCCATATAGTGATATATGTTTTCGTGCACTGATTTTTAAAGTTCAGGTGTTCCTTTTGTGTCGTTCAGGGAGTATTGGGGCGGACTGAAACCACGTTTGTGAATAGCTCGAACTGACGCGTTCTGCGCATGGCCTTCCCGATTGCAGTTGTCTGTTCCCAACACGCGTGTCAAAAACAAACCAGCGTGAAAAGTCAGTTCCGAATTAGGTTTTTATGTTCTTCTCAACCAAGATTAAAGTATTTACTCGTATTTTAGGTTTGGCAGTATGTGAGCAGATTTATAATCAAAAAAAGGATTCACAAAGGATAACTGTTGAAGATCCAGTTTGTTGTGGACAACAGCAAAAATGCAAAAAGGGTTGCAGTAATATGCCTACTATTTGTGATGCTTAAGAGAACTCGGATGAGGATAGTCAAGAAGAGATAGACGATCTCGATGATATAGATCCCGACACATCTAGCAATGTAGAATAATTTAAAATTAATCTATTGAGTTTGTTAATGTAAACCAAAATGAAGAGAACAGAATTCTTTGGGAGATCGTTTAATAACGAACAGTCGTTGCCGTTATTAAACGGTCTTCCAAAAAATTCTGTTTTCTTCACATAAATCTATCAACCCGGAGATTCGGAGTGTTCTTTCTCTGCTCGCTAGGTGGAGCGGCCTAGACACCGCTTTATCGCGTGAACCAGAGTTGACCAGGCAACGAAGTGTGTAATGGTTTGGACGGGGAACAGATGGCTTCAGTTCTGTCTGTGTTGACCTACCCTTTTCACTGATGAGAGGCAACAACTTCGAAACTAGTCTGCAGGTGGTCACCCTGTCCAAATCAAAACATAATTCTGCTGTTTGGTCACAGAGGGCACTTGCAATTGCGTCCTCTGATATTTTGAGGAACGTTGCATACGTATCTGTTAGATTTAATTCAATACCCGTCGTTTTCTTAGCCAGGGGAGTAGTTGTTTTCTGTCAGGTACTTGCCTTAATAAGCCTACTTTGTAGGTGTATATGGGAATGAAGGGTTCATCATCAGTCGGCAACGACTTTTCGTTAGTAAACCAAAATGTTCTGTCTTGTGTATTTTCTTTCGAAAACATAAAAATCTGAAGAAAAGAATACATTTTCGGAATAATTTTTCATCTTTTACCTTGGGATTTTCGATCAAAAGTCGGAGAGGATAATTTTGTTTTCCTTCTCTTTAATTTGTCGATCAACCGTGAGGTTTTTCGAAAAAGTGTGTGAAATATTTTTTGTTTTTAATTTTCCAAGCTTGATTTTTAGTCTCCTAATATTTTTTCAATTTTCAAGTTATTTTCGAGTTACGGCCGGAAAAGCGTCAGCAAATTCTTTTAACCTGATTTTCTTTAGATTTTCACAAAGTTGGGCCCAAAACTCATTGAATACCTGTTTTTCCATTATTAAACTAACCCCATGCCAAATATCATGAACTTCCAAATTAATTTGAAGATTCAGTGATATTTTTACTCTAAGAGCTGTACTATAAACTACACCAAAACTGTATTGAACTACTGAATAATCGACTATCGTTCTGTAACTACTGATGAAGATACCAGTTGTAATTAATGGATAACAAATCATCTCGGAGGTGACTGGTCGACAATAAAAATCATTGAAACCAATTCCGATTTCCTAGGCTATAAATAATACAATCTATAAATAAAGTGTCACTTTGGAGCTAAAGAGACAGTGAAGGAAATGTGTGTACCGTGGGTGGAAAGACATACGATTAGGGCTTTTGAGGTAGTGTGAACGGTCCAGGTGCAAACACTGCACCCAACATTGGCCCACTATCTCGGGCAACTCACCTTGACAACAAGATACCGACGCACCTACACGATGCATTGGCGTGGACAAAAATGAAAATCAGAATGGATGATCTATAGAGCTATTGAATCCATTGTTATTTCGAAACTATTTTTCAGTTCTTAACATTTTCTCCGAAACGTCAAAGTTTTTGAAAATGAAAAGTATATTACTTAATCTGAATTTACTAATTTTAGATCGGCAAGTTCAAAATAATTCGTTACTGACAAATTCTATAATTTTAGTCATAGGCCACTCAATAGAGCATTTTTTCATTATAAAAATACTAGCAGAAAACCGACTGTGCCAACACATGAGAGACATTCTGTAGGTATATTCTGTTGTTTTCAACTCGCAACTGTCATTTATTAATTTGTTATAAACATTTCAATGACAAAAACTGTGTTTTTTTTTAATTGTTTTGCTTATAAAATGATGAACTGAAAATGAATATATCAATCTGGTTGTAGACAATTAAAATACAAATAAAATGAAATATTTCACGACCCGATCGGATGATTCGTTGCGGAGAAAAACTGGAAAAAAACCGGAAAATTTTGCGATTTTTTGCAACATGCCTGAATACTCTAGTGACAGTCCGATTTTAATTTCTAAAATAAATTCTGATAGTAGAAGTACAGTACCACAAAATGTATACTCTCATTTTACGCTGAAATGCTGCAAAATGGGTGAAAAATGCTTGCAAACATGACTGAAAACGGCCAAGCTGGCGTAAGTTGTTGGGTGGTAGGAGAGAGCAAGTGATGAGGGAAAGCTTATTTTCACGTAACTCGTTCATTAGAAGAATTCCCCTCATCTCTCGGACTCTCCTACCACTCGGCAGCTAACGCAGACTCGCGAAAAATGAGAATATACGTTTAGTAGTACTAGATACTTTTTCTTCCATAATCTGTTTGAGAAATTCAAATCGGGCTATCACTAGAGTATCCAGACACCCTGCAAGATAGTGCAAAAAAATAAGTTGCAATTGTGCCAATACTAATGATCCGACAGCGCCTGTTCTGTGCACACAAAAAGTACTCATAATTCAATACATTCATGAGAAGGGCCAACTCTACTTCTTGGAAAATGGCGGAGTTATGAAGTTAAAAAAAAAACTGAAAATGTTTCCTGTTTTACGGTTTTTCTCCTTTACTAATGATCCGATCGAGAAATATTTCATTTTGTTCAATTATCTCAATTATCTACAATTCTTTATCTTGGAGCAATCAGATTGCTCTATTAGTTTTCATTTTATAAGCAAAATAATGAAGAAAAAACTGGTTTTTTGTTATTTAAACCTCAATAAATCACTGTTGCGAGTCGAAAATATATACGGATTGTCTTCCATGTGATGGCATGGTCAGTTTTCTACTAGTATTTTTGTTAAAACTCACTCATTTTATGCTCTACTGATTGGTTTATCGAGGTATTGTAAACGCAGTAACTTATCGGGGCAAATTGATTGATTTTTCCGAAATTTAATAGTATTTAGAGAAAATTATGAATTCGAAACCATTTTTTCTGAACGGAAGATGTGGAAAACCAGGATTCATTTTCGCATTTTTAGCGCGGATAATTGCAAAAGTTCTGCAAACTTTCGAAGTGTTGAATGGCAGTTTACCTCTTCTGATAAATTTGCAAACAAAACAGAAATGTTTGAAGGGTCCAGGGAAAAAACGACATCAGTCCATTTTCATGCAAAATTGAGGTTACAGTTGATTTTTTGGAATATTGTAGCACCTATCAGATAATGAAATCGTTAAATGGTAAAAGTAGCTTAAGTTCGCAAAACAACAGATACAAGATTGCCTATACCTGGGAAGAGTGGCATTAGTTCGCGACCGTGTATGGAAAAACGGCATCAGTCCTTGCCAATAGGATGACTACGCGCCGTCAAGTCGCGTCGCGTCGTACAGGAATGTTTGTTATTGCATGAGCCATTAGTTAATTCTTGTGTATTTTGTAGCCACGTGCATGTGTTGTATTATAGGAACATACATTTTGGTACTACTATAAGCTACACCAGTTGAATCATTGTTATAGTGTTATACAGCTAGCAAGTACAATGGATAGTGACTATACAGAGTCGAGTGAAAATGAGGCCAGTCCATCAAGCAGAGAAACGAAGAAACGGAAAAGAACAGGTAGAAGCCGAGATGTTATGAAAACTTTTCCCGCTACTACACATGAATTGGTTCCTGACTGTTCTTGTAAACGTTTTCGCTGTTTCACTGTTGTTCCAGAACCTGAACGTCATAGAATCCTTCGGGAATTCAACAAACTAGGTGACACTAACAAACAAAACTCGTACCTCAGTGACCTGATCATACTTCCGTCTGTCATGCGTAGGCGTCCTCGGAAAAATTAAGCAGAAGCAAGACTTAATAATGCGTCATTCAGCTATCGTGTTCGACTGATTGAGGATGGAGTTACTCGTCCAGTTTGTATTAGGGTTTTTTGTCTCTACATGGGATCACTGGTCGTCGAGCAAGATACGTAAGGGAGTCTTTGATGTTAACTGGTAAATCACCCATCGAAATGCGTGGAAACAGCAATACACGACCTAACAAACTTTCAGAAGACACTAAACAGAAAGGATCGAGTTCATTAAGAGTCCTAAATGGCGCAAATCACATTATTCCTTGACAGACTCGAAAAAAATGTATCTGTCTGAAGACCTAAATATCGTCAAATTACACAAAATGTATTCTGATCGTAACGCTGACAATAACCTTTCCTACGAAAGTTTCCGAGAACTTTTGAAAGCAACTTTAATATTTCATTTGGGTATCCACGCACAGACACGTGCAGCACGTGTGATTCCTTCAAAGTCGACATATCTTCACTTACTCTTACATTGAATTCCATCTCGGATGATAACACCAAGAAAACGGCTAGCGATGATTTGGAGAAAAAATGCGTGAAAAAGAGCTACATCTAAAAAAAAGAAGTGAGAAATTTTTCAGTCTCAAGAGAAATCACCGTAAACGTGCCGCTAAGTCGATCACTATGGAAAGTATCGCAATGGAATTCCAAAAAAATTTACCATGTCCGAACATTACGACCAATGATGTTTACTATAAACGTCAATTGAATTTCATCAGTTTCAGCGTTCATATTCTGTCAAATTCAAGATCTGTATTCTACACCTATGATGAAACTGTTGCTAAGAAAGGAGCTGACGATGGTTGTTCTATGCTGTATCACTTTTATGATATCCTGCCCATGGAAGTGAAAGAGCTGGCAATGTTTTGCTATTCCTGCGCAGGACAAAATAAAAACTTCACTGTAATTCGGTTTCTGCATTACTTGGTTACTAAAAAGAAACGGTTCGATACTGTGAAAGTGATATTCCCGATCAGGGGTTATTCATACCTTGAATGTGATCGAGACATGAGGATCGTAAATCAAAAAGTTTACACTGAGGTAGGTACCAGATGACTGGAGAGAAGGATTTAGAAATTGCCGGGTGAAACCTACACCATTCGAAGTGATTGACATTTGGTCTTTATGCTAGTTCTAAATTTGACCTAAAACCACTTACGAAGAACCAAAGAAAGAAAAGTATTCAGATAAATGAAGAGAAAGGGTTGACAAAACTTTATCAGTGCCCAATACCCATCAAAAAGCTCAAATGGAATGATTTGCAAGATCTTACTGCATTCTTTGAGAGAGCAGAAGCCAGAGTGTTTTATTAACTACTAACATTTACCGAACAACCTGAAGAGAGCTATGACGAATTTGTTGATGACCCACCAATAGACGCCTGATACAGGGGAAAAGTGGCATGTGTCCATCTCAAAATATTATATATTTTTTGTTACGTCATCAGTTCTGAATAAATGTTGATTTTGTTTATATTTTTGAATAAAAAAAATGATATTTACTAAAAACTATTTTATGTGACTTACATTTTCCATTTTCTTGAAATCCTTCTGAATGGACTATTGTCGTTCTTCCCATGTACCCTGCGTTTGTTTCATCAAAAAAATATGTTTTTGATTCAAATTCCTCGAAGAAAATTCCAAAAGTTTGCAACCTCTTGCGTCAAACGACATATATATTAATAATGATTTGTATTTTTTATAGAAATAAGTAATTAAAGACAATTTCATGAAAGTTTTTAATGATGGTTCCGAATGGAGATGTTATCACAAACATTGTTTTCATCAATTTGCAACCTCGCCTGAAACACAAAAATGCGGGTTAAATGAAAAGAAAAATATTGTCGTATTTACCAAAGAAAGCAAAAGGTCTGCAAACTTTCGAAGTGTTGAAAAATACCAGTTCGCATCTTCTCATGAGTTTACAACTATTCAAACAAAACGGAAATGATTGTTTTGTATAAAAAAATAAATGATCCTAATTTGACGAAAAAAAGTACAAAATTTCTGCGAACTCCAAATAAGTATAGCCCGCGCAACGAGTTTGAGGTAAACATATATCATGCATAAATGTGATTCCGATCACAGTCATAACCAGGACACTACATGTGATATTGAAGAAAGATGTAATGAAGAAAGGTAATGAAGTTAAGTAGGTACATTTTTCAATATTTTCATTAAAACAAATAAAACTGTTGATCAGTCTTTTGGAAAATTCTCCAGATTCTATTATACATGAAATATCAATACTCTAGAGGTATTAGGTCAAAATACCAAAATACCAAAATACCAAATACCAACCAATAGAATACATTTATCGAACTAAATTAATAATGACTCTTTTGGTATTTCAGTACTCATAAAACTTGAAGAGAAGAATCATGCGAATATGATGAATACAAAGTGTGCGAGCTGAATCAACATGAAAAATTCTTGACTGAAAAAAATTAATCTACACTCCCCTTGAAAGAATGAAAAACTGTCGTTCGGTCTTTTGGAAAAATCTCCTGATCCTATTAGACATAAAATGCCAATCATCTACAAATGTAAGGTCAAAATCCACCTCCTTCACAGGGAAAATACATATATGGAACCAAATTCGCGTGGATAGCTCGAACGGAGAGCGCCAGTTCACCGATATCTGAAGCCAAGCAACGCTAGGCGAGGCCAGGGTTTGGATGGTGACCAACGGACCTCCTTTCGATATTCTCCTCGGATCGTGCTAGGAATCGCACGTAAAAAGGTTAATCCTTGGCTCGCACAAGTTTCGACTTTTGAGGGCTGCCGTTCGTAAGGGGATGACAGCTGGTTAACGGAAAAAACAATTTTAACAACAAATTAGGAATTACTCTTTTGATACTTCAGTACCTACTCAAAAAACTTGAATGAAAAACTCATGTGAAAGTGATGGATACAAACTGTGCGAACGGAATCAACAAGAACAATCTTCAGAACTATTTCAACTTCATTCTTCGATTATGAGCACGCCTTACGATAACTTGCTACTTTCCTAGCATCAAAAAACAGTTATGGAAAATTAGCCACTGTTCACACCACACAACTCAAAACAGTAATAGCGGTATGATTTCGGCAAACACTGTAACACATCCACATACAACTACCAATTTTTTCTGTGTAGACGTCATTGATGAATGATGATCTTGTTGAGTCCGCTAATGTTGCAAATTTTTCAAAGGTGTGTTTTTTAGTACCAGGGAAAATTTTCCATATTCAATTTGAAGGCAGTTCATGATGTAAGGTTTTCATTGGTCACCAGTATAATCTATCGTTTGAATACGCTACCTAGAAGTCCTTATTTTGCGTCTGGTTGCTTCTGATTTCACTGTACTGACCCTACAGGGTCTATCAGGGTCAAGTCTTTGAAACCAATCCATTTAAGAATATTTGAAGTGAATAAGAAATAAATTGAACGTAAAATGCCGTCACAACCCCGATTTTTGGTCATTGGTGTTAATATAAGTGAGATAGGAGAGATTTAATAGGTTGGTTCGGTTATTGGTTTGATTACCTTACCGTACTCATCGCAGGTATTAGGCTGATGGGGCGGTGGTTTTGCGGAAACGTATGGTTCTTGTTGGGCTTCGGAATCATGATGACCGTTGCTTTTTCCAGCTGGAAGGAAAGTGTCTAAGTCTGAGGACAGCGTTTATGATGTTTGTCAGGGCTGCTGGTCCTTTCTTAGGTAAGGCTTACAGTGCCCTTAGTGGGATATTGTCTGGGCCCGGTGCTTTTCTGGTCTTGGCGTGTCTAAGTATGTCCTTGATTTCCTCTGGAGATGTCGGCTCTAGAAGAATGACTGAGTCGTCAGTTCTTCTAAGCCGTCTGATCGTCTGGTCTAAGTGCGTTTCCGTGTCCTCGACTTCATCGGTGTAATCGACCTCGTTTTCACGGCACTGACGTTCGAAGGAGTCCACAGAAGCTTTTGCCTTGTCCGTCTCCGTGAAAACGATGCCCATCTCACCATGAAGGGGGTGCACGGTTTCCTCCGGCCGAGTCTGAGGACTTTCTGCATTCTCCATAAGGAGTTGTCTTCGGCGTCGAGTTCGTCCAAACGTTCAGACCACTGAAGCTCTTTGAGTAGCTTCAGCTCTTCTCTCAGCCGTCGAGACGCAAAGTTGAGCTGCCGCTTGTCATCGGGCGCCAGCGTTCTGTGATAACGTTTTTTCAGACGTCGTCTCAGCCTGACCATCTCCTTGACCTCAGATTGGATCCCTCCTTGGAAATCGAAGTTTGTGACCTGTATGTCTTTGGAGTACCGTTTCATTGATGTCAGTACTGCTTGTCTCAGTTCAGTCACCGCCTCCTCCATCTGGCGTGTCGTGTCTATCCTGGGAATGTTTATTTCGTTGTGGACTACCCTTTGAACTCGTGACCAGTCCACTATCCGCTTTGTCGTGTTAACGATTTCAGCTTCTTCCTCCCCTATTATTAGTAGGATTGGATTGTGGTCTGATGATCATTTGTCTAGTACAGAAATGTCCACCAAGGCTGGAATACCCTGTATGAGGGCTATGTCCGAAATGTGTTGGTCTTTCCTCCCAGGATAGTGTGTGGGTTCGTGTGTCGCCGTCACTGCTACGTCGTCAAAGTCTGGAAGTAGGTTGTCTGATAGGTATCTGCCTCGAGGGTTGGTGTTGCGGCAGTTCCAGTCTCTTGATTTCGCGTTGAAATCTCCTACAGCCACCGTTGGGTGATGGTCGGGAAAGAGTTCCTCCAAGTCCGTCTTCCTGAGGTTGGGGCCTGGAGGAATGTAGAATGAGGAAACTCCTATGAGATTTATTCTGTCTACTTTCACTCTGATCGCTACCGATTCACCGAGTGAGAGTTCCGGAAGTGCGTCCTCATTGTGTTCCAGGTCTGATTTCACCAGTAGGAGCGAGCCACCTGCTTGAGCTCGGGGTCAAGGCCTGTCATTCCTGTAACTTATAAAACCTGGAATATTAAATACTTTACCTTGCTTCAGCCTGGTCTCTTGTAGTGCCACCACGTCTACCGAGATTCTGGTGCTAAGTTCCAGTAGTTCATCTTTTCGCTGAATTGCGCCATTTATGTTCCATGAACAGGATCTTCGGTATTCGTGCTGGCATTACTGTCTCGACGATTTCCCTAAGGCGTTTATTATGGCCATAATTTTGTCGAGTACCTCTGGGGTAACCTGCAACAATGTCTGCAACAGTTGCTCCTGCTTGCTTGTGCCCTGAGCACTAGAGGATTTGTTCGAAGGGCCCCATTTTGGTGCTGCAGTTTATGGCTGTGGTCCAGTTCGGGCGTCTGGTCTCCGCCTTGGTGTTATTGACTCCTGCCGTGGGGGTGGAGGCCCCTGCTTGGTAGGTTGTCTTGTCGCCAACCTTGGTTTGAGGAATTTTGGGCATCCCCTGTAATTTGCTGTGTGGTTTCCACCACCGTTAGCACCTTTGGAGGGTTCTTACCTGGCCTTCTTACACTCGTATGTAGCATGGTTACCGCCGCACTTGACACAACGTGCTGTGGAGTGGCAGCACTTCTGTGCATAACCAAACCACTGGCAGTTATGGCATTGAGATACTCTGCCTCTTTGGGGTCGCTGTCCCTTCACGGTGACTTTCAAGTCAAACGCTTCGGTTTGTTTGAAGATGTCCCTGTATTATTTCGGAACTTTTACCAGGAAAAGTGGTAGGGGCGCTTTTGTCCTTCTCGATGTTATCCTATGATATTCTAGGACCTTGAAGTTTCTCTCGACGAGGTCCTGTTGGACGTCTTTCGCCGAGATTGATTCTGGGATACCCCTGATGAGTTGATAGGTGAAAATCTCCACCTTATCAGACTCAAAGAATCTGGTAGCGTTCTTCGAATATGCTTCCGTGTTCGTATGGAGATAAATCCCATCTTGCCGTGATTGGGCTTTCAAGAATCTAATCCTCTTATGTCTTAGGGCTGTCGAAATCGACAGCCACTTGCTCTTCTCTTGGATTATTATCACGGAAGGTTTTTTGGGGTCCTTCGTTTCATCCTCAGTGCTGCTGGGCACAAACTCTTCTGTGCTTGATGAAGACGATTCTGCTGTTGGCGTAACAGAGATCTTGGGAGTGTTCTCATCTGCTGTTGATGGTAGTGCAGTAGTTGACTCGTTCAAGAGAACGGCTTCTTTTTGTGGGTTCGGAAGAGTCTCCGTGTTGTCTCTTCCTTGCATTCGCTTTTTCGGTGCCTTCGGGGTCGGGTTGGGGGATGATATATATCTCCACATCCGTGGGTTTTGGGGGGGTTGGGGCCACATGCACTGGTGGCGTGCTCTCGATTGCCTCCTTCTTTTCAGAAGACGGCAAGTTTTGTTAGAAGGATGCTCAACTGCTTTTCCATGGCAGTGAGCCTTTCTCCTGTCTTCTTCCTTTCGGTCTCTGCCTTGGTTGCCCGATCCAGCGCATCGCGGAGTTGCTGCTTCAGCAGTCTCCTCGATTCTTCCTTATCTGTCGAAAGAGCTTGAGCTTCTTGACGATTCGTCGCCTGACTTTCTAGATTTACCCATTTTTTACTTTGCTCCACGCTTTTTTCAAAAATAAATTCTTTTAAAAACGAAGACGGCTTTGAAAAGAGCCCCTGGCCGAAGCCAGAGCTGTGGTTAATGGAAAAAATCTCTCTGAATCATTGTGGCAAATTTGGCAAATGTTCCTAAAAGGGTTAATGATTAGTCATTACCACTTACCTTATCACAGCGCTTCAAGTCAAGCCCTGGCTAGTTCAGGTATAACCCTTCCTTGCCGTAGCTATATCGCTTTGTCTCGGTAGCCTAGAAAGCTTCTGAAAATACGTCTGCTCTCTTCGACTGCCGATCAAACTATGCAAAGACAATTTACAAAAGCTTTTGATAGAATTTATATACTGTTTCTGAGTTTGAGATGATTCTTCGTAACTTCAATAGCAGCGACACCTATCGTTGGGTAGAATACTTCATATTGATTAAATTGATCGATATCCGAACATATTTTTTCAGGTATTCAACTTACGTCAGATTCAAAGTATGCAAAAATACAGAATTATTTGGTCGTAAAATGTATCAATTTGAATAAAACATTTTCATTATTATATTATGAGGAATGAAAAATATGCATATTTAGTCTGATACCAGGAAAACTTTGAAAGGAAAATTTCTGTAAACATATATAAATTTACATTTGATTTCGAAAATTATCACCACACAGGAGATCAACGATATAATAATTCATATTGATTATTTTGATCAATAAATGAACATATTTCTTTAGATGTTCAACTCACGTCAGGCGAAGTATGCAATGAAGTACCCAAAATTATAGTTCTTTGGTCATAAAACGAATCGATTCAAATATAATATTTTCATTACTATATTACGAAATGTAAATTTTCAAAATTACCATCACTCAAGAGATATATTGATGATGTAATGATTGCCATTGATTATTTACATCAATAAGTAAACATATTATTCCAAGTAATCAACTTACGTTGGAAAAAGAATGCAAAAATACATGGTTATATTTGGTCAGGAACTTTAATAATGTGGAAAACGAAAAATACACATATTTTGTCTGATACCAGGAAATCTTTGGAGAAAGAAAGATTGGAAACATATACAGGGTGTTTCTTAAGTACATGTAGAAACTTGAGGAGCATATTGCTGACGTCGAAAAAGAAAAATGTTCCCATAAACACATGTCCGTAAGTAATTCGTTTCTAAGAGACAGAGTGTCAAAGTTAAATTCTTATATTTATTTTTTGTGAATACATTCCAAAATATTTGTGATATTCGAGTAAAGTTTGGTATCTGAGATGATTTTTCAATGCATCGATTATTTCAAATCTCAATAACTCGAAAACGGTTGCTCGCAGGGACCTCTACCAGGAACATATTTTTTACACAAACTAAATAATAAATATTCCCAGATACCAAACTTTACCGAAATATCAAAATTATTTTGAAATTATTCACAAAAAATAAAAACATGAATTCAACTTTGAAACTCTGTATCTCAGAAACGAATAACTTGCGGACATATGTTCATGAGAACTTTTCTTTTTATTTTGATGTCAGCAACACGATTTCAAATTTTTTACACCTACTTAACAAAAACCCTGTATAAATAATACATTCACATTCGATTTTCAAAATTTTCATCTTCCAGGATATATATCCACGCTGGAATAGTTTTTATCAATTATCAATAAATGAATACCTTTTTTAGATATTCAACTTACGTCAGGCAAAGTATGCAAAAACATAGTTATTTGGTCGTTAACTGTATCAAATTTGATATAATATTTTCATAACTATATTAGGAAATATGTAAAATATTCATATTTTGCCTGTTGCCAGGAAAACTTTGGAGGACGATGTTTGGAATCATACATAATTAATATGTTTATATTCGATTTTCAAAATTATCATCGTTCAAGAGATATATTAATGATATAATAATTTTTATTGAATAATTACATTCAATAAATGAATATATTTTTTCTGGTTTTCAACTTACGTTGGAAAAAGTATGCAAAAATACTTGGTTATTTGGTCAGAAAATTTATTAATCTGAATGGAACGTTTTTATTACTATATCATTGAAAAGGAAAAGTACACATATTTTGTCTGACACCAGGAAAACTTTGAAGAAACAAAGTTTGGAAACATATATAAATAATACTTTTACATTGAATTTTCAAATTCATTATCTCCCAGGAGATATTCAGGATGGAATAGTTTATATCGATTATTTTGATCAATATATGAATATACTCATTTCGTTATTCAACTTACGTCGGCAAAGTATGCAAAAATACATCGTTATCCAGTAGTTAAATGGATCGAATTCAATATAATATTTTCTCACTTTATTAGGAAATATGTAAAATATTCATATTTTGCCTGATGCCACAAAAACTATACATAGACGATTTTTGGTAACACATATAAAAAATACGTCTTTATTCGGTTTTCATAATTATCATCACTCAAGATATATATTAATGATATACTCATAATTATGGATCATTTTGATCAATAATTATATTTTTTTTGCGTATAACTTACGTCTGGTAAGATATGCAATAATTCGTAGTTATTCGGTCATAATATTGATTATATTGATGAAGATGTATTTATTATATATTATTTATCTTCATGTCTGCAAATTATTCAAGAGTCAGTATTTGAAAAAGTATATAAAAAATATATTCATATGCAATATTCAAAATCATCATCATTCAAATGATATATTCATGATTATGCAGTTTTGATCGTAAAATTTGATCAAAAATGCAACATAATTGAAATGTGTTAATGCGAACGTTTGACGTAAAATGGTTAAATTTTGGTAAATCATGTAGTCATGAGTATGACCAATCTTTGAAGTACGTATCGATCGGTTAAGTTCATTCAACATAACGCATGAGACATCTGATGAAAACCATTATGTGACTTATAATTCAAAAGTTGAATGTTCACCGGGTCGGTGACACAACTAAGCACCCCTCATTCAAATCCAAACCATTATCGCTTTGAAACACATTAACGACGCGGCGCCCTGAGTGAACTACTGACACGGTTAATACAGTTATTTATCATTATTTGACCAAGAAAAATGCTCAAAACACATATTCCAATCAAACACCCCATCGGCCAAAGGCAATATTACACTTGTCAAGTGCCCCCCTCCATAGGGGGTGGAGCGAGACCAGCGTGACTGACCGACTCCTCGATACCAAATCCTGTCAAAATCCATTCTCATGAATCGATCAAAATAATTTCACAAAAATCCACATTGGTGTTCTTCTTGAAGATCGGAAAAAGCCATGTCATCGAGACAACAAGTATTTTCAATCAACAAATACATTGTTGCTGCATGTAGCTCCAGAAAGAGCAACCATCAATTTATTATCATCAGAATTTTGTTTTGTTTAGTCTTAATAAGTTGAGAGTTATGAGCTCTCATGATGAAGCAGTCTGGACCGAAGCAATATATTTGTGAAATGAATTAAAGACCGTCGTATACAGGGTGCACCAGCAATGTGTAACATAGTACTCACTGCTACAAGATAAACCTTCTCTAGCAGCCTTATTGAGTTAAATTATGGGAAGAGTCATGCAGAAAATCATATGCATCCGCCACATTTGGGAAAAGTTAACAAAGTATCCAAATTAAATTGCGTTCGGCGATTGTATGACAATGAGTTCATGCTTGGTCAATTCATGAGGAATAGTCGTTAATGAACTTCTACATTAATAAACTTCTAAGCTTCAACCGGTAGCTTAATGTAACCCGAGTGGTGCCAAGTGAAATTCGTTCAACTCCGAGAGCTTAGAAAATTAAAATGATGTGCCAAGTGCACCGAATGCAATTACGTCAAACGGTCCTCATCGCCGTTCCGGCCTATTGTTTGCAAGGAAGGATGAGAAGAAGTGACAGCCGACAGCCACTGGAGCAACTTTACGACAAAAGGTTTCGTGCAATGCCGGTCTCTAAATGGCGTGAGAAACTCGCTAAGGGCCGTAACCCAGAAGTGTAAAAAGTACTCACGAATAAATGATGATACCAATAATGGTTGTCTGAATACTATTGGGTGAGATGCAATCTGGCGTTCATAAAATACAGAGAATTTGATGTTTATAATATACACTAATATGCAAAAAACGCAACAACTCATTATTTGGTAAAATTTGAAGTCTCATAGTTCGGTTTTTTAGTTTTAGTTCAATTTTCAAAAAAATTTCAACAGATTGTAGATAAAATTATCAACTTTAACTTGCACAATTCAGTCTTTTGTTACATGCTGGCTATTAGTCATTATACAGGGTTAATTAGAAGTTTGTTTTGATAAACCCTAATTTCAAAACATCCTGTGGTATAATTTATTTATCAATTTTCAAAATACCTACCAATTATTGTTAGGAACCATTTTGTTTTTTTGGTTTATGCATTTAAGTGTACTCTTTCATTTTTGAGAGTGAAATGAACTCCTAACAACAGTCTAAATTCGTCTTTGTCATAGAAACACTCCCGTAATGTCTATGGTAGAATTTGTGATATTTGCAGATTTGACAGTATAAAAAATCAATAAAATTAACTAAAATTAGTTATTTCAAGACAAGTGATTTAAAATGTACGACAGCAGCGATGGAATTAGCAAATCGCAATAGAAGGCAAAATATGTTAAAAATGTCTTCAGATTCATTATTTGACCAACCCTTTACTAATTCACTTTAACCCTATCGAAATTCCATTACTCAACACATTAATCCTTCTATCTTCTTCCTATTTATTTTGTTAATTATCGCTCATGGTATTTACAAGTAACTGTTATTCGAAGTTTTCTGACAAGAATGAATTATTCTAAACCTGCCCCTGAACAACCCCTCAACAATCCTCCAAAGTAGAAAAATCTTGAAACAGTTGAAATACCCGTTGCTTGAGGTTTTTTTGACGAAAATGAATTATACAGCGTGAAATAAGTTGTGAACCATTTTCGCCCCATAGGGAGGGCTGTTTAGGGTTGTTTTTTGTTCAAAAATCATTTCACGCTCTGAAACGTATTCAGAAGGTGTAGAATAGTTCATTTCCGTCAAAAAAACTCGAGCAACGGGTATTTCAGTTGTTTCAAGATTTTTCTACTTCGGAGGGGTAGTTTTTGATTCACAAATTATTTTACTCTAAGAACGTTTTCAGCAGGTATAGAATAATTCATTTCCGTCAAAAATCCTGTAGCAACGGGTATTTCATCTGTTTCCAGATTTTCTCTGGGGGTTTGTTGAGAGGTAGTTTTCAGTTCATGAAATATGTCACTCCATTAAACGTATCGAGAAATTGTAGAATAGTCCATTTCCGCCAAAAAAACTCGAGCAACGGGTATTTCAATTATTGTTTCAAGGTTTTTTTACTTCTGAGGGATGTTAAGTTGTAGTTTTTTATTCACAAATTATTTCACGATATAGAAAGTTTTCAGCAGGCATAGAATAATCCATTCCTGTCAAGAATCCTCTAGCAACGGGTATTTCAACTGTTCCAACATTTTTTCACTGCAAAGGGTTGTGGACGGATAGTTTTCGGTTTACAAAATATTTTCCCCCATAGAATGTATTCAGCAGATGTAGCATAATTCAAGTCTATCAAAAAACCTCGAGCAGCGGGCATTTCAACTGTTTCAAGATTTTCCTACTTTGGAGGATTGTTGAGGGATAGTTGTCAGTTCACAAATTATTCAATTCTATAGAACGTATTCAGCAGGTTTAGAATAATTCATTTCCATCAAAAAACCTCGAGCAGTGAAAAAAAAAAACGTTGATAAGAAAACCGTTGCTGCTTTCATACCGGTAGAATTCGAACAAAATTCGAAAGGTTTTACCGGAGAGTATCAATTAAATAATAAAATTTCTCTCCAAATATTTTCACCACGTGGAAATAATAAACATCTGCACCAATCAGCCAAATATTAGCTGTCGCTATATTGAAAACAAAACTTCAAAAACATTTATTCTTACCTTCCTATTATTATTTCATTCACGACGTCGGGTCCATGTTCGCAGTCTTGTTTTGTTATCTCGACTGTAATTCGTATTATTAGCATTCTCAAGTTTTCCTCGCGCAGGCATGATAGGTAACTCACCACTAACAAAAGAAACTGATATACTATGCTGATAAATGTTCGTATTCCCAATTTCCAATGTGTATAATACGCGGCGTAAGAGGGGGAAAATTGTTTTCGCAGGGGTTTACACCGAATTTCAAATCACTGCAACCTGCTATTTGGAAACATATGATTTATCAACGAATAAAGGTTTATTTTAGTTTTTCTACTTATGATGGTTCACAATCATTGTTCCAGACGAGAATTCGATATTCGGGGATAATTTCTCATTTTTCTTTGTAGCGACTGTACCATATTCATATAAATGCTAACTTCAATCAACCATACTATTTTTTTGTCTTTGGTGTCTTGGCATCGACTGCTATGGTCATTAGCCACGTGTTCTGCATAATTATTTTCATTTATAAGTCGGCCCCATTGATTGAAATGAAGCAGGCACGCAAAAGGAGCTGCTTTACCAGAAATAGGCTGAATTTGAGTGGTTTTCTCAAAAGGTAGAGTTCTGGCTGGTACTTTCGTTTGGGAAAACGACTGAATATTTTGAAAAGCCAAAAATATTTTCATGTAGATGAAGTTTCAAACTGTGTTTGTTAGGCAGTTTGATATCGATAATTCATTCCTGAGGTGGTGAAAAAAAAAACCTAAAAAACTACCTAAAAATGTCCGAAATAGAAATATTTCGTCTCTATTTTCTGACTTCTCATTTGAGAATTCTGATTTCAGGAGAACTAGTAAGCATCGTTTCAACCTTTGTCTATGAGCCACCCTCTACAAAAATCTGCTACCATTTTTAGTTCTTTCAAACAAAAGTGACAGCGAAGGTGCTGCAATACGAACTTAATTTTGCTCCTTGTACACTCTTAAGGTGGACGTTTAATCATCCTTGACAAACTAATCCGACAGAGGAGCCACCAGCCACCCGAATGAATATTTATCCAAGTATGCAACCATAAAAATGAAGCATCGTTACCGACATCAATTGCTACTATTATCGTAAAATGAAAATATCACGCCGCTGAACAGTGATGTCAGATGACACAATTATTCTCGTTTTATTTTATATATTCAATCATTAATTCATATTCTGGCTGAATAATATCTAGAGAGAAATGACTTTTGACCAAAATGCCGTTGAATAATGTTCTTCAAATATCAACTCCCATGTTCCCATGTTTTGTAGTACAAGCATGGATAAAGAAAGAAAAATGAACTCAAAGATTTTTATTTTTATAAATGCTTGGCAACATGCATTTGTATGGACAGGCAGCAAGTAATTAAGGAATTTGGAAATCCCTAATCCCTTTCTGCACCCTTGAATATATTTACCAGATTGCAATTGAAGATTTTGTTTGTGTATGATTCATTTCAACGGATTTGTAGGTTGATCAGTGCAGTGCTTTAATTATTTGTGTAAAATAAGGGGATTGTTATTTTTGGATATTTAAGTTTTGAGTGGTGTAAAAAAACATGAATTCAGGTAAGTGAAATGTGTGATCAATGTAATCGTGGTAGGTAAGTAGATATGTCTTGTTTCTCAATTATATGGAGAAATAGTTATTTGAAAATCAGAAAACTGCAATAAGTGCGGGTAATGTTTGCAGTGGCCGGACAATTTCCAAACAAATATTGGAGTTTTTTGTTATTTGGGAACTTATTTTTTTAACTGCGGCTCTGTTTTAATATATACATTTTTTAAATTATTTTTCATTCCGCGTTTGATGTTGTATTACGTATGTATAACGATTTCATTATGTTCCAAATCATCTCAATTTTTTTCAATATATTCTCGAGATATTTTATCCGTAAGGACTATCCAAGCCGGACCTGTTTCAGAAGCTGCTATACATTTGGAGGGCACGCTGGTATCATTTACCCAAATATCCGGTCCCTACATCCGTAGGGTGAGTGATTATTTGGTCCGAGATTCATGTGCCCTGAGCAAATGAAGTGAACCAAAGATGAAGGCCTTCTGCATTCATACGGCAAGGATTTCTATCGTATAAAGGCAAGCCGGTATAATTTTCAGATTCGAAAGCAAGGTGTCCATCATTAAACTAAGGACACCTATTATCAGAACCACCACTTTAACAGAATGCTTTGGGTGAAGCCTGCAGAGTTCAAAGATTTATCGATATTTATTCTATTTTTTACTCTTCTTTTCAGACGATGTTCGTTTCGACAGAAGCTAAAAACTATGACGAAACTGGTTTTAGTATGATTATTATTATAATTATTTATTATTATAATTGACTCACAGTATATGTGTACCTATATATTGATCGAGGTTCAACACTAGACTATTTTTTTTCTATAAATCTTTATGAAACTGTAATATTCAAGAATTTATATCAGACCATTTTAAGATCTCAATCAATATGCAAATTTCCTAACGCCTCGAAAGTTTCGCCTCTGCTAATAATTCAATCATACTGTGGATTATTTTGATGATTTATCTGTTAATGATTGTGTCACTGCGGATTTTTACCTACACAAATTTTATTCAGATCGTTTCTACCATTATGATTATCAGGTAAGAATTTCATTATACCTATATGAAATAGAAGAGACTCAATTCTTTTTATTACTGGGTATATAATTTGTTTACAGAATAGCTCCAACACTCAATTTTTATTTCAATTTTACAATTTTCTACTGTGAAATCACTGTCCCCTCTATCAATCCATCAAAATATGCTTTAATATCGGAAGAAATAAAATTCTGGTTCACAAAGCTTAAGGATATAACCTATATATAACTACAAAAGGTTATTTGAAATATTTGAATATAAGCCATTTTAATACAGCAACTTCCGGGTCAACTCATAATTAAAAATAAATTAATAAGTTTATGTGGATATGTATAAAAACGATCTATGAATTCAATAAAACCTTTCCATACTATAGTGACTCTTATTTCAGAATCTGATAAATGAATTAAAGAACGGAAGAATATATTGAGCTGCCCCTCATATGCACGCCTATGAAGCGACAAAATTTACAAAAAGCATTTCTCGCCGCTCAATGCGAATATTCGTCAACATCTTTTATTCTACTCTATTCATAGTGCTGTGCTTGTTCATTGCCATCACCCAAATTCCAGTTCATTCATAATTTTGAAAATAATGAATTCTACTGTGGCGCAATCTATTCGCAAATGGCTGAACTGACTCAGTGAGTAATAAGATGCAATTTCTTATAAATCTGCTAGATTTCGGAATATAGCCGCCTAATTCCGAGTTCTGCTCGCATTTCTCAAAAACACGGTGTAAAAAATTGGTCTATGTTGGGTTTTGAACGATTTCAATAGGTCTTCTTGTTGACACTTTCCAAAAACGTGAATTATATCGATTTGTTGACTTCCGCAGAAAAAAATCACGAATTTTTTGAAAAAAAATTAATTTCGATAGTGTCAACAAGTACTCCATTATGTTCCAAATATATTTACCAAATTTCAGTTATTTACTTGTCACCGGTTCGCCGTCCGAGCAGAAGCCAGCATGCCATTGAACGGCCACCTTAATGCAAACTTATTCAATTCAAATTGAAAATTAAACTTCAAAGCAAAAACTATAACTCAAATCTCTGACTCGCCTATCAAGCATGTCCCACACATGCTTTATGGGGTTGAGATCAGGCGAACATGCTGGCCAGCTAATTTTGTGAATACCTACTTCCACGACTTATTGTGTGACACGAATTGCTGTATGTGGTCGCGCATTATCCTGCATCAGGATAAAGTCATCGCTGAAAAATCTACGTAAAGGTACATAATTTCCCAATATCTCCTCAATATCATTCGATGATCACCAACTCAGTGCAGGCTTCCCGGGATATTCCTGCCCAAACCATTACCAAACCTCCTCCATAACTCAGACGGGGACTGAACGTGCACTCAGTCCTTCTCCGTATTTTTTTTGTCCATCTAGAGAATATAAGAAGAATTTGGACCCGTCAGTGAAAAGAACATTTCTTCATTGCCCAAAGTTCCAATATGAATATTCAGTGGCAAATTGCAGTCTAACTACTTGTGATGCTGAAGTGATTTGGGTCCAGTTGCTGGTTTGCAATCTTTCAAACCAAACTCCTTCAATATTCGGAGAACTGTCCACATTCTGAAATTCGTACTTCGGACCGCTTTAAGTTGATTTCAAGACTGTACTGATGTTGAATGACGATCCCGCAGAATATTCACGTGAAGAAATATGTCAACAATATAGCATTCGGTTTTCGTTTTCTGCCATTACCTGCCCTACGCTTATTTCTGCCAGTTTGTCTAAAACTTACGACAATACTTCTGAAGGTAGAGCGATGAACAGGAAGTATTATTGAAACACGTTCATAATTACGTTCATCTTCAACAAGAGCAACAGCTTTTGCGCAATTTTCCGCAACCAAAACTTCGGATAGAGTTCTTTTAGATTTCTCACTGTTGAAACCAGTGTTTCGAGTTTTTACCTTTGGAATAGAACTACTACTTCAAATTAGTAGTTTTTATGAATTGGGACAGTAATTTAAGCTTACACCGTTTACTTTCGCTGCAGCATCAAAGACCGATCTTATTTTGCCTGGTTTATTTGGATTTAATACTGCGAAGTGAGGTAAATACCAGGTTTGTCCTATTTCACAGTTAATACTTTCTCTCTCTACTGTTATGGCATATCCTTCCGTCAAATATTCATTTATTCTCTTTTTATAAGTTTCTGCAAAATTATAATCTGTCGTTATTTTTGATTCTATAGACTTCATTCTTTTAATGGCATAGTTTCTGGATGCTGGCATTACGATATTATCTTCCTTCCATAAAAGGCCAACTTCACATGTGTTATTTTTTACTCTTCGTGACGTTTTTTCCATTATTTCCAGAGCTCTTGCATCATCCTTCGATACTAGGTTATTCGAATCTGTTTTTACACCCAAATCTTCAAGTTTTTTCAAACCAAGTCATGCAGGTCGTCGTCAACAGAAACAATGTGAAGATTGACGTCCTGCCGTCCTTCAGCAAAAGAATTATTTCCATGAATAACCCATCCCAGTTTTGTGTACGACAACATTGGAACATTTTTTCCATTCTCAATGATTTCTCTGGCTATTATCAGGTCAATGTTGTCTTGTCCTACTGATATTTTTGGCTTTGCATTCGTATACGAATCAGTATTAACTAAAGACAAGTGATGCCATTTTTTTGTCAAAAATTTAAAATCTACTGTTTGTACGGGCAGATCAAAATTTCTTACAGTTCTGACATTATTCAAATTGGAATCTTCTGCTTCAGATTTTCCTCTGAATGTCGGTCTCACCCTTTTTGAATCCATTTCTTCATTTGTCATTGAATTTGTCCATCTGATTTTCAAAGGATCGATGAAACCATCCATACCAATTTTTTCATGATTTTTCTTCTTACAATATCCATAATTTTTATCTTGATTTTCATCTTGGTTGGATATGGTAGCAGTAAGATGTCTTTTCTGTCTATCACAGTCGAAGTCAGGAACAGATATGATGCTCACAGCATCTGTTATCTTCGAGAGCCAGTCAGAAAAATCTTAAATTGTAATATCATTAGCGTTTTTGCAATTTCTAACCTCTTTTCCCAATTCTAATTTCAAAGAAACAGTTAATTTAGCAACAACTTTTGAAATCAGCTGTGGATTCATGAGATGACCAATACAGTTGATAAAGTTAGTGGCAGGTTCTGAACCAAATTAGATAACTCCAATTTATTTTCAATCCTATCCTCACGCACAGTAGGAAATTTTCCTACTGTCATTATCAGGTCTTGAATGATATATTCTGTTTTACCAAATCGTTCTTCAAGAATGTCAATTATTTTATCAATTTCAAAAGTGAAATTCAATAACGCCTGCAATTAATCTCTTGCTTTACCGCGTAAACATTTTATAAGCCTTGCAATATTTTCAGAGCTAGAAAATCCACATTCCCTTGTCGTTTCTCTGAATTGAGATATACAATGTAACCAGTCCTTTGTATCTCCAGCAAATATTGGTAAATCTTTACTTATCGACTGCCTTGCCATGAATTGATTCAAACTTCATCCGGTATCATCACGATGTTAATCTTCAGCTATGTTTTCATCCATCAAACACAACTTATCATCAGACCTCCTCACACATACAGGTTCGCTAACAATAGAACAATAGAATTCGCTGTTGGATAGTTGTGTATCCAGTTCTCAGTGCAATTTTTCTTGTAGTTCTCCAGAGAATTCATGCTATATCTGGACATTGCCTTGACATTGAAGACAATCACTGATGAAATATTCCTAGGATATTGACATATTGCTTATATTATGAATTACAACAGTAAACTATTACTCTTTCAGCTCGTAATCCACATACTGATACTATGAAGTAGGCAACACAGTTAGCTTACCTCGGGTTCATTGCAGGACAATTATGAATTTCACTGTTTTCATTCCACTTATGTTCTGTTTGCTGTGATAACTACAGTAAATTGGTAATCGTTTTAGTCTGAATGTAAAGAAACATAATAATTTTGAGATTGTTGAAAGTTTGCTGGATTGATGCCCATGTTATCAAAAAACTGGAAGTTCAACCAACACGAACATCAAGAAACTTGATCTAGAGATGCAATGGGGTGAAAGACATGTAATAATAAAAGCAAATTTAATATACCAAAATGAATTATACAAATAGAGTATGAAAGTGCTTATGTGGAAACAGTTATTTCAAACATGAATAATTTTACTTTTCATATCAAATTATAACACAATTGTCGGTGATTTTTTTGTGCAGTTATCTTGTCTACTTATCTTCCATGCCATTGCAGAAATACTCTGTTCTTATTTTGTGCACAGCTATGCCTCAAAGAAAATCAGAAAAGTTATATTATTGTTCTGCATATTTGATGATAATCTAATTTCTGTGAATTTCTTACATTTAAAATGTTAATTATTTAACTATGTAATGAAATCTTTATTCCAAAGCCAAATTTTCATGAAAAAACATTGTCGACACTACTTTTCATGATACCATTAATAATTTAAAAAATTAATTGATTAATCCAATCTGATACCTATGGAGATGGTGCTGGATGCATTCATCACTATTTATCTTAAAAATTCCCGACCACATCTGAAGTGGTTTTTCGATTCAAATGGGAGAACTATCATTCACTGACAAGTGGCAAGAACATGAAACCTGTTCGTAGGGTTCTCCCATTCAAAACGCAAAAATAAAATTTCAGCTATGGGATGGACTTGTCGATGAATATACCTATTGTGTAAGTTAAAGCAGAAGACTGGATTAATTGACCCATTTTTCATTATTAAAACTTTGTTCTTTAGGAGTACTTTGTGCGGAATTTAATTAATACAGTTTGATATTTATAGGATGAAAAGCAAAGCTGGATAGAGTCGTGCGGTAAAATACCATTGGAACATTTGTCAGTTCAAGATAATTTCCACCAGAACATAGTGGCCATTTGCCGAGGAATGGAGCGCTGACTGCTTTATTAGCTTACAAGAAATCATCCTAAATTCTATCACAACAATACCATGATTAACTGAGAAACTTATTAATGTAAAAGTCAAAATATACTTTATTGTAGGAAGTTTCACTATATTATAGAGAAAGCTTCATTAACTAGATAATAAAATATTGATATTTATTTATACAAGTACAAAAAGTAAGTGTTTATTGCTCTCGACGTGAAATTGTCCGAAGTGACCGTTAGGCCGAGTTGAACAACACGTCGAGTGCAATAAACAATTTTTGCACGAGTTGCATACCATATTTTTTTTACGTTTGTGCAAAAACTGAAAAGTGTTTCATTTAGGCGGTACTAAAATGTAAGACATTCTTTGTTCAAATCTAGCTGCTAAAAGTAATTTAATAATATTCAAAGGAACAAATATAAACGTAATACAATCTCATAGAAAATGGGCTAAATATGGCTTCTATTTGACATTTATGTTTTTGATGACAGAACGCTGTAGCAGAATGATAGAGTCAAGTCAAAATATACTTCAATGTCAGAAGTTTTTTAACTTATCGACAAACCTTTCAAGTATAAATAAAAAGGTAAATAGAAATAGGTATGTATTATATAATTAAATCAGATCAATTATGAGCTGTTTTACATCCAGACCTTTTTTAGTGTGACTTAAAATAATACGAATATTTATTGAAAGATTTATTTCGTGTAGAAAAAATTCGATTCTTGACATGGTTTTTTTTGGGTATTTTAACCTAAAATGAAAAAATACGAATTAAAAAAAATCTATACAAGTGTAGAAGGACAAATTTTATTCATTTATTCATTATTATTTTTATTGAATCTATAAATATGTAAGTTACTGTGTTTACAAGAATGGTCTGGAAAAAATTATTCAATTTTGTCAGTAACTTTCGCGTATTCCTAATTTGACCATCTGATAATATGGATTTAAAATAACTAAAAAACACTTTTATTTTGTAAAAAACGTTGACGTTTTGAAGACAATATTTGCCCACGTTTTTTATTTTGTAAAATACAAGACATTTCTCTGATATAGTCTCCGAAACGTCAACGTTTTTGAAAAAAAGAAGTATTTTTCATTTATTTTGAACTTATTTTGTCAGATTGGCAATTTCAGAATGGGCCAAGTTACTGAAAAAATAAAATGATATTTCCAAAGCAACAGTCCATTGAACGCATCAACTTATTATGGGGCAAATTGATTCATTTGCACACTTGAACAGATTTATTTCCATTCAATTTTCAAACTGTGGAAGTTTAAAATAACCAAAAAAAATGTCAAAAAACAGTAATTTGACTTCCACAATTTTAATAATAGAAAAATGTTACATTTCTTGTGGTTATAAAGTTGATTGATTGATTGTCTGAGGAAGACACATCGCGTACAGTTTCTAAAAATTGGTGGTGGATAAATTTTTCGATTTTATTCCCAAGGCTTTTTCCTAGGATCTATTGCCTTAAGCCTAACCCATGGCTGAGAGTGGCAAAGGCATGGATGTATGCTTGATGAGTCCACAAAGAATATTTTAAAAGAAACTATTTTGAGGTTGGTCAAGAGATCTTGTTGACTTAAATCAACCGTTTTCTTCTTCCAGTTCTTTAGTAAGTAATGGCAACACGAACCTAAAAAAATTAAATATATTTTGCTATAAATGTCATAACAATATTCACGAATTTATGAGAATATATATATATATATATATATTAGAATAAGATTCTTTCAAAAAAAAAAAATAGTGATATAATGAAATGGGTTAGGTTAAAGTGCCTCACAAATTATATTGTAGCGAAGCTGTGGGCGATGCCGGGCCTGAACACTCACGCAGGCCGCATATGACCTTCGATACGCTATGCACCGAATTGGCGCCATTAAGCCTAACCCATGGCTGAGAGTGGCAAAGGCATGGATGTATGCTTGATGAGTCCACAAAGAATATTTTTCGTACTTCCGGGCCTAAAGTGACAACTTCACTCCCTTGTGACAGGTACTAAAGTGTCACATTTAATCCCTCCGGGATTAAATATTGACGAAACTCCCGGAACGATTAAATCACAAACAAACGAATTTAAGGGATATTTTATTGAAAAATATAATTAATTAGAATGGTAATTAACGTTAATATTCAAATTAATATTGTGACAGTTCGTCATATTGACCAGTCTTTCCTGGGTTAATGCAGCAGGTAACTGACGAGTAACAGATAGGTCCTTTTCATATTGAACTGGTGTTTGTTTCGAAGATCCTGCGGAAACAGGAAGCGAGAATGAGGACTGTGGCATAACTATAGTGGACGAATCGGCGACTTGACCAAATATTTTATCTGAAATTTTTTGTTTATTTTTAATAGACGATTCAATATATCCCTCGGCCACGTTGGAGGATTTCCATCCTCCATGTCTCTTCAGCACGTCTATTGTTGCTCCCGAATCAGCTAACAAAGACGCAGATGTGCGTCTAAAACAATGTCCCGTATAAGACGTCGCATTTTCTAATTTCAAGAAAGCTGCTATTTGCCGTGGAAATGTACCAAACATGTTTTTTCCTACTACTCGCGTAGTACATTCTTTGTTGATGTATTGAACAAAAAATTTTGAATGAGTTGTCCCTGTCTTTCGCAATGCCACATATTTCCGAAATATCGCCACAAAACTGATGGCACTGTTTTCTGAATTTTTGATCACAAAATTTCGGTCAATTTTATTTTTGGTGTTTCTAATCGCAATTAGGAAGGAATCGCCCAAATCTCTCACATCGTCGATTTCTAAATCAACCAACTCTTTTCCACGACAAGCTCCCGCAACGCCCAAAATAAGTGCAACCTACAAAAAAATTGATTTCTTAAAATTTCTGAATATAAACAAATTTCCAAATTTACCTTAAGCATTAAATATTTATCATCCGGAGCCTCCCGTAAGAACTGATCTACCTGCTCAGACGTGAGAATTCTTGACTTCTTTGGCTTAAATCCCTCATTTCTTCTCTTCAAAAAAGCTAATAATTTTGGAAATTTACTTATATCAATATCTTCTCTAATGTTAATAACCGATTTCAGCATTGAGTAATGTGCCCAGAGAGTTGAGGCACAAACCGCTTTTGATTTATCATCGAAGTAGACTAACAGCGCATTTTCAGTAGGTTGTCTCACATTTTTTAAGCGGCACCACTTTCTAAAAGCATCGTACTGCTGCTCGTATAGTTTTCTAGATTTCGGTGGTAACAATTCTTCACCTACTTCGGCTGCTCTTTTATCAATATCAGATACACCTTCTTCACTCATGATACCAATAATTATCAATAACAATGTTTCTTTACAATGACACTAGGAATGACAATGTTTCTAAATTATAACTGTCACAACGCAATGTTACTATGGTAACTTATTTTAAAGACAGTTTATTAAATGAGTTGAAGAGAGAAAAAACTGATTGAAATTATTGAAATAATTAATAAAATCATACCGGAAGTACGAAAAGTATCGTATATACCTTGCGACTGAAGTACATTTAATCCTTCAGGTAAATTATGGCCCTCCCTGCGGTCGGGCCATAAACTTTACCTACAGGATTAAATGTACTACTTCAGTCCCGCGGTATATAATGTACTATTACAAGAAACTATTTTGAGGTTGGTCAAGAGATCTTGTTGACTTGAATCAACCGTTTTCTCCTTCCAGTTCTTCAGTAAGTAATGGCAACACAAACCTAAAAAAATTAAATATATTTTGCTATAAATGTCATAACAATATTTACAAATTTATGAGAATATATACATTAGAATTAGATTCTTAAAAAAAAAAAATGTTATATAATGAAATGGGTTAGGTTCAAGTGCCTCACAAATTATATTGTAGCGAAGCTGTGGGCGATGCCGGGCCTGAACACTCACGCAGGCCGCATATGACCTTCGATACGCCATATGCACCAAGAAGAATCTGGACGATTCGATGAATCTGGACGATTCTATGGAAAATTTTAGAGCATTCGGAGAAGTCAACAGTGAATATAAAAAGAATGAAGCAGTAGACAGACAGACGGTTAGTGAAGTGAAAGTCGAATATAAATAGTAGAGTGATTGTTATGTAAATTAGAGTACTGTGAATCATTGTATTTCGTTAAATAAATCATTTTAGAGTGAATTAGAGTTCAAATATACATTTGGTGACAGAAGTGCGATGTTTAAATACAGAGTGTTCGTGTAAGTAGACCGTTTGTGTATTTCGGACAATTGTTTTCGCGAAAAATAGACAGTGACTGATGAACATTTTTTCGTGAAGTTGACAGTTGTGTGCATTAACGGAGTATAAACTGATATACTTCTCGCGTGTGAAATAAACAATAATAATAAAAATGATAGACTGGTGGCCGTGGAATAGACTGTGAAACAGACAATGATAATAATAATAGACTGGTGACTTGTGAAATAGACTGTGAGACAAAGACTAAGACAAAATGTGTTCGAGGAAAGTTCGCCTGGCCGATTTGAAGGTTGCGGAATTGAAGCAAGAACTGGAGAAGAGATTCTAGAAAAGTTGAAGGGTTTGAGGAAAGAGCTTCTAGAAAACTCAAAGAACATGAAAGAAGAACTTTGTGGCGTGGCGAATCGATTACACACCGTTCATACATTTATGCATTTTTGAAAAATACAGTATTTTGCATCAAATATAACTCGAAAGTCTTCATTTGAGAATTTCACGCAACTGTCAAAAAACCAATGAAATTGTTCGTAATGACAAACACATCCAATGAGGTTGAAGATTTGTTGATTATTTTCTCCTGCAGCGAATTAATATACGATTATACCCATGGACGTATAATATCGTGTAAATACAGATGGACTGAGCATTGCCATACCTACGACACGGAGTGATTTAGTCGCTCTGTTTTTAGGCGCGCGGGCTGCGGGGAAGAGAGAAGGTAGCAATAGACTGTGACCTTCCCACAACAGATAGGAGCGCACGCATTTGCTGAAAATAGGGTTCAATCACAAGAAAAAAATGCTGAATTTGAAATAATGATGAAAATATCAAGGAAAGTGTTAGAATATACATCCGATGGGACTTCGTGAGATGGAAAAACTCATTTGACATACCTGATATCATAAAAAAACTTCATTGACTCGGATAGTATCGATCCTTAGAAAATTAGGATCACAAATTTTTCAAAAAAAAGACTTTTAAGACTTTCATTTTCAATAAATGGAAAGCCGGAGAAAGTCGACTGATTAAAAAAACAATAAAAATGCATTTACTAAAAAATGGTAATTTATATATTCAATAAATACATGTTCTTATACATATTGAAATAAATGAATATTGTGAAGAATAAATATTCCAAAGAAATTTTCAGCGCATATTATTCAAATTCAGAAATACGAAATTTCAATGTATTTACGACAATATGAAAACAAAATTCACAATACAGATAATCAAACTAACATTTTTTCTAGAATATATCAAAAATCAAGTACGTACAGAGTGTCACAAAAACAACAATAAAATAAAAACAAAAAACTTGTTTTCTATTCTGAAATGATTTGCTAATTTCTTGAGTTCCCTCCTCGAGCAATGGTAACCGCCTGTTATACTCAATATCAGAGTCCTTATTCAATTATGTCTCTCAAATTCACTAAACTGTCCCTCAGCTCATTCAAAGTAACTTTGGGCTGCTGCAGGGCTCTAATTCATCTTTCAAGAATATCATATATATGTTCGATGGGGTTCGTATCAGAACTTCTCGCGGGCAAGATCGCCCGGAAATACTGGCGAGAAAAATCAAGCCATGATCTGCAATGTTCTGCAGTCAATGAAGGCCTTGTTGCTGCCTTGCATGGCATCAAGTTGTGTTCCCTTAAACTTTGCTTGAAGATATCTTTACTAGATTAGATTAGCTTAGATTCATTTTTGGCTTCTGCGCTAAAAGCCTATACACTGCGACCAATTCAGACATATTGTGTGTGCCCTTCGAAATCGTTTAGAGCCCTTGCAGTGACAAAGTACGTGTACTGATGTAAAGCAACATTTGAAAATTCTCATCATATTTATTATTATCACATTGATTTTATGGAATTCTTGTATTGTCGTCAGTTCTTGATGTGTGTGCTGAATTTAAGATTATTCCGAGAATTGGAAGTGGATGGAAATTGAGTTTAGAATTTCTCATTATTATTATTATCAATAAAACATTAATATAATAAAATTCTTATGTTATCGTCGGTCCTTGGTAAGTATGTCAAATTTTAAAATTTTCGGATGATTAGAAGTGGGTGGATATTGAATAAAATATTCACGTCATTATCATAATAATCATTATCATTAAACTTTTATAATTAAGTCCTTGTATTACAATCGGTTTATTTGTGCCCAATTTCAGATCATACGGACGATTGAAATCAAATTAAAAAATTCTCATCATTATTATTATTAGGTGCGTTATCATCATAAAATTCTTGTATTGTCGTTGGTTCTGGAAATTTTTTAAAATTTTTAGATAATTCGGAGTATTAATAAAGGGTGAGAGTTGAATTTGAAATTCCAATTATTATTATTATCATTTTTTTTATTACTTACATTAATAGTAGAAAATTTTTGTATTATAGTCGGTCCTTGATATGTGGCCAAATTTCAGATTATGATAATTGGAAGTGGGTGAAAATAGAATTTAAAAATTCACATCATTATTATTATTATTAGTGGAATCGAATTTCTTCAGGAAAATAACCTGTATGGAGGAACTTAAAAACTAAAACCTTATCTGAATAAAAATTTTGATCCAAATCTTCAAAGCTGTTTCCGAGATAGCTAAAATAAATATATCAATATACAAGAATTGCTTTTAAAGATATTCGATAGATTAGATAGATTTGATACTGCTACCAACTAATATTACTCACTTTTTCTTTTAAAAAATCACGAGATTCTGTCCTGTTTTTCATACCAGAAAATGTGAAATTGACCTAAATAATATTATCTGAAGTGGATGAAAACTGAGTTGCGAAATTTGAGTTAACAATTTTTACTATTCTCAATTTGTCCTCACCTCTTCAGTGGGGGAATTGAGTTATCAACAATTTATTGAGAATCTGGAACTGGGGCTGTTTCAGTGGATCAAGTTGACAATTTTTTCTTGCTAAAATCGTTCAATATGAAAATATGTAATATATTGTTTTTTTTTTATACAAATCTCTGTTATTATTTGAATTAACTCATACAAAATAACAATTCCCTACGGCTGGTAATAATTACCCTGAAGTTGAAGCAGCTGAATTTCTTGGGATATACCATTTATCATATAATAAAGGAAGAACCCCTTTCTCCAAAAATATTCATCCACTTGGGTTAATCTCGAATGCTGCGTCTTTGAAATAGATGGAACAAATAATACTAACAGACTTTGGAACACATTCAGTTGAACATTTCATCCCCAACTCTTTCAACCAAGCCGCTTCTACTGTGACATCAGTTGGAATCCTAAAGATAAATCAAAATTTTAATAGACATTTCTTGGACTTTTTGGCATCCTTTTTGTTTTAATGAATCATCCAAAAAACTAATGAAGTTAAATGTTCCGTGAGGTATCTATTTCATTATCTTCACATGTGAAGGTTTGAATTCACGTATTAATTTCATTTTATTCGGCGAAAACAAATTGATACCCACTGTAACGCCTGTGGTACTTACCAATGGAGTCTGATATTCGGGTTCGAACACATGGATTGATTGCAAACCCAACAAGATTGCACCATTATGATTCTCTTACTATTGTACTACCACTATATAACACGAATGAGTTCAAAAACCACTATTTCAGCAATAATCCCACAACAAATCAATGACAGAACATGACAGAACTGTCAGAAGATTACTTTGTGGAAAACATAAACATCGATTTTTTAAAGAGAAACATTCTCAATTGAAAATTGAATCAATACATGAATCCTCTGGAAATGGAAAAACCCTACGATAAAATTGAAGTTACTTTTTTGTAATATCTAACAGAAAACAACTACTTCCCCGAATAAAGCCATGCTGGACATTGAACTAAATCTGATAGAGATTGAGAAAGACCCTATTTAACTTGAAGAAAAAATCTGAAAGTGAAAATTTGCATTTTCATTTAGATAGTTGATTATTTATTAAATGTCCAGTTTCCATTGGAGATTCTCATCTATAAATGAGATAAGGGAGAATGTTATTCAGAAGTATCACTCACAGAAACTCGCTCATTCCATTGATGCGAGAATTGCATCTCTTTAGCTTGGCCTCCAATACATTTTGGTCGACAAAAATCTATTTCACTCTTCTAAGATCATCAGGGAGGTCGGCAGATTTGGAAAACATACTCTTCAGAAGCAATTTCACACTGTCATGAGGAATTGTTGGACTATTTCTTATGCGGTGAATTTTGAAATTGCAATTCTCGCATCATTAGAATGAGCGATTTTCTGTGAGTGATACTTCTGAAAAACATTCTCCCTCATCTCATTTATAGATAAGAATCTCCAATGGAAACTGGACATTTAATAAATAACAACTATCTGAATGAAAATGCAAATTTTCACTTTCAGATTTTTTCTTCAAGTTAAATAGGGTCTTTCTCAATATCTATCAGATGTAGTTCAATGTCCAGCGTGGCTTTATTCGGGGAAGTAGTTGTTTTCTGTTAGATATTACAAAAAAGTAACTTCAATTTTATCGTAGGGTTATTCCATTTCCAGAGGAGTCATGTATTGATTCAATTTTCAATTGAGAATGTTTCTCTTCAAATCATGAATCCCTTCCAAGAGAGGTTATCTTGTACAATGGAAAATAGCGACTAAATTCCAACTTTCAGTCGCAGATAATTCCACAACAGACTTTATGAACATCCTGTTCATATTTTCGAAGAAATCAACATAAACATCGATATTCGACAGCGTTGAAAAACGTCCAGAAACAATAATTTCTTCACAACCATTTGAAGACTCAAGTAATGATTTTTTTCGATAGTTTGGATTTTTAAACTTGTAAGTAATACAGGTTTGAGTTGCGTGATATGTCACCATCACCATTCTTCGATTGTAATCGAATGAAATACGTATAGTGACAGAATTTTGTCTACGATAAAGACTTATTACCTACGCGATGTGACAACGCCCAACTCAATATCACGACTAGAGATTGTGACCATACACAACTTCAAACCAGGATGTAAACAGCTTGGTCCAGTACAATACTTTATAGGTCCATGATTATACCACTATATGGATTTCCATGGTAACGGAAATTCTGACGCATAACTGACGTTTGAATATTGTTTCGCTTTCGGGATATTATTCGGTAATTCGAAAAAGAAAGGAAATCCAATAGATGGGGAACTGCTACAAATATCAAAATTGATTTGGCAATTGCACAGAATACTACGAAAGCGTAGGAGGGCCACATAAAATAAAAAAATTATAATTCCGACTTTACAACTCGGAATTAGTATAATTCTGACTTTTCAACTCGGAATTAGTATAATTCTGACTTCACAACTCGGAATTAGTATAATTCCGACTTCACAACTCGGAATTATACTAATTCCGACTTTACAACTCGGAATTAGTATAATTCTGAATTCACAACTCGGAATTAGTATAATTCCGACTTCACAACTCGAAATTATACTAATTCCGACTTTACAACTCAGAATTAGTATAATTCTGACTTTACAACTCGGAATTAGTATAATTCTGACTTCGCAACTCGGAATTAGTATAATTCCGACTTTATAACTCGGAATTATTATAATTCCGACTTCACAACTCGGAATTAGTATAATTCCGACTTTAAAACTCGGAATTAGTGTAATCATTGCGACTCCATTGAAATTATAGTGAAAGTTTAAACATTGATCCCTAATATCCAAACTCGTCAATTCATGTGCATTTGTGTATATAGTTATTACTCAATATTATTAGAACGTATCTTTCACGCCACCTCGGCAGGAGCGCGCGGGAAAGTAATATAACTTTCCGCACTTGTTAAGCATTTTTAATGGAAAAGAGTATACTTTATTTAGAGAAAATAATAAGAAAAGTACTAGTTTTATGCTTAGCAACTTTTCTACTTAGAAACACGTTTATTATTGATCATTACATTATTTCATCTTGCTAATCTGACAGATTTTTCTTTTATAAATTGATGCGTTTCCATTAAAAAAAAGAAAAAAACATGCTGGATCCACATCAAACCAAAATAACAGAAGCAAATCATCATCTCAATGTTTTTCAACAATTTAACAACAAATCTGACACTTTTCTTCAACAAAACGTGTTGTGTTTTTGGATGCAACAAACTTTTCGCGTTCCCGTTTCCATTAAAAGAAGGACAAAAAACGTTTTCAACTTTTAAAGAGAAACATTCTCGATTGAAAATTAAATCAATACATGACTCCTCTGGAAATGGAAAAACCCTACGATAAAATTGAAGTTGCTTTTTTGTAATATCCAACAGAAAACATTTACTTCGCCGGCTAAAGCCACGCTGGACATTGAACTACATCTGATAGATATTGAGAAAGACCCTATATAACTTGAGAGAAAAAATCTGAAAGTGAAAATTTGCATTTTCATTCAGATATTTGATTATTTATTAAATGTCCAGTTTCCATCGGAGATTCTTATCTATGAATGAGATAAGGGAGAATGTTATTCAGAAGTATCACTCACAGAAAATTTCTCATTCCATTGATGCGTGAATTGCATCTCTTTCTCTAGGCCTCCAATACATTTTGGTCGACAAAAATCTATTTCACTCTTCTAGGATCATTAGGAAGGTCGGAAGAATTGGAAAACATACTCTTCAGAAGCAATTTCACACTGTAATGAGGAATTGTTGGACTATTTCTTATGCGGTGGTACCGCCAAGCATTCAACCACATAGCATATCTAAAATTGCTATATTATTGATAGATCTTAGGACCAACCATCAGCTGTATTAAATCTTCAAAGTTCTCGCTGGACGGTTCAAGTTTACATTTTCACATAACTCGTGGAATCGTAATGATTACACTAATTCCGAGTTGCGAAGTCAGAATTAGGCTAATTCTGAGTTGTGAAGTCGGAATTAGGCTAATTTCGATTTGTGAAGTCGGAATTATACTAATTCCGAGTTGTGAAGTCGGAATTATACTAATTTCGAGTTGCGAAGTCGGAATTAGACGAAATAATTTTTTTTATTCATTGTGGCCCTCCTACGCTTTCGTAGAATACGCCAAAAAATACAAGGAAATCTAAAGATTATGCTTGGAAACAATTTATGGACTTTTGCCGAAATAGAAATTATGTTGTCGAAAAGGAAACTACCCCAGTGGTAATTGCGAATATTTTGAAAGTTTATGCCTTCAATATAAAGATGCAGGATGGCAGTGAATATAAAGAAACTGTTATAAAATTCAATTGGAATGTTGTCGCAAAACTGATCCAAGACAAGTTTTATAATGATTATAATGTGAAAATGAATCCATTTGCTGACAGAATTTAGATCAGCCCGTGATGCAAGAGATGCGAAGAGAAAATTACTTCAATGAGATGTCGAAAAGAGGAAAACGAGTTCAACTGCTTTTACAATTGGGGATTACTGAGATATTGGAAAGAAAAGAATCCAGAGGGACTCATCAAGAAATTTTTTTTCATTGCAGCCAAAGAACTTGCTTAGAGGGGCAATGAAGGATGTTACTCGAAGGTTAGTTTTTTCATAGTGAAAAAGGATAATGTTGGACGGCCGACTGGACGTATTGAATATAATCCCGTATTTAACAAAACCAATCAAGGTGGGTCAAAATCATGTACTTCAAGCAAATGGCTAACCCATTAGTACCCAACGTTGCGTGTACGAAACATTTTTCAATCTATTTTTTTGTGAAAATGTCATTGAGTTTATTGAATTTTCACCCATTATATGTTATTTCAGGCATATTTATTTATCCTTTGGCAAGAAAATTTAGTGGTTTATTGAGAAACCCTATTTTTGGTATACTTCTCAAAGGTACTCAAATATAATTTTCAATCTGTCCCATTTTGACTATACCAAAAATAATATCGAGGAAGAAAATTTATATTACAGTTCGCAAAAATAACTTAACATACTCCTAGTATGAAGTATCATACTGTCCCATTTGTTAAAATTCTATTAGTTTTTGTGTAATATACCATTTTGAATAATGTTGCGTTTACGCAACTTTGGCATTACTGAGCATTATAGTTCGGCAAAATTCGGAAAGGGAGAGACACGTGACGATCGTGATAATATGGATCCAACCGGTTGATTCCTGTGTAGTGTGATTTGTTTGGTCGTGAAGTTGTGCTCAGTTAGTATGCTAGATTGAATAATTGATATTATATTGGATCGTGAACTGTGTATTTTGAAACATATTGTGAATTATAAAATTCAAGTGAGTATTTTCATCTATTGCAATTGTGCATGGTTTTATTCTTATTGGTTTTTTGAAGGTTATGTCTTGGGAAAACAGAAGACCGTTATCTACTGCAGAAATGATGGCTTTATTAGAAGAGGACGACGAATTACAACAAGCTGACAGTATTGATGCCGTGTATATACCACCACCGGTTGATGAACTGACAGACGAGGAGGAGATTGATGATGGTATATCCGAGAATGAACTGGATATTCCAGACGTAGCTGGAACTTACGAAATCCACGCAAATCATCTTGATGAATCTCAAGGAGTTGATGAACAACCTATCCCATCATGTTCAAAAAAAGTAAAGGTTTCTTCTAAAACAGACAAGAATGAAACAAAGAAAGAAAAGGCAAAGAAAGCTAATCCAAAGTGGAAAAAAGAAAATTCTACGTTTACCAGTGCACCACAAGAGGAAGAACATATTAGACTGGAGGAAATAGAAAGTAAAATTGGTGGAAAATCTCCTTACGAAGTTTTTTCTTTGTACTTCACTGATGAAATCTGGGATAAAATCGTTCATTTTTCAAAAAAATATGCGAATGATCATAATCGACATTCCTTTGAACTAAGCAGGGCAAGTCTGAAGCGCTTTTGTGGTATATTGTTCTTTACCTTACCAGCTACCAAAATGTATTGGTCAAAGGACGAAGACAAAGGTATACCGCTAGTGAGAAGTTGTATGAGCAGGAACAGATTTGATTCCATCAAACAAAATATACATCTATCAGATAATGATCAACTGGATGCAAATGATAGATTTTCGAAACTGAGTCCTATTTTTGATATGATAAACGAAAAAAACATGCAATTCGGAATTTTTTCCCATAATTTGTCTATTGATGAGGAGATGGTGCCATATTTTGGTCGGCATAGTTGTAAGATGTTTATAAAAGGCAAGCCAATCAGATTTGGATTCAAATTGTGGTGTCTGTGTAGTTCCAATGGATATTTGTATAAATTCATTCCATATGGCGGAAAAACCAATAATGAAAGAAACGACCTAGGGTTGGGAGAAAAGGTTGTCCTGGATCTCTTGTCCGTTGTACCTCAGCCTTCTAAACATCGTGTGTTTTTCGACAACTTTTTTTCTTCATACAAACTATTCTGTTCATTGCGGGAAAAAGGTTTTTATGCAACCGGAACAATCCGTGAAAATCGGACCTGTAATAATACATTGGAAACCGTGAAAGTCGTAAAAAAGAAAGAAAGAGGTTTTTATGATTTTTCATTTGATAAGGATCAGGAAATCCTCCTAGTCAGATGGAATGATAACTCTGTTGTAACAATGGCAAGTAATACCTGCGGCATTGAACCCCTTGCAGCTGCAAAAAGATACGACAGAAAAGAAAAGAAGAAAATTGCAATTCCTCAGCCAAAACTTATTGCCGATTACAACCAGTACATGGGAGGAGTTGATCTCCACGATAACGGTATTTCAAACTACCGGATTCATGTAATAGGAAAAAAATGGTGGTGGCCTCTCTTTATAAATTTGAAGGATAGTGTTATGGTAAATTCCTGGAAAGTATATAATATAGCAAATAAACAGAAAAAGTCACAGATAGAATTCAAATCGTACGTTGCGGTTAGTCTAATGAAAACAGATGAAACTAGTCAAGGGAGTGAGGAAATTGTAGGACCCAATGGGCTAAATAGTGATTCCGTAAACCCGACCTGTGGAAGACCGTCTAAAAACGCATTACCTTCCACTTTACGCTTTGACAATGTTGGCCATGTGATAGTTGAACAGGAAAATAAGGCCAGAAGAAGGTGCCGACAGTGTAAAAGCAATACCATATACATGTGTTCAAAATGTCAGGTACATCTCCATCCTGACTGCTTCAAACGATTTCACCAAGTTTAATCAACTTTATGTATCCCGCAAATCCCAAAGTTGCGTAAACGCAACATTTTACTGCACCTTGTCTAATGAAAAAAAAATATTTTTTTTGTTATAACTGGCTATTCAAATATATTCTTATTCATAATAAATAGTTAAATCACCCAAATAGTTTCAATTATCACCTTCGGGAATTAATGGGCTAATAAAAAATACTGCGGACCCCGATATTTGCCCTGTTCGCATATTCCACAAAGTGATGTAAAAACGTCCAGGACATATCACGTCCGACCGCTTTTTCCTAACTCCGAATCCTAGATGGAAAGATCCTGATAGTATGGGTTGGTATAAAAATTGTCAAAATGGACTAAAGAAACTTGTCAGAAAATGGGTTTGGATATTCAGAACAAAAAATTCAGCAATCACAGCCATAGGTCTACCGCTGTTACTCACCTTGCCCAAGCTGAGGTGTCTGAACAATAAATGATGAAAATCACAGGACACAGCAGTTCCAGTTCTTCACAATCCTATATGAACATGCAGCCAAAAAGACACTCTGAAATCCTCACTAAAATGAGAGCGAGTTCAAGTTCTTCATTCAGCGATGCCAACAAAAACGTCTACTCATGTATAGCAGCTCTAATGAGACGAAAAATGAGCAAACAAATTCAGAATTCAGAATTGTACTTTTAATGTTCAAGATTTCAATTGTAATGAATTGTAATTATCTATTTATCTGAATGAGTTTAAATAAATAATTCTAGTTCAAATTACTATTTCAGAAAAAAAGCAAATTTTGTGAAATTCTCATATAAAATACAACAAGTGCAGATGAAATTACTGATTATTCTTCGACTTCACTTGACGAGTTATCATAAAATTTGGAAATACAACGAGTGCGTAGCACGAGTTGTATTACATGTATACATGATAATACGACGAATACTCATATCATTAAACATTCAAATTAATGATATAATTGCTATAATTTGGCAATATAATAACTGTAGAAGAAAAAACTTTGTATGAAACACTTTCGTAAAGGGCTTTTTTGTACTCGCGTGTTTGTTGAACTCGGCTGCACCTCATTCAACAAACTTCACGCTCATACAAAAAAGTCCCACTTTACGAACTTGTATCATTAATAGCTATTTTTTCACAGTGAAAATTTTTAAATATTTACGCATCAATAGAGATGCAGAAATGACAAGTTTTTTTGACAGTTGTACAATAAGTAGATTCATATATGCAAATAACCCATAACACCAATATTATTTCATACCGAAAATGAATAATATTACTGAAAAATCAATCCGACCAGACCAATGTTGGGGGAGATCGTAATTGTACTGTTTTTCAATTATTTGGACAATTGCAAATTGATAATGAATCAATCATTTCAAATTTGAATCATAAAGAGAACATACTTTCTCTGGTGTTATCTCGACTGATTCTGATATCGATTCTCCCACTATAATGCCTCATGCCGAGAACTCTTCAAGAAACTAAGAATTATATGTCTTCCTTCTATGTATATTTATCACAGTCTCCTTGAAATACATACAAGAAGAACCGAAATCGGTAGAAATAATGATTTCCATAATTATTCAACTAGGGAAGCAGACCACATGAGTCCCCCGAGATATAAACTTGCAATCTCACAACGCAATTCCCTGAACTTGAATCTTTACAATAAACTACCATGTGAATGGAAAAACCTCGAACTCATCCATTTTAAGAAGAAAGTGAATGTTTTTTTAGAAAATTGCAATTTCTATTCTAGGGTATGAGATATCTAATTTCTTATTGATGAGTATATAGTATCACACGAATGATAATGTTTACTCTCCGACTGAGTTTAGCGTTCGATATCATCAAAAATTATCTTCATGCAGTTTTTATTAGACTTTTTATTAGAAATTTTATTTATTATATTGTTTCCGTCCAGTCGTGAATGTATATGTCCTACTTTTTTTTTGTTTGTCTGTCAACTCACTCATGTAGATACCTATATTTTTACGTCTATGTTTTTATGTGGAGGATGTATTTCCCTTATTTTCCTCATTTTTAAATCCACCTGACCTGCTACAAATGTATGTATATTCATAACGTAGTCAAATAAACAATCATAGGTACTATCCTTGTAACACATTGTAACACCTAGTAAATATACTACTGAACCTGGTGAAAAACACAGGCCTATTGAACTAGGAACCACTGACGACAGAACAATACAATAGACCCCAGCTGAGGGTCTCAGTGTTGAGGGAAACCCCAAGGTAAACCCGGGATCTCGCTCGTCAGCCTTTAACCAACCAACCAACCAACCATTCTTGGGGCACCAGACGACTCCAAACTTGCTGCATGCTATGGTTACTATCACACACAGATGGACTGTGAGTATGATGACATCAAAAAGACACTTAAATTCAACTTGAACTTCCTTCACAAGATATACACGGTGGGGCACCGAAAACGAAACAGATCAAATATCTTCAAAACGCATGTGTTGTGAAAAAAATGCAAAACCAAGTCGATTTTTCTATCATAACCTCAACTGACATACCTCTGCCCCCTCACCTTGGTCACCAAAACAATTTGAATTGGGAAAGTAGTAAGTGTGACACATCATTGAAGATGTAATTTCAGAAGGAATTCAGCCATGCCAATTTTCGCCACCTACCTTTTTATTTTGGCGCCCTCTTGCGGGAAAAACAACTGTTTCGTATTCCAAATTATGATACTTCATTTGCAAGGTAATTTGTCATAAATTTGGTGACAATGCATTATGGAATTTTTCTGGAGGAAGAAACAAAATGGCAGACAAGATTTGCAATTATGGTCCGATTCGATTCAAAATTGATATGTGTTGGTTTTCGAGGTCATAAATTATGATTTCTTTGTCAATGTAACAAAACAAGATGGTGGCTCCAAGATGGCGTACGGAATTTGTAATTATGGTCCGATTCGAATCAAAATTAGTATGTGGGAATTTTCAGGGTCCGAAATCATGATTATTTTGTCAATGCAAAAAAACAAGATGGCGGACTGAATTTGTAATTGTGGTTCGATTCAATTCAAAATTGGCATATAAGGATTTTACAAGTTTGTTTTGTCCCACACATACATACACACATACTTACTAACTAACAGGGCGACTTGAATGAAAGCTTTTGAAAAATAAAAAAATTGGACATTAAATAAACTTAAGAATTGGAAAACCTTGCTTAAATTCGAATCCAATCATTCTAAACTGCATTAATTCACAGTAAATGCTCGAAGAGTTTGGCATGGACTGCCATGAATGAGTAAAATTTAGTTTCAAAACTCTGTCTGACGTTTTTGAGTAATGTATGAAAAAATTTCCAATTTGTGAGTTCATTCAATGTTAATTTTTTAAATTTTTGTTATGTTTCCGTGAATTGCTCACATCAGCTCTCAAATTGAATATCATAAGTTGGAATACGAAACAGTTGTCTTTTCCGCAAGAGGGTGCAAAAATGAAAAGTTAGGTAGCGAACAAACACATATCTGAATTCCTTATGGAATTACCTTTTCAATGCAGTGTCACACTTAGTACTTTACCTATTCAAATTGTATGAGTGACCAAGGGGTGGGGAGAGTGGTATGACAGTTGAGGTTATGATAGGAAGATTTCCCCCTCGGAATAAAAATCAACGTGTTTTTTAATTTTTTTCACAACTCATGTGTTTTGAAGAATTCGTTTTCGGTGACTGGTCGAATCGAACCATAATTACAAATTTCGCCCACCACCTTGTTTTTTGCATTGATAAAAAAATCGTAATATCTGACCCTGAAAATCCCCACATACTAATTTTGATTCGAATCGGATTACAAATTCCGTCCGCCATCTTGGAGCCACCATCTTGTTTCTTTGAAATGACAGGAAAATCTCAATTTCTGACCAAGGAAACCACCACATTTCAATTTTGAATCGAATCGGAACATAATCGCAAATTTTGGAGTCGCCAGTTTGTTTATTATATATAAAAATTATATAATGCATTGTCACCGAATTTATGTCGAATTAGCTTGCAAATAAAGTATCATAACTTGGAATGCGGAACAGTTGTTTGTCCCGCAAGAGTGCGTTTCCTCATGAAATTACCATTTCAATGGTGTGTCACAGTCACTACTTTCCCTATTCAAATTATTTGGGTGGTATTGACCAAGGGGTGGGGAAATAGGTATGACAGTTGAGGTTATGATTGGAAAATGTCCCTTGGATTTAAAATCGACATGTTTTTGCATTTCATTCAGAACACATGCGTTTTGAAGATATTCACTCTGTTTCGTTTTCGGTGCCCCACCCTGTATATTACTACTGGAAACGACGCTCGTCTCCCATTGCACACTACGTCTTATGTCCAATCCAAGGTTGCGCAGAAAGAAATTGGTATGGCATAACAAGACCAACAAGACCATACATGAATATTTGCGATTCCGCAACAACTCGAAAGATCCGAAAATTCTGACAGATTAGAATAAAGTAACGTAGTTCTTTAGATCAACCAGTGCATTTCTGAATCAAAAATTTGACACACAGTTTTTTTTAAAAATTACAAATATACAGCGTGAGTCAGAATAAGACTGACAAACTCCACGTACAGATTCCTCCCCTCATTTCGAAGTGAAAAGTTTTCATTATTGTATGTCCTAAAATGCATTCTCTCTATGATACAGGGTGTCGTAATTACGAAAAATATTAAGATATAATTTTTCTTCAAAACTGTTGAAGGAAACAAAATAAAATCTGGTATACCAGTCTAGGTTTATCAATGTGATAATCTGAAGTTATAATTTATGATTTCCATAAACCAGTGGCGTAGTTAGAGTGGTATGTGTTCATATTTTCCTTCTTATTTTCTTTAGACAAGTGAATGTACGAATAAGTGTGGATGTTTCTGAGATATTTGCGGATAATTTTCTGTGTGTGCAATAATCGCATGAAGCAATTCTCTTACAAGATATGGAAATAATGTTCAACCACCTGAACACTCTTTGATGTTGGGAGTATTTAAAACATAGTACAGGTAAGACAGAATGAGACCAACAAACTCCGTTTTTTTCATTCTTCATATTATTTGATTAAATGGATGTCGTAAATTCACTTATATGTGACCGTACTTTCTTGCATAATGATTGTTATGAAAGATCAACTGATAAGCAAACCCAGCCTCAAATTTTCAATACTCCCGTTAGTTCCCGAGAGTTAGGGACAGAAATAATATTTGAGAAAAACTGAAAATTAGTAAGTACATTAGATTTGTTGAATTTTATGTTGAAGTATCATTTCGAAAGCCATACCTAATTGCATTATATAGGGAAATATTATCCGATCAATATGTTTTTGATGGAGAAAAACAACTATTGTGTATTAATATCTACTTATGATAGACACGGTTTATTGGGTACACTACATGGAAACAAAGAAGGCATCAGAATAAATTGCTAAATGGACCACTATTTTGTTTGATACGCAAATGGCATCTCTCGACTATCGCACGCTTTGGAATATCCTATATTAACGTACACACTGCTAAAAATTTTGCGTTAAATGTTCCACAGATACTACAGGTGTTGAATTCACCGGAGATCCAAGGTATCCCTACAGAAGAAAGTCCCTTGAAGTTAAATCTGGAAAACGTGCAGGCCGATGTATGGAACCACGTCTACCTATCCACCGTTCATGAAATATTTTATCAAGAAATTGACAAACGATTCTTTGGAAATGGGCTGGTGCTCCGTCCTATTGATACCACATTCTTTGACGAACGGATAGAGGTACTTCTTCAAGTAGCCCAGGTTGAACATGTCCAAGAAACACTCGGTAGTTCTGCCCATTTAAACAGGAATGAAGAAGATATGGTCCATTGATACGATTTTCGACAATTCCAACCCAAATATTAACTGAAAACTTTCGTTGGTAGCATTTTCAAAACATTCCATGAAATTTTTCTTTGTTCTACATCAAAATCATGCTGATTAGTTAATATTTCCCTAGATAAATCAACCAGAAATGGCTCTAAAAATGATACTCCAACATAAAATTCACCAAATAAGAGTACCTATATCTTCAGTATTTCGCAAAAATTATTTCATATCCTTACTCTTATCTGAGTGGAGTATTATGAATTTGAGGTTGTGTTTGTCAGTTGATCTGTCAAAATATGCAAGAAAGTATTTATAGTAAAATACTAGTAAATCCATCCATGACATCGATTCTTTCAAATAAGATGATGAATGAAAAAACGCAGTTGTCGGTCTCAGTCTGGCTCACCCATTCTAAGTTTGTATCCGATTTCCCCAACATATCAAATAATTCGATAAGTTATAAGAAATTAGCATTAGGCGATTATTGCACATAAGAAATTACGTCGCAACTCAGGACCTATCTTCAGTTTTTCTCAATTATCTCAGTAACCTCCGCTTTACGACACATGAAATGTCACGACTTTTATGTTGAATATCAATGTGGCTCAATGACTGCAAAAACTCATTTGTCTATTCATTTGTCCAGAGAAACTAAGAAGGAAAATATTGCCATACACCATCGTAACTACGCCACTGGTTTACGAATATCAAAAAGTATAACTAAAAATTATCACTTCGATGAACCTTGACTAGTGTACCAAGTTTCAGATTTTTTCCTCCAGGAGTTTTGGAGAAAAATAATCCAATTTTTATTCGTACTTTCGACACCCTGTATCTCAGAGGGAAAGCATTTTAGGACATAGCTCGATATAAACTTTGCACCTCAAAATGAGGTGAGCAATCGGTATTATAAGTTTGTCTGTCTTATTCTGACTCACCCTGTACAGTTAATTTGAAAATAAATACAGCATTCCCACAGAAGGATGAACCTGCGCGTGGGTTTTATTACATAAATTATAATTGAAATACTAATATACAGGGTGTTTCCGAAATTATGCAATAAATGAAATGGGGTGTTCTATGAGACATAATAATACAATAACAAGCATTTACCTTTTTTCTGAATCTCTTGAAAATCTCCCAAAAATAGACTCATTGACGAACGATTGTTTGGGAAGCACTGGTTTCATTCATCAGTTCTTAGGGCGCATATCCCCTAGTATTGTGTTCATTACTCGTCGCCATTTTATTATTATTTCGTAAACCTTGCCAGTTACTACATTTGGCTTCGAAGTGAACCGAAATATAAACACTGAATTAAATCAAAATTATGGCAATGCGGCATTCTCAGTTCATAACGGGGGAGTAAAAATTTACTCAAAATAAACGGAATTTGATTTCACAACAGGTGTTCGAAATGACCACCACCACTTTCTCGCACGACGAAGTAACGAGTCACAAGCACGCTGAAAACTACCTTGTTGTCGCATCTGTTGAACGGCGTTGTTTATTTTCTCGCGTAAAATTTCACGTTATAGGCCCTCCTTGGCCAATCCATTCTTATGGATATTCTCCATTTAAAAATTCTCGAACTTCTGCACGGAAATGAGTAGGAGCTCCGTCGTGCATAAAGAACATTCTCTGTCTTATTCCCAATGGCAGATCTTCCAAAGGTTCATCCAGATCGTTCCGCAAAAATTCCAAATAAGAAAGCCCGTCTAATTTTGGCGGCAACTCGTGAAGCCCTATTAAAACTCCGTTCACCACTCCACCCCAAAGATTGATATAAAATCGATGTTGAAAATTCGTTTGTATGGTTAAATGTGGATTTTCAACACCCCAATAATGGTAATTATGATGATTGAAAATACCGTTTCGCGTGAATGTCGTCTCATAGGTGAATAGAATTTCATTCAGGAAATTTTGATTCAGTTTATGTTGACGCAGTATCCATTCACAGAAATTAACTCTTCGGGGATAATCTTCTGCTGCAACGACTACACGCCCTGATAATGAAAGAGATGCTGCATATCCTCCTTTAAAGTCCTCCAGACAACTTCATTCGAAACCCCTAACTGACGACCGATGCCGCGGGTACTTTTGAGGTTGGATCATTTGCAAAAATGTCCAAAATTTGTTCTTCAACATTAATTATTATGCGAGGTCTATTTCTACCGGCATTTCGGCCTCTGTGTGTGCCAAGTTCACCTGTATCTCGAGCCCTTTGGACAAGTGCTACAAACCTACGACCAGCGGGATGGACACGATTAGGAAACCGTTCTGCATAAAGTCGGGATGCTGCCTCAGAATTTTAATGCGTTTCCCCATAAATTAGGAGCATATCAATCAGTTCATTATTTCCGTAAACGTGTGTGTGTGCCATTGTAAAAACTCAGGACATCAAACACGTGCATAAATAAAACTCTATTGTTGTAATGAACCTCAGGTAGGTACGTGAGTAACAAGAGCAACCATGAACGACAATACCTGACTGAAATCCATTGTGGACATTGTGAACATCATTACCACAAATTGAAAATCATACAGATCGCTCCGCCCCTTTTCTTCCATGTTTGATCCCGCCTCATTAAACTCGGACCGTTCAGTTTTGCAGGCCAAAATGGTAGCCGGTATTTGAAGTTCAACTACCTAACTACCCAGTTAACACAAACATCTAGGAGATGTTGCTTTCTTGATTATTATGGTAACAAAATGAGTTGCATTTAGACGTCATTGTTACCACTTAGTGATGCCAAATGTTATAAATTGTTCACAATTCTCTTCTCATTAGTGTCACTTTGAGCATAAAATGTGATGAAAATTACGAAGCACATTAACATGAATTTTGGTTTAATTGCGATTTTGTCGGTATAAAAGGAATTAGGTTGGTAACACAATTGATCGTGACATCACCATCACGGCACAAAATGGCCAGCGGCCAGAAGTGTTTTTCGAGTCGAGAGTCAAGTAGAATTTGTATTTGGTTGACGCCATTCTTTAAATATTCTATAGGTACTTCTGATAGTGTGTAGTGTACTGTTTGCTTCTTCTTATTTCAATAGTTGAATCAAATGTGTTAATTAACAATGCCCAATTATTATTTCTATCAAGAACTGTATCTCTTCAAGGACCGGAACGGTGAGTAGAAACAGAAAGGTAAATTCAGTGATTTACAGAATTTGGCATTTTCATGATAGGTACCTACTGATTTCGCCGCGAAGAAAATGCTGTCCAGAAGATTGGAGTTGAATTATAGAGTTTTCTACATTTCTGTATATTGTTTTTTTCATGATTTAGACATAGTTTGATAAATTTTTTTTCTTTGTGAAAAAGTATATACTACGGAATCAACTCACGCATTTGTTTTCTAGCATTCCACTCCATATGAACTGTAATTCATCAGTAAGAATAATAATATGAGGTAGGTATAATTTCTATTTATGTTGAAACATGGTGAGCTTTGTTTCATTCTTGACATACAGTTGAATCAGAAAGTGAAGCGCATTTTTAAATAAGTACCAGTCCATTCAATTTTACATTGTTACATCGAAAGGGTCTCAATGTGCATTCGATTCCGGAGTATAAATGGAATGTCACATTGGGCTAATTTCGAGTCACATTTTGATGTCTCGACATGACCAACGGGACACCGAATAGACGTTTGAGCGATAATGATGGAAGTCACTTTGCGATTCACTGTTGTGATTTGAAACATGAATGTGAATCCCACTGCCATCACTGAGACCGTTCTGTGTTGACTGGGTAATAGCTTCGAATTTTTCGTCTATTTTCCGATTGAAATATCAAGTTCCTGGAAAAGTACCTTCAAATAACGTATGCGAATAATACCTAACAACACTGACATTTTCCATAGTGGTGAGTCTGATAGGAATTGTAGAAATTTCGAAAAACACAGATGTAGGTAAAGAAAATACGAATGCAGTCGTATACTGAAACACAACAAAAATCCTAGGTACCTACCTGCATAAAACGAATGGATTCGTCAAACGATTTATCCAAAATTCATCTTTGATATGCACGTGAAATAGTCACAAATATCCTAATTAATGCAAGAAGCGATATGATCGAAGAAAACCACGACAAACAATAGACTCTGAATCGATTAGCTCGCGAGCTTTGCCCTTATAGGGGAACCGTACCATCTTTCAACATTTAACGTCGGCAACATTGTCAAAGTTATTTATACGCGCCGGCATTTTTTTGTCATTGCTTCGGTCAGATGTTAATATCTAGGTGGGCCGTTGATCTCTGGCCAGAGGTTCCCAAAAGTTTGCCAGAATTTTCCGATAACTACAACGTCCTATATCTTCCGTGATACGGTTTATTCGAGAGAAATGTATTCCTTCATTCCACTTTAATTTTTCGTTTTCTATTACCCATTTGATTTATTGCTCCAATTTCGGAAACACCATGAAGATATATACAATAAAAAAAATGAACATTTTGAGTGAAAGATTTTACAATTGTAATTAACATATACATATTTGACTAAATCCAACATGAAAATCTCAAATCTACGTAAACTGTTGCTCACAATAGTTTTGACATCTGTTGGAATATGGTTATACAGCCGTGGAGCTAAGTGATTATAACATTTTTGTAAAGTATTTTTCTGTAATGTTGGCATATTCATCTTGTGACGAGTTTCTTAATGGTGATAATTTTTTTTTAGTTCATGTTCATTCTTGCGTTGCCTTATAACAGATTTCAAATAGTAAATTTGTCTTAGGTCTAGAACCGACGTTTCTTTATACAGGGTGTTAGGTTAACATGCGGCAAAAATCCAAGGTGTTATTTTTTTATCTGTTCAGAGAATATTTTGTTCTATGATGATTTTTGAAAAACCCCTTTGTTTTAGAGGTACAGAGTGAACAAAATTCACGACATTAACAACATTCCATTATCAAAAAGTTCATATAAAGATGCTCAATCTACAATATATGTTCGGAATGACTTCCTCCTGCCTGGTTACAAGCATTCATTCATCTCATCATTGACTGCCGAACTCTTTCAAATACACCAGGGTCGTTTCTAATTGAGTACACCCAGCAATTATCTGATTTAGCAAATCATTCAAATTCTCCAATGGAGTAACCCAAACTAATGACTTCATACAAACTCAGAAGAAATAATCCAGGAGGTTCAAGTCCGGGGATCGAGCAGGCCTTGCGTGTGGCACACCTCGACTAAAGCAGCAATCTCCGTGTGTTATTGTTGAAAAAAAAAAAATTGGATTATTGCTGGGTGACACTCAATTAGAAACGACCCTGTTTGAAAGAGTTTGGCATTCAATGACGAGAAGAATGAATGCTTCTTTCCAGAAGTCATTTCGAACATTTCTTGTATATATTGAGCAACTTTACATGTACACTTTGATAATAGAGCGTTGTTAATGTCGTAAATTTGGTTCATCCTGTATCTTCCTTGTATATGCCAAGATACTTTATATTATTTACTAGTAAAATAGTGAAATTTACGTTTTCACATTTTATTAGTAGTGATTTCAAACTTGGTAGATTGTTAACATAAGATGTGAAGGTAATGTGTAGAATGTTTTGTCTATATTGATACTCAGTAGTTCACTTTCAAACCATTGAATTATCGCTTTGAATTGTTCTTCAGCTTTTTCTTTTCGAGAGCTCCTTGTTTCAGATTTGTAAATAACTGCTATGTCGTCTGCAAAGCTTATCATGTCCCCTTACACATCTAGTGCAAAAAGATCGTTTGAGTAGATATTAAACAGGATTGGACCCTGAACTGTATCCTGAGGTACACCGTATTGAAATTTTCGTAATTCACTGAGAGTATCTTTGATTTTTACACATTGATTTCTTTCATGGAGATAACTATAAAGACATTCGTGAGACTTTCCTCTGAAACCAATGCTCTGAAGTACTTCTAGAAGCTGAGTGTGGCTAACACTATCGAGTGCATTTTTCAAGTCTACGAATATACATAGTGATGGTAGTTTTTTGTCTACATATTCTCCTATTTTGTTGGTAATGAGTGTTATTGCATCAACAGTTCCCTTTTGAAAACCGATTTTTTTTGTTTTGAAAAAATTCTATATTTTGTTAGGTATTTTTCAATTAGTGATTTCAGAATGTTTTCGAATATCTCTGCATATTAATAAACAGAAAGTAGGACACTCAATAAATGAAACTAGAAGGGCACTCGCTGCGGTAAAAACTTTTTTAAAAAGTTGATCATTTCTGGAAATGTTCTCATGAATTGATTTCAATGAAAAATTGAAGTTTTTGAAGAACTTTCTTGTTGAATTTCGAAAATACCCACTTTCTTTTTATCCCAACGTATTTTTCAATAACGACTCTTTCCTCAAAATCAATCTGTTTCGATAATATAATCTCGTTGCCAGCCAGTATCTGTTTATTCTGTTCACCATATTATCACCATCAGAACACTGGAACGAATGGCTGGCTACGTTCGAGATAGCTCGAACGTAGCCTCGTATAATTTCCATGCGAATACTAAAACACTCAAACGAGGCACTTACATACTAGTTTGTATTCCTACTCAAACTTTTCCCCACTTTTAAACAATTTCTTGCTCTTGATCAGACCATTTCCTTTTATAACCACATAATTCCTACAGTTTGTTTATCTTCTTCATATGTGAATCGTGAACCCATTTATACCAAGGAACAGAATTCATCAATTTGTTAGACATACTTCTCTTTCTGCAGAACAATAGCTTTCCCTTGTAAATTTCTCCCGAAAGAAATGGAATAAACCACATACCAATAAATCCCCGAAGAGGCTTAAGGAGTTTATCAGGGCTTTAAGACGTCTGCGCTATTTTTCACAGCGAATTCTACGTGCGTTATACGCCTAATGGCATTCGTTTGTCTTTCGCTAACTTCTCCCTTTGCTGGAGCTTCACTAACGACGGACTCTTGATTATGCTCCCAAAAGAGATAATTATGGATTGCAAGCAGCTTTCTGCGATAATAAAATAAATGATACAACGAGAATATTTGCGTACCACCAGGATTCGCAACGATGAATATCGAATTCAAGAATAATCAATTACACGTGAAGTATTGTTGTACATACACATCAGAGCAGCTATGCAATGAGATATGACATATCAGTGCTAGAGTGACAAAAATATTCCTCTACAGAAGCTTGGCATTCTCGAAATTTCACTAGCAACTGCATATCAACAAATTAATCTGGAATTTTATTTCCTAGTAGATATGTCCAGTAAATACTGCCTTACCATATACTCCTATATAACCTAGCGATGAAGAAGAATCTCCAAATAATGCTGCAAAAATTAACAAAGGAGAAACCAGTTCTTCAAAAAACTTTCACTAAAATTTTCTAAATGTCATGGATATAAGAATGTGTTTAATTTGGAAATGATTGACTTCGATATTTTGTGTCTAACTGAAACCTGGCTTACCTATTGTTTCGACTGTTCCTGATAACTTTTTAGATTTCGATTATATGACATCGGATGCTGCAAAAGAAAAAGAATTAGGTAGACCTAGTGGTGGTATGTGCATTTTTTATAGTAAACTCTTTGGCGTAACGGTACTATATAAATCGTCACACCGTCTTATTTGCTTGTTCAGTATAAGCATTGTTTATATCGATACCCTATTTCTAATAAGACGTAACCCACAATTTTTATGAAATGTAGGTTTTGGTGGAATAAGTCTCATGAAACAATTAATGTTTATTTCGCGCCCATTCTAATATATCTTAAGCGCAATAGCTGATTATTCTAATTCCAATAAAGCTTATCCCCTGTCATTCCATAAGAAGCCCAAGTAGAGAACAGGTGTTGTTTTGCTCTCCACTTGTATGTATCGTTTTGGCTAAGAACTTAGTGATATAAACAATTTCAAAAGGTGAGTACAAACTATAACTGTTGTTTCCATGTAGTAATAAAATTTGAATGTATTATTTTAACCAGAAAGTAATAATTATACTATTATAAACTTGTTGTTGGATACGACATATTAGAAGGGATGGGAACGTGTGTGGGTTGAGACCTATTAGATTAGATTGCATTATTGTTTGCATTGAGAAAGACATGTGATAGAAATCATTATAAATCAAACATTTTACAAAATATTTGTTTAGAAAACATAATTGACGCAAAACATGAAAATTAATGTGTGTATGATATCATCTGAATGAAGATTAATTAATTTCAGATATCTGGTAGAGGAGCAAAAATGGTTGCCATGGTTCGTGAAATCGATGTAGACACTGCTGAGCCACTAGAACAAATTTTCAACATTGTGAATAATATTCCTTGTGATGTAGAAGTCAATGAAGTCTGTTCAATTCCACAACATGCTGGTGAGGTCGACTCTGGAAATGCTTTAAATTCAGCATTCGAAAATGGCAATATCAGAAGCAGTTGTTCTGAAAATATACGAAATAATGAATCTTATTTACCAGGAGCTCTTTCAGTTGGAGATATTATATCTCTAGAACAACCAGATATACAAATTTTGGATAACCTTGTCTGTACTATTATTCAGGATACTGATTCAAACATTGATAACTTTCAAGTTATATGTGAAGATGAAAATGCCAATGTAAATGTTGATGCTGATATGGAGTTACTAAAAAATCGTTTGAATATTGTTAATCAAGAATGTGGAGACAACAATAATGATTTTGGAGATATTGACGGTGCAGAAAACCAGCAAGAAGTTCATTCGGAATATGATACTGTGGATGACCCTGACTATGTGCCACCTGATGATGAAAGTCGAGACGATGTCATTCTGGATTCCAAAGCATTAACCCAAGAAGAAAAGGATACATCATGCTCTCCCAGAATCTAGGGAGAAGAATGTGAATAAGAAGAAAATAATGTTAGGTGAAGAGTACAAAAGATACACGATATTAAACAGTGGCATAATAAAGCACGAAATTATGAGACAAAAGAACATTGGGACCAACGTGTGATTCTAATATCTGCAAGATAGCGTCAAATAGGTTTTGTCAATTATTCACTGATGAAACTCGACAAACAATTTTTAATAAATTTTGGAACATGACATGGGAACAGAAAAGGATCTTTGTTTCACACATGAACATCAGTTACGGGGAAAAAAAGAGATGCTATAAAAAAATGTTTAAAATATCTTCCTAGTGGAAAAATTATGTACAAAATAAAATACACTGATTAATATAAAGAACTACCTCAGAGACAGAAAATTATTGATAAAAATTACTCCCTGCAGCCTCTCTATTCTGAGAGACTCAAGATTAATAAGAAGAAAGAGATGCATCTCCAAGAGCTCAAAAAAGTTTTACCGCTAGATACTCACTTTTTTTATGACACAATTTCATATTATGAGCAAACAGATCACCCAATAAGTGAGAATTTCAAAGAAACTGCGAGTGATAATAGAAAAAGATAGAAAGAAACTGTGAGTGATAATAGAAAAAAAAATAAACTGCGAGTGATAATAGAAAAAAAAGAAAGATGTAAGAAAAAGAGAACAGATGCAGAAAATAGCCAATTTTTACCCCTTAAGAATTGTAACAGAGAAGATGCTGACGACAGAAACAAATCAAAAGGAAGAACATCGAAAAATAATGGAGTAAAACAAAAAGCATTTTTAACGATTGGTGAAAACAATGAAATGGAGCTTAACAATGAAAATGAAACAAAAATGAATAGGGGAAAAAATGGGAAAAGGAGAACTGAAGCAAAGACTAAAAAAGTGGAGAAGAACAAACAAAAAATTTAATATACAAAAAAATAAATCGAAAATTGATGAATGAACAGTTATAGATATAATTTATGAAACATTATTTGAATTTTTAAAATTTTAAGTGTTACCCTTGTTTTTATATTAATTGTGTACAACTTGGAGTACCTTCCTATATTTGAATGTATAAACCAATATGCATCAATACAGCTTATTATTTGTCTTATGCCACCCGAAATTAAATCTAACAAATAAGTCGTATCTGCAATATGAGAACAATTTGTAGTATCCAACATATTGATGAAAAATCAATATAGCGTAAGCAACATAGTGTTCCCATTTATATGAAAAAATCGTTCAGATAACTTATTCTCTTTCCAGAGTGGCGAGTAAGTATCATATTCAGTTGAAAAAATCTATTAGATGTGCATGATAACAAAAAAAATAGTTTTAAGTGTCTCCTGTAAAATTAAGCTTTTGTGGGATACAGCCTATTAGAAATAGGGTATCGAATAGAAGATAGTTAGTCAACCTTATGGGATTATAATTGGATCAAAATGGATGCGACATGTAGATGTCGATAGTGAGCTCGCATCCAAGTCATGTCGTAACTTCAGTGATCTGGCCTCCAAATCATGTCGAAACTTGATTAAAACAATGGAAAATCATTAAAATCAGGGTTTTTTGAAGAAACCTGCAGTAGCCTAAGTTTCGATTGAATTCCGTCGTATCGTCCCTAATCTTTGATTCTTGTTAAGTAAAAATTATCAGTTTTTCAATATGTCATGTGAACACCAGATCTCTGACCAATGGTTTCGCAGATTTCAAGGAGATCATTTTCAATATTTATGATATTATCACGATATGTGAAACTTTGTTGGAAGACAGAATCTCTGACGAGTCGATTGCATTGCTCGGATATTTTGAAGGGAACGTATTGGTCATAGCGGGGGTGTCGCAATCTATTTGAAATCCTTTTTACATCCAAAAGTGATAAAAAATATACCATTGAATAACACAGAACAATTATGGATATTTGTCACTATTGAAAAATTCAAATATGCATTCGGACTTATTTTCAAGGGATTTCCCTGAATTCTAGGTCGATGGTACTGGCTGTCCAAACAGAGCAAGAAAAAATATTTTTCTCTGAGCTGTCAGACAGTAAGGGTGCGTTATTTTACTAACATCAACAACCCAAATAGATTGGCATTGAAAGTTAAGAACTACGGAATCTATTCGCCATCATGAACTGGAATTTTACGAAAGTTTCCTCCTGAATTAAAACCAATAGACTATGTGAGTGTTGGATCTCCAACTACAAAAAAGTAGAAAAAAACAGATTGGGTAATTCTAAGTTTTGCAATATTTCCAATAGCTAATTAAAATTCATTTCAGAATTCTTCAAGTTGGATTAGGCAAAAGCTTTGGAAAATTGCTATGCTTTAGTCTGATATCTAGAAATTATTTCAATAAATTGCGTGGTCGAATTGGGTCTTCTGTTTACTGGAATAGTGATAGTGTATCCTTTCTCAATTCTGATAGACTCAAACTAACCCGTAGAATTGTATTTGTATTATTTTTATCAGTAACAAATACTTCTGATGAAAGAAGTTTCATTTTGTCTTTTACTTGACCATCTGGAATAAAATCTCCACTGGGCTCTTGTAAGGTTCGGAACATTGACAAATTAAAAAATATATATTTATTATCAAATACTACAATTTATCACAGTAAAAATCAGTCACAATAAATTATTCTTCTCAACATATCACCATCTAATGCTACCACCAACATTCCATGAAGGTTTAGGCTTATTAGGACCATTGACAACCTTGTTCCAACCAGCATGGAAGTCGTGATCATCTCCATGATTTTTTATTTTGATATCGGTTATTACATTACCATTTTCATCACGACCAACATTAGGATCTAGCTGCCAAGTTTGATCTTTATTTCCGACATCAACATTCGGCGCACCTGGCTGCAGAGATCTCCTCCATCTGAATGTCCCTCCTACGTTCCAGGTGGGCTTAGCTCTTCGAGGACCTCTGATGACCTTGTTCCAACCAGCGTGGAAGTCGTGATCTTCTCCATGATTTTTTATTTTGATATCAGTAACTACATTGCCATTTTCATCTCGAACAACGTTGGGTTCCAGCTGCCATGGTTGATCTTTGTTTCCTACATTCACATTCGGTGCACCTGCTTGCAGAGATCTTCTCCATCTGAATGTACCTCTGACGTTCCAGGTAGGCTTAGCTCTTTGTGGGCCCCTAACAACCTTGTTCCAACCAGCGTGAAACTCGTGATCTTCTCCATGATTTTTGATTTTGATATCAGTAACTACATTGCCGTTTTCATCTCTAGCAATGTTGGGATCCAGCTGCCATGGTTGATCTTTGTTTCCTACATTCACATTCGGTGCACCTGGTTGAAGAGATCTTCTCCATCTGAATGTACCTCCAACGTTCCAGGTGGGCTTAGCTCTTTGTGGACCTCTAATAACCTTGTTCCAACCAGCGTGAAAGTCGTGATCTTCTCCGTGATTTTTGATTTTGATATCGGTGACTACATTGCCATCTTCATCTCGAGCAACGTTGGGATCCAACTGCCATGATAGATCATTATTTCCTATATTCACAGTTGGCGTCCCTGGTTGCAGAGATCTTCTCCATCTGAATGTACCTCCAACGTTCCATGTGGGCTTAGCTCTTTGTGGACCTCTGACAACCTTGTTCCAACCAGCGTGAAAGTCGTGATCTTCTCCATGATTTTTGATTTTTATATCGGTGACTACATTTCCATCTTCATCCCGACCTATATTGGGATCCAGCTGCCACGGTTGATCTTTGTTTGCACTGTTCACATCAGGAGCACCTGGTTGGAGTGACCTCTTTTGTCGTGAGCCATCTAACTGCGCTGATGATACCAGTGATACCAGAAGAATGAGTAGTAGTTTAAAAAACATCTGAAAAAGAAATGAAAGGGTTAATTCTCATTCATTACGAGAATAAATATGAGCAAGATTAATTGAAAGTACGAATCGAATCAATTTTTTCATCATGTCGATGTTTTCTTGTTATGCAATATTCTTTCGCTTTTCGTGAATAATACATTGGTATTAAAATTAACTGGCTGAATCCTACTTCTAGCAGAAAAGTAATTGAAATTTTAATTTCTGTACATCATTAACAATAAAGAATAAATACTCCATCATTTATTAGAAAAACTCTCCAAAAAAACATTTAAATAAAAGTAACACTCTATTTGAGAAGAATTAATAGCCGATTATTTAATCGATATCACATAAATTTGGATAACTTACCTTTCTAGCACTGTTTGATACTTTCCAATACCCTTGCTGGTTAATGCTAAACTTGAACTGAGGTTCACTGCCTACCCTCGCTATTTTATATCCTTGAACTTCGGAAATCCAAAATCCCAGTCGAAGGTACTTTACTTTCACCATAAACACGAAATCTCCGCTAATGTATAAATCGTTCACATACCGTCAAAGTTCACGGTGGCAAAATGATATATCGGGACTTCACTTCTCTTTCGAGAGAACGGATTCGTGGAATCGATATCTTTGTAGTTATATCCATAAAGAATCACCAAAGTTATATCGTGTATTTGTTGGAAGCAATAGCGAAAGAAATTAGAATAGAATGGATTTATTTGATCACGTTTCAATTTTGGGATATTTATGACAAGTCATAATTCAAGTAGTAGTGTTCAAATAGATTAAGCAGATTGTTTCAAATTACAGTTCAAAAGGTGAAATTCCAAAGAACACAAGTGATAGCATAGAATATTGAAAAGACACAATTCACAATATAAAATTTAAAGAATTCAACACACGAAAACAATATGAATAATACACTACTATGCATATACGACATAAAACAGCATTTTTTGATATGTCTAAGATCAATTTTGAAATATACTTTTTAATCTAGTGGGCATGAATACGTTCGAGTCACTATTTTCAGTCCTAATATTTAGAAAAATACAACTTCAGTTTTCGTTTGGAAGTGGTTGACAAACAGTTTGAGTGCAATTTTTCTGTACTTCCACTGACTAAAAAAACAAAGAAAACTAATTCTCTGCATATGTTTGAGTCACGACGTTTCGGCAGTTAATAACTACTGCCGTAATCAAGAGTGTGATTGTGATTCACACACTTGATGACGGCAGTAACGTCGTGACTCAAATACATTTAGACAAGGGAAGTCCATAAAAATTACATTCAAATACAACTCTACTATTTCAGGTCAAACTTCTATTCTGGAACTGAAAAAGATTACGTTATATCTAGCTTCGTACGAAAATAAAATAAGATATGAATGCATTGAGTAACCTGCCAAAGCATCTGATGAAAGAAATCATGAAAAAAAATCATAACATTGGAGATATTAGCTTTCAGATTATTGGTTTTGTTATATTAGTCCAGGAGGAATCGGCGCATGAGTACCAAAAACTATTCCACCACAATTTATTTATGCGATCCTCTTCAAATTGCCCTACTGATGAAATAAATGCGTGTTGCCATGGGGCAACCCCGTGCCATATTGTGTAAACCAAAATTGTTCAAATAACTGCAAGGAATTGTTAGTTTCCAACCGGATAAATTTTTTTTATATTATTTATTAAAATAAAAATAAAAAAGGTCTCATGACTTTTCACGATAAAGTTAATATTTTTAAGGATATGAATTTTTAAAGGTTCGAAAATTCTCAAATTTGGGTACTTACGACCAATGACAAATATATTTAAAAAAATAATAAGTATCGCCGACTCTCTCTGACTCATGCGCTGCATCGGCCTCTCTGTGTCTTGAATCATTATTTATAATTTATCTTAAAAACTATCAACTTTATCAAAATTGTTAAGGAAAGAAATGTTATTAATAATTAAATTGTCTAAAATTTGTTTCTTGAAAATTTTGTTCTGAAATCAATTTTTGATCAGTTATTTAAGCATAAATCGGAACATGTAATTAAAATTACTTTCATATCAGTTTAGATTACTTTTTTGTTATTATCATAGTAATTTATGCATTTTTATCAACAATATAATGGTATTTGAAATTTTTTTGGAATCTCAATTATAAACTGTGAGTCTGCTTAAGTTGGCTACAATATGGGAAACTTTTTTATTATTGATTTTACGAAAAGAAGTTATTCATCATAAAAAGTTCTGCATGGTTCTAATCCCATGATGCAACCATCATATATTTAATTTAATCAATATTATACGAGGTATGTCGAAAGATATGAATTTTACACAAGAGTAAAGTAACTTTTATATTTCACAATATCAAAAATTGTTATCAAAAAATAAATTTTGTACAATTATTTTTAAATTATCAATATTACATTCATCATTTTTATTTATTACAAACATGTTAACCTTTCCGTTCTGTTTAGAAATTAATAAGCAAATTTTCATGAAACAATAATATGAATCTTGGATGCATTACGGGTGTTATAACAGTGGATATCTACGAAAGCGTAAAAGGGCCAAAGCAAATTTTATTTTCATTTCAAAATAAATTCCGACTTGCAACTCGGAATTCCGACTTGCAACTCGGAATTCCGACTTGCATCTCGGAATTCCGACTTGCATCTCGGAATTCCGACTTGTGCAGCTTTAATTTCTATATCCTCTGTGTTTATTTGGTTGATAGATCCTAAGGGTGTTGGCGAATATGTCCCAGTCGGCCTAGTTGATGTTGAACTGCCTTTTTTGTGGTTTAGGGCTGATTTATGTTCTGTGTCGTACGTGATGTAGTGATGGTCGCTCAGGGTTTCTTCATCGTGAACTGTCCAGTTATATAATTGCTTGTTTTTTCAGGGTTAGGTCCATCCAGATCCTAACTCTATTGCAGCTGTATGTTGCTAAGCTAGTTCTACTGTTTTCTATGATGTAGCATTCTGCAACTGTCCGGTCCATGATTTGTTCTCCTTTTCTGTTCCTCCCCAAGTTGTGTTTTTGGCATTTATTTCTCCTGCTATGATGATTTGTTCTGTCAATTTTCTGATTCTGCTTTCTATTTGCATGAATCTTGTGTTGTTTATTCCTCCGGGTTCGTCGTCGTCGTCGTCAACGGAACAGATAGAAGACTCAAAGTAGACCATATCGGATGAAATTCGACATGAACCGACTGAAAGACATGAAGAAGCTCTCTATCGCTCAATCTCGTCTGTAAATTTCTCCAAAGGACGGGCTGAAGAAATTGAGAAGGCAGAAATCTGTCTTCAGGATGTTATAGTCTCCTCATTCCAAATGAGCTGCCCTCGGACTGAAGGGGGGCAAAACAGCACGGTCCAATTCTGGCCCAACGATCAAAGATCTCTCTTTGATAAGGCATATGAAACAAATCAGTGAGGCGACAACAATGAAGCCTACTCTATGTACAAAAGAGCCATACAAAGAGATAAAAGAAAGGCGTGAAAGAACTTCTGCAAAGGAATCAAAAACACAGCTGAATGCTCATGATTGAACAAGATCCTGTCGGAAGATCGGATTATTTTCCAAATCAGGAAAATGATCTCTAGAAATACTCCTTGATACTCACTTTCCCGAGTCTAGAAGAAAAAATGACTCAGCCTCGCCCCAGAGTGTACAAGCACTTGTTGCTAGGCACACAAGGAAAACCTGGAATATAGCGAAAGAAGTCATCACCGACAGAAAGGTAGGATGGGCTATAGCACCCTTTAGTCCATTCAAATAAGCAGGGCCAGAAAAAATTCAACATGTAAAAATACAGCAAGGAGCAGATCTACTGATTCTTCACCTTCTCAGACTATACAGAGACTCAACTCCTGGCGAAGGTTCAAAGTGGTCTTCATACCGAAGCCGGGAAAACCATCCTTTGTCCAGACTCTGGTGGTAGATAACCTCCTTGCAGGCCCCATGTTGACGAAATCACTAAACCGTGAAAAGTGGACTGTACTTTCAATGTAAACGAATTAACATAAAGGCCTAATCAGGCTAACAATATTTAAAAATAAAATAAAGCGTTTGGCTGATTTGGCTCTCAGTTCAAGGCTCTGTTTCGTCTCTCATCACCATTGTGTCCATCTCTCTCTGTTCGTCATCGGACTCGAGCATACCACGTGAGATAGTCGTGAAGGAATATAATTGTTTTGTAGAGACATAGGCGTACTTTAGTAGTATTTTGGATTGGGTCCTTACCATCCCGGCCGCCTTGACAAGTTTAAAAAACTTTCAACACTAATTAGGTAACACAGACATTTTTGTCAATGCGCGACGGACAACACCATTGATAGTTCGAACATCTGCTACTCGGCAAACACCATCGTTTCCAGCAATTGCCAACGAAGCGGGGGTAAATTTTCGATTTTAAGCAGAACTAAGTAACCCAGTTTCAACTGAACTTTTCCGATCTTATTCCATTTGAATAGGGTCTGGAGTGTCGAATATATTTTCCATAATAACAGTTTCTAGTCATCTATGTGATTTATGATTTATAATGTTCTGATGTTCATAATATGTATGAAAAAAGAGAAATGATATAACTCCATATATGTCAATTGATAAAGATTATCAAAAACGTTTAATCATTAACTAAACCAATTAGATCAAATACATTAAAATCAAATACAAGAATAACATGGAGTTCATTCAGATATTCCTTACTCCATCGGGTCCAGAAATGTTGATTCAGTTTTTGAAGCTTCTGATATTGGTTTAACCGATTTTCAGGGATAGAAGTCTGCTTCGGAAAGAGCAACTAAGGATCTGTTTATCAGAAGGTGGGCAGAGGTCAGAGGTGTCATTTTATCGGCATCAGAGGAAAGAGGACACAGGGGTCTAGAGTTCAAAACCGTATAAAAATCTTCAAAAGTAAAACTCTAATACACTTCAAGCGGCCAAAACCTTTCTCTGCCAGTACATACGAGGTTTTGAACACCACAATGGAACAATATTTTATGTTCGTCTGTAATTATTAAAGTAGTCAATAGATGATTATTAGGTAAAAGGTGTTGATATTCTCTTTCAAACGTGTACTGAATTTTCTAATCGTCCCCCAACTCTTGAAACACCCCTATCGTGAAAAGGCTTTGAAGATAACAGTTTAGTTTTGTTATAAAAAGGTTTATCTTTCAACAAATTCTCATAATCTAATGGAAAACATTCAGTTTGTGTCGTTTCAACCAGTAAAAGAAGAGCTGAGTCTAATTCGTCTACGTTTAATACCCCTGTAGTTTTTTCCTTGTGGTTGGTGATACTAGTTTTTAAATTATTAGCAAACCTCAGCATGTATACTGTAACGTGTAACAACTTCAAAAATGAAGAATACTTTTTGATCAAATCGACTATCAAATCAGAATTTCCAACGGATATGCATGAAACACTTTTATTCCTGAATTCTGGAATAGGGATGTCACTTTCAAATTTGGTTTTTTCATTCCAATAATTTTTATCCAACAATAGCTATTCAGGGCCTCTTTACCATAACATAGAGGTAGATAAATCACGTACACCAATGCCTCGAGATAAAATGTCAGCAGGGTTTTGTTCAGAAGCGACATGAAACCATTCTTGAATGTTTGTTAAATTCTGGATTTCACTAATTCGATTTGCAACAAAAGTTTTCCATTAACTAGGTTTCCCTTTCAGCCTCTCAACGGCGATCATCGAATCGGTCCAATAATATCGTGCCAAAAAATTGATCTCAAGTGTTTTAGTTACCCGATTTGCCAAATTGGCCAACAAGACGGCTCCACATAATTCAAGTCTTGGTATACTAACTTGTTTTAAGGGTGCCAATCGTGATTTCGAACAAAGCAAATGAATAAAATATCCCTTTCCCAAGTAGCACACCTATATTGGTAAAATATTGGTACAATATTGTGAACATATTGGCGAAATATTTGAAATGCAATATTGGCGAGAAAAAAAATGTGAACATTCGGCGATATTGGTCCAATATTTCTTGAATAATATTGGCAAAATATTCTTGAACTAATATTGGCCTCAAAATGTTTGGCGATATTGGTACAATATCGCTGATACAATATTGGCACAATATTCAAAAGTTATATTGTCGAGAAGTGAAATGTGAACATTTTGCGATATTGGTCAAATATTGTTTGAATATTTTAGAAATAGTATTGGTGAAATATTCTTGAAGCAATAATGGCGTCAAAATATTTATCGATATTGGTACAATATTTATCAATATTGGTACAATATCATTTGGATATATTGGTGGATGTCAATATACCTTGGTAAATTATTAAATGTCTTTTAGTTGATGAAGGTGACACCAGAGTCTGCCTTTTGATCGCCATAACCACTGAGTGAGCTGTCTGAGAAAACAAGTCATGAGAAGTATTTAATATACTTTTGTAGGTTTTAGAAGACGTTCTATATGTAGAGCCACCTATCGGATTTTCATCCAGGTTTGATCATGATATAATTTCAATATGTTCCATTGAATATTCGGCCAATATTCAAATTTCATCTCAATCTAGATGTAGGAAACAATATGAAGACAATATTTTTTTAACGATATCGATAAATATCACTGAACCAATATTGACCCAATATTAATAATTAAGATTTGTTGAATATTGGCGAAATGATATTCAACCAATGTGTAATCACACTTGGAGATACAATATAGTTTTTATTCCTAGAATCGATATTAGGGGAATATTGGGATTGCGATATTTATTCTAGATGTTAAAAACGATGTGAAGACAATATTGTTTTATCGATATTGGTAAATATCATTCAACCAATATTGACTCAATATGAGTTATAACAATTTGTCAAATAAAGTGGAAATGATATTCAACCAATATTCTAACAAACTTGGAAATACAATATAGTTTTTTTCCCCTATAATCGATATGACTGGAATATTTGGATTGCAATATTCATTCTAGATGTGGAAAACAATATATAACCAATATTGTATTATCAATATTGGTAGAAATTATTCAACCAATATTGACCCAATATTTCGTTTGGTAATCTACATTCAAAACTAGTTCAACCAATATTCCACCAATATTATTAATATAATATTGTTTTTTGAATATTCACCCATATTGGACCAATATTGATTTTTCATGTACAATATATCTATATTGGCCCAATATGGAACCAAGATTCAGCCGATATGATGTGCTACATGGGTTGTTGAGCAAAATCCCCTTATGTAAGGAACTGCAGCATATGCCCTTTCAGAGGCATCAGAAAAGCCATGTAATTCAAATTGATATATTCTGGAATAAGTATTTTTAATTCATTGATTCAATTTAAATCATTATAAAAATCTTTTCAACGATACTTCATACCATCTGGGACCTCGGGATCCCAAGAAATCTTAAGTTACCATGAAGCTTGAATTATAAATTTTCCTACAATCATAACCGGACTAATCAGCCCTAACAGATCATACATTTTACAAATCATAGAAAAAATAGCTCATTTTGTGAGTTCAAGTTATTGATATCTTGAATCTCAACAGAATGTTGAATGATATCGGAAGATGATTTCCAAAAAATCCCTGAAGTTTTGTAATGTAGATACTTTCCTATTGGTAGGATATCATTGTCTAAATTATCATTACCAACAAGTTGGCATATAGGTTAAGATTGTTAGATGACAATTTTCGCAGCTCAAATCCGGAATCAGACAATATAGATGGAACATCTTTCTGAATTTGTAATTATGTTCATTTCGAATCTGCTCCGGTCAGCAAGTCATCAATATAAATGTCATTGGTTATTCTCCTCGCTATCGGAAATGTATCACCATTTTTTTCGGCTAGTTGTAAAAAATATATCTCACTGTATAGTGCCGATGCTGTTCCATGTGTCACAGTGTTTAATTCAAAACATTCTAATTTGTCATTCACATCAGACCTCCAAAAAATTATTTGGCAACGCTTCTGATCTGGATCTATCAAGATCGGTCTGTACATCTTCGAGATGTCACCCGCAAATACGTATTTAAATTTACGAAATCTCACCAATATTTCAAATATGTCATTTTGTAAGGCCGGATCTGGATATTGAACACTATTCAATGGTACACCACCGGTATCCGTTGAACAACTAGCATTAAAAACAACCCTACATCGTGTGGTTATGCTTGACAATTTCACCACTGCATGATGGGGAATGTAATATCCAAAAATATTTTCAGAAACTTCGTCTATTTTTGTCGTATATCCTAAAGTTTGATATTCTTGCATGAAATTTACAATCCCCTTTTAAAATTAATATCTTTCATCAAACGTTTTTCTAAATTATAAAACATTTTAAGTGCAAAATCACGCGATTCACCAAGTTCACTCAAATTATTTTCGAATGAATCTTCCCGTTTCATCCTTCTCAACAGTTTCTTTAAAATGCTCCTTACAAAACTTTTCGTCTTGAGTTAAAAATCTATTTTTATTTTTCATTTGTTCTATTGACCAAAATTTGCAAATTTGGTCATTAATATTATCATCATCCTTCACATGACACGTTACAGAAATTTAAACACCACTACCTAAATTACCAGCAATAATCCATCCCAATTTAGAATTCTGCAGTACCGGTAAATTTTCACCTAATCTTTAATGCGCCGTTAGCAAAATTGCCCAGAAGAAATTCGAACATATATCTACATCATCGCAAATATTGAAAGATGTATCAGGTAAATTTAAATTTGCAGGAAAATCAATAAGGTCTTTAGAGAAAGTAAATTCTGGCAACTTTTCCGTAATTTTATTATTTACCAACAAATCGGTTTCTTTGGAATCTGTATATAATGACGTCAAAACTGCATGATTTTCATTCTGATTATATTTTGTCCAACACCTTTTATAAAATGATTTATCGTATTTGCGTTCACCCGTTTACAAAATTTCTCAGTTACAAAATTACATTGTGAACCACTGTCCAACAATGCGCGTACCTAGAAATATAGGTAGGTATATCATTAACCTTAAACAATCGCTGTAGATGATAAAACTTTACCCACCTCTGTTACGGGCGTTACGGTATTCGTTGCGCCAAAAACTTCGACAGTGTTCGAAGAACTGTCAAAGTTCGGCATAGTGGACACGGCTTGATTAGACACCGCCGACCTTGAACCTGTCGGAGTTTCATTGGAATTTAGTTGTTCCTTTATCATTGTGTAAAAGCTTATTGTGTAATTTATTACAATTGAAACATTTTTTATACCTACAGTGTCTCGTACTGTGAGAAGGGTTCAGACAATTAAGATATAAATTCAATCTCTTACTCTCTCCAATTCTGCGAAATACCTCTAGTTTCAAGAAATTAGTATATTTATAAATCGGATAATCCTTTTTGCAAAAAAACACTTCACTCCAGTGGTTGCCAAACTATTACCCACAGATGAATTTTTATATTTCGTGGGAAAGTTTTTTGTTTTATCTGGTTTGTTGTTTGCCAATTTTTCTAGCATTTGACATCTCTCGCTCAAAAACTTTTGCATATCAGGCATCGTAGGTGAATAAGCCACATATATATATATATATATATATATACGATTCCCAACCTCTACGTGTTGAATTACCAAATTTCTGTGTCAAAATATAAATTATCAAACGATCCCATGAATCGATATTTTCACCAAGGGTTTTGAGGGATAACAAATGATCATTATTGCTGTCATATAACTCTCTAAGCTCTACATGAGATTCCTTTGTCATGGTCGGTTTGTTCAAAAGTATTTTTGATATGATTAAGAATCATCAAACTCTTATTTTCAAATCGTGCTTTTGGCAATTTCCAAGCAATTTCATAATTGGCAGCTATTGTGTCCAAATTAGCTACGATTTTTTGAGGTGCTTCTGTCAAACAAGTTTTTGAATGATAACATTTTTGTATAGAGTTTAATGATGCGTTATCATGTACCAAAGAAGCAAACAGATCTCTCAATTCCAACCACCCTTATAATTTCCATCGAAAGTAGGCATTTTAATAGTCGGTAACTGAATGTGACTGTTATTATAGTTATTATTTAATTTTATTTTTGTTTGGTCTCTTGGCATCGACTGCTATGGTCATTAGCCACGTGTTCTGGATAGGCCTTGTTACTAACTTCATGCGTCACCTTAGGTGTAGCACTGTTAATTGGAAGGCAACAGTGAATCGTACAGGACTCACCCCAGTCCAGCCACGAGATTTGAATAATTTAATCGGTAAAACTAAATTAAAAATACCAGCCGCAACTGGGGCTCGAGCTCCGGACCTTTCGACCCAAAGTCGGACACTCTAACCACTGCGCCACGCCCCGACATATATAATTATTATTATTACTCGTATTTCTTGCTCCCAATTCTGAAGAATTGTCATTTCCATTATTATTACCTTGACCATTTATATTTGTGTTTGAAAAAAACCTTCCACCATCATTTCTGCATGATTCACTAAACTGAAAGTCATTTTCAAAAACTGCTCTCTTATTAGTGGCCTTCTCATCTGGGGAAAGCAATTCTATTTCATTTTGAAAATTTGCGAACAAATCGAAACATCCCTGTACTTTGTTTATTCTAGAACTTATTTCTTTCACAACATTAAGAAATGAATTATTCGTGTCTATCCCTTTTAAAAAAATTTCAAAACGAATTAAAGACCCTTTAACCTGGCCTCTTTTCAATTTAGGAATCCTCAATTCTTCTGCCATTCTACTTTGAAAAATAAAAAAATCTGAAATTCGCGCCTAGTCAATAAACCTTACCTCAATTGATAAATAGCGAGTAATAATCATCATTCGGTACAATATCTGGCAGAAGAAACACTTTGCACTACAAATAAAATGAAATATGAAGAAGGAATGGACTCACAGGAATTATGTACTCGTCCCAGCTTCTAATCAAACTGCAAACTGCAATCACCGGCGAAATCGGCCACTCGACAAAACCATGAAAATCCAAATCCGGATCGTCCGGACCAAATATTGTCGACGAAATCACTAAACCGTGAAAAGTGGACTGTACTTTTGATGTAAACGAACTACCATTGATGCCTAATCAAGCTAATAATTTTTAAAAATATTTAAAAATGAAATAAAGCACTTGGCTCTCAGTTCCGTCTCTCAACATTGTATCCGTCTCTCTCCGTTCTTCATCGGATTCCAGCACCACGTGATATAGTCGTGAAAGAATAAAATTGTTTTGTAGAGACATAGGCGTACTTTAGTTGTATTTTAGATTGAGTCCCTAATACCTCAACTAGTTAGGAATGTATGCCTAGGGCAATGCTGACGATATCGTCAGAATGGATACTGGAAAGTATCAGTCCAAAACAATCCCTTTGGTTATACACAGCGATAGTAAACCCTTCAATTCCGTAGGGAGCCCGCTGTGGTAGCCAAAGGTTGAACAAATGACAACCAGAGGAAGACTGGCTATGCTCGCGGTCACTGGTGCAATGTCCAGCACATCTACCATTGGCATGGAGTTGGTACTTAATCTCCCTCCAATGCATTTGCACATTGAGGTGGAGTCAAGGATATAAGCCTCCAGACTAAAGTGCTTGGGCCTATGGAAGGGCAATAACCTAGGCCACTCCAACATGATGGAAGTCATAAAAATCGACACATCTGAGACACCGTTGGACAAAATGACTCCAACCTACTTTTTTGATGGAACATACACCACCATCATACAAGATGGGAAAGTAACATTGAAGGCAATACCAATATTGGTGAGAGGATAAATCTGATACACAGGTGTATATGAGACAAGTAATGGAGTAGGGGATTGAATTCACGAGAATAGAAGTGACCAAATGATATAGGTCTGAGCCTCTGTAATCAAGCCTTAATATTCCGAACCAAAGTAATGACTGTTTGCGTATTCAAGAAAGATATTCTCTTCGACAGTCAGTTGGCAATAAAGGCGCTGCAATCATGCAGGTTCTCTTCCAAACTAGTATGGGTTACTAACAAAAACCTCAGAGAACTAGGAGCTTAAAACAAGATGCAACTTCTTTGAGTACCAGGTCACAGAAGAGAAAATACAATTTAAAAAATATTTTTAATGGATTCTATAGCTGGTAAAAACTCTGTTGGCAATTTCTTCTTTTTTGTTTATCTTCTAATCTAAAAAAATATTTAAAGTCGAACTGCAACCAATAGCATTGCCGTTTCACATCACAATCAACCCGATTACAATACGCCCTTTGGCTGATTGGGTTCGGGAGAGTACGTCACAAAGAGCGCCAATATCAGTATCTTTGAAATTTGCTGATTTTTAGAAACGAATGAGAACAGCTGTTATTGAAATTTGACCCCAAAAATATTTTCTGAGTCAATTTATGAATGCGTTGTGTATTTCAAGGAATATTTGGAGAGATAATTTTTTTTGTGTCATCGCCTATACCTACTTGTTTATTAGCTTCTGCATGTACGAAGCTACTCTACTTAATTTTTTTTTGTTTTTTAATAAAATGGAAAATTATATTTCGGATTATCAGTTCTTAAGAGATCTACTCGCAACTATTTTTGGTTTAAAAAAAAACTGAATTATAACATAAAATGTCGAAACGGTCAGATCATTGTAGACCTAAAAAAAGGAAAGGAGCTTCAGAAGGTAGTAATTGAAAAGTTATATAACAACAAATTTAGATAATTTGTTACTGTTACAACTGGAGAAACTACTGTAAATAGTTAATCTTTCACATCATGAGTCTTGTCATTAACAAATTGCGGGAGTTTCTGAATCTTCATTTCCACACCAATGACGAAACAAATTCGGTGAATTCACCAACACCGACAACTGTGTCAATTGAACAACAACAGTTTTCAAACCCGGAAGACATGTCAAACGATACCGCCGATTATTTTCATGATAATTTCACAGAAAATTACTTGATTCGTGAGGAACCTGAAGATTTTCAAAATAAAGAACCTGACTTTTTTGATGCACCCAGAATCTACAAAGAGAGTAATAAATCAGTAACTATGTATTTCAGCAAAACATTTTTTTATTTACTAATTAAAGAACACTTAAAGCATCGAAAGAAAATGGTTGCTGTACTCGTCTTCCAAAAACTCTGTTTTTTTGTTTTTCATGCTGTTTATTTAATTCTTCTGATGTTAATCTAAGCTCTCCAAATGGATGTAACGATTGGAAGCACATTAATCACATAATTTTCACACATGAAAATTGCACAGCACATATGCAATCTATCATAGTTTATCTGACCGAAGTAAAGCGATTGGTAGAGTGGATATAGACTTATTATCTCAACATCAATAAGAAGTGGATTACTGGAGAAATTTACCTAAACTGATTGTAGCTGTTGTAAAATTTTTAACATGGGGATAGCTTCCGTTTTGCGGTAACAATGAAATTCAAGGATCTTCCAACAATGGAAATGATTTGAGATGTGTGGAGTTATTGAGTGAATTTGATCCATTTCTTAAAGATCACTAAAATATAAAATAAAATCTGGGAATCCCGGAAAATGTAACATATCAGCGACTATTATGTAATGAATTTATTGACGTAATGGGAGAACAGGTCCTAAAAATGAAGCTAAATCAGCAAAATATTTTTCCATTAGCGTTGACAGTGCGCCCGATCTGTCTCATGTTAACCAGCTAACTCGATAATTCGATTCGTAATATAAGACTGTGTTCCTATCGAAAGGTTTCTGAGATGTATACCTATTAAAGAGCATAAATCTGAGTAATCAGCAGAAATCATCTTGTAATAAAGCCACACGGCAATACTTCAATTATTTCGGGAAAGTATACTAGTATTCAAGTAATAATTCAAGGAGAAATGTAAATTAGCCATCTATGGTACCCACCACACAGAAAATAATCGGTACATGAATACAATGAAAAACAGTGATTCAATGAATAGTTTCATCAATATTGGTCCAATGAACGAGATCGTTATGTCAATGTATCACTGGTTATTGATACTGTGGATAAGGATGTTCATAATATTAATGAATACATTCATTAATTGCATGATCAAGTACATTAAATGCGTTCGTTATATTAACGAATCCCATCCATTAAATGAGTGAAAAGTATTCAGTCGATTGATGATTCCTTTTCATAATATTTTCTTTCTTGGAGTGAATGCTGAATTATTGATACAATGAATTAGTTCATTGCGACGAGGGATATTTTACATCAATTCATTGAATCGGTCATTGACTTAATGAATGTTGGTCGTTATTATGATGGAGTTTTCTTGAAAGCAATTAATTACATTCGTCGATTCAATTATGGGTGTACATTAAATTAATGAATTGTTTTTTTGTTTCGAGATGTTATTGACTTGTGTTTATTTTCCTAGAGAATTATTGATGCATCTTCTATATAGGAAGGTATACATGTTCGCTCTGATGAAAAACTGTTCAATGCATTCGATACTTTAGCTGATAACGATACACTAGATGAAAGAATAAATAACGAGCTTGTTATTAAAAATATTGTTATATACTTCTGAAAACAACAAATCCAGCTTATCCACACATGTAGTGAATGAAAAATAAAATTCATGAGAATATTAATTTATATATAAACTGAAGGTACAACACAGCCGAAAAAAGTACATTGAATATAAATCCTATTATTATTATTTCTATAAAAACTACCAATTGAAGTATTTTAATTAGGAGTACAAACTTTGCAAAATAAAAGAATAACAAATAGATACGCAAAATACAAAATTCAATCACAAAAATGTTATGGTCCAAATCCAATATTTCGATTATTCAAAGAAATTATTGAATCATTCAATGCTAGATGAAATTCAAGTGACCGGCACATAGGCCACTTGATCAACCGGACAAGATACTATCTGAATTGCTGATGGTTGAACCTAAAACGGGTAAAATTTCAAGGAATGAAACCTTAATGATTTACGATATCGGTACCTAATAATAAAAACGTATTTTCACTCATAACTGTCTTGCTTATACTATGCAGTAATGTTTTCACTTCTTTGTTTTTCACAGTTTGAGAACAGCGTAACTACCCAGCAGTCCATTTGCATTGTCATATGAAACTTTGAAATCCATATCAATCTTCAAAAAAGAAAAATAAGTATACTGAGCCCTAGTTAGCTATATGTATACTTACAGCTTACCAGATAAAATCCAGAGGGTCGTTGGTATGGAGGTCCGTTCTTAAATAAGTCTGCTATCCTACTTCTAAATATTTGTTTTGGTTTATACTAGCTACAAAATTTCTAGCATTCATCAAATTCTTCTGAAATCGAATTAATCGTCATATTTTTACCATATTCTGAAGTCTTTCCGACTGCCCTCAGCATTGAGGTCTGGATCTGAAAAAACATGTGATAGTACCTAACATGTATATATCATAGTAATTCAAGATTTTACCTGATTTTATTTCCTATTTGTTTGTCTTCTGAGCGTTCACCCTAATATGCTCTTCAAATTAGGGCACTTATTATACAATTTTTTCCATTTACTCGTTCGATAATATTTCTGTAAGAAACATGAATGAATTTATTAATTAAGAAATATTCTATCTTCATATTATTCCTTTCTTTCCACTTCCCGGTAGAAAATCTTGCCAAAATCTCTCACGTCGATAGCTCTTTGACAAAGACATTTGAACACCCTCATCTTCACAGTATTGTGCTACAGTTTTCATTGACAATTTCCTCTGTTCATTTTAAACCCTACGTTCGCAGTTCAAACGCAACTAAATTTATAAACATCCCAAAAGTGACTAGACCGCCCACTACACGTCCCTACCACATTGTTCTTGACTCACTCTTCACTTAGATATTCACCGCCTCAACGAACACGTTCATTAATGGAATGAATGGATTCTTTATTCGATGATCAGTACATTCATATCATGAATTTATGTAAGCTCATTTACATTCGATGAACTCCAAGAATCAATAGGAATATACGTATTCAAACATTTTTCATTGCTTCAAAGAATCCTGTACATTGAGCCAACGAATGAGTAAGTGTCAGTGAACAAAGAATTAATACACGGTAATTATTAATATAATGAACCATATTCAATAAAATGGCCATTGTAGTGCTTTGGGACAATGAATTCTGTTTGTTGATGTAATGAAAAATTCCACATTGTTTCAGTGTGCCATTTTCTTTACCTCAATGAACTTTTCCATTGTCGCAACGAAACCATTTCATAGGTCTGAGCAACGATCATAATTGATATCAATAAACTTGTATTCATTGTATTAATAAATACCCATGTTTTTCAGTGAATCCAAATTTAATGGTTGGATGAAAAATGTATTGTGCCAATGAACGGAGAGGTAATAAACGGTTTCAATTGATATAATGTACCACATTTTTTTCAGTGCATGTGCGGAACATTCACTAAACTTCTGGAACTGGAATACCTACATTTACTAGAATATTTCAAAATTGAACATTCGCTGGTTTTCGACAACCCGACAACCACCGAAAGTTCAAAATCACCTGTCGTGAAAGTCTACCTTCTCAGACATTTGAAAATTGTTCATATTGAAAAAAGAAACTTTTAGTATTTTGGAAATATACCATATTCTGAGAGAGAACAAAATTGAAGACACATTTCCAATTGTTCTTAGGCATGATGGTAACTAACTGCAGAGGGGTACGCTCCTTCCCCAAATCGAAAATGATAAAAATTAGTTAAGAAGTACAATGCTTCAAGAGATATTTGTCGTTGACGTCCATAAAATGTGATATGCTCAAAAACATAGATTTTGAAAAAGTGATTTTTAAAAATGATGCAATTAACTTGGAGTTTGCTGTTCTCAACTTAAAAAACATATGTATTGAGGGTGTGTTGAATGCATCAGATCACAACAGATCAAAACTACCTTTGTTTGTATATATAGACCACCATCCGGAGATTTTGAACGGTTTTTAGACCTACTTGAACGCTTATCAACAATAGTATGCAAGGGGAAAGATAAGGTAATTATAGGAGGTGATTTCAATATTAATTTTCTGATGGGAGGCTCAAATGTGAACCTTCTAGAGGACTTATTTTCCTCGCACAACATTGCGTGTACAGTATCTGAGCCAACCCGAGTGACAGCCTTCTCAAGTACTTGCATTGATAATATTCTCATTACCGAACTGGCAGATTTCAAGGTGAAGATCAAGGATTTCCACCTATCTGATCACTATGCCCAAATCATTGAATTTTCCATAAAAAATACCAGAAAAAACACCCCTGCGCCAACTTCTCACTATAGAAGTTTAATAGAGGAAAATATCTCAGACTTCAAAATATTATTAAGAAATGAGAATATATACAATGAAACATGTCCAAATGAAGGATACAATATTTTTCACCAAATCGTTCAATATTATATCGAATTTTCTTTTCCACTGAAACGGTCAAATCAAAGAAAAAAAAATCAACTCTAGCCCGCTTACCCCTGAGCTCCTTAACCTCAAGAATATGGTACCTCTTCACTTGGAATGTGCAAGAGAAAACGAAAATTGTAAGGGCATCTGTCACCAAGTTACTAAAACATACAGGGAGAAACTAAAGCAGAATAACCAAAGACATATTGAACAGAAGATTAGCAGTTCACACAACAAACCAAAGGATATGTGGCAAACTATAAACACCATTCAGAAAAAAAAATAACAAACCGAAATATATGTTGTGGTGTCATGTTTTGATATGGCCAATAATTTCAATGCCCACTTTACTCAAACTGGAAAACAAAAGGACATTGATCTCAGTTTTGTGGAAAATATAGTGGCACTCTGACCAAACTCAATTTTTTTTCCATCCAATCACTGAAAAATATCTTTCTGAAATTCTAATGCACACGGACATGATCATATCTCAAACAATCTTTCGAAAAAATGCGTAGAGGAATTAGGTTATCCCTTGATCCATCTGATAAATATATCTATGGAACAAGGAGTATTTCCTGTAGAATTAAAATCTTCACTCATCACTCCAATCTTCAAAAAGGGCGACTCTTCTAAATATGAGAACTATAGAAGAATAGGTCTTCTTTCTAATGTATCCAAGTTGTTCGAAATGAATATTAAAAATCAGTTACTAGCATTCTTCCTTAGAAATGAACTCCTTTCGTAAAACCAACATGGTTTCATGCAAGATAGAAGTACCGAAACAGCCTAATATGATTTAATTGAGCATGTTGTAGCAGCCTTGAATGGCAAATTACAGATTTGTGGTTTGTTTATTGACTTCTCTAGGGCGTTTGATTGTGTCGATCACTACTTACTGATCCAGAAAATGCATCGATATGGAGTCCGTGGAGTTGCTCAAGACTTGATGAAGTCATACCTACAGGATAGGTCACAATGTGTAATAGTTCAAGATACCCAGAGTCAGTCCTTGCCTTGTAAACAAGGAGTACCACAGGGATCCATACTCGGGCCACTGCTTTTTCTTATATATGCAAATGACTTGATAAGCTATCTTCAACTCTCTTGTCACTGACCACAATGCAGTAACACTTGCAGAAACAACAGAAACCATTTATGAGAGAGGATATGGGCCGATAAAAACCATTTAGCACTCAATATCAGCAAAACAGCAAAGGTAAAATTTACAATTCACAACACCACCGAAACTTTCAAAATCTATAAAAACAGCCAACTAGAGGTGACATCCAACTCAGTAACTGCTGGGTCTTACTCTAGATTATAAACTTACTTGGAGTCTTCATATTGATTCACTATGTGATAAACTGAGAAAAAATTGTTACGCATTGAGATTTATGTCAAATCATTGCGAAAAGGAAGTTCCATTGAATTTGTAACATGCCACTATTGGCTGTCACTTGCGCTATGCAATCTTGAACTGGGGTATGGGTATGGGGTATATATATATATATATATATATATATATATATATATATATATATATATATAAAAACTAGAAGTTCGGGTTGAACCGCGTCTGAAATTTGTTGAAATTCGACGTTTCGGCTCCGATTTTGGAGCCATTTTCAAGAATAAGAAGGATGGGTATAGTGAGGAAACGTGATTCTACACTGAGGTCTCAGTCTGCCTACTCCTCAGGTATTATCGCGTTAGGATTTTGTGACTTGACGTCGGGGTCTCAATCTGCCTACTCCCCAAGTCTCGTCACTGTCTCTCTCTAAGGTCTCAATCTGCCTACTCCTTCGAGAGAACTGAGGATTTGCGGGTTGTGGTCCTATATTTATACTAGGTTTAATGACCGTGTGGGCGGGGCTGGCGCGTGATGAGCTTTGTGCGGGAACTGGGTTGGCGCTAGAGCTGTGTGCGGGAACTGGGTTGGCGCGGAGTGAGGGGATGTGAGCAATGAGAGGCTTCCACGTATTGGGAAGTCTACGTCCATCGTCGCGGGTATTGAGGCAATTAGGGCGCTTCTCTATCTCCTATGATCCTGGTTTGCAGAGTTTTCTCGGTGGCAATTGTTTTGGTGTTTTTGAAGTCTATTTTGTGGCCTGTGTCTTCACGATGTTTATAAATAAATAGACTTCAAAAACACCAAAACAATTATATATATATATATATATATATATATATATATATATATATATATATATATATATATATATATATATATATATATATATATATATATATATATATATATATATATATATATATATATATTGTTATGAAAATAATTGTATGTAAGAATTTGAGAGAATATTATTATTATTATTATTATTATTATTATTTTTATTCATTTTGTATTTTTTATGACCAAAACAAGATATAGAAAAATTCAATATAGCAAGAATCAACTAGTATACCAAACTCAAATTCTGGAATCGTTCACATAAGGTATTAGTGGTTTCCATTTCATGCAAAACTTGGATCTTATATCATACGGAGTATCTGAAAAATACGTCTCCTTTCGTATCTTTGATAAATAACTATAAATATTTTCTACTTGTATATTATTTAATTTTCGAACTTAACTAAACAGTTTGAATGAGTTCCTATACTACACCACTCAATAGAGCATAAAATGGTTGCGTTTTTAACAAAAACACTAGTAGAAAACTGAATGTGCCATCACATGAAAGATAGTCCGTAGTTATATTTTGTTATATTTTCGACTCGCAACTGTCATATATCAATTTGATATAAACAATTAAATACCAACAAAAAATGTGTTTATTGTATTGTTTTGCTTATAAAATGAAAACTAATAGAGCTATGAGAAGAATTGTAGTTAATTGAAATACGAAGAAAATGGAATGTTTCACAACCCTATCGGATCATTAGTAACAATGCGTTCACAAAGAAAGCTGGTTACAAGCGCTTGTTGGCAAGCGCTTGCAAGCTCCAACCGGCGTGAGAAAAGTCCACATTCAAATACATTCACAGACAAAGCCTGTCCTGGCTAGCAAGCGCTTGCTACAAGGTCTGACAAGCACGCAAAAACGTTTTGCTCTTGTTTTCCGGCTCTTGTTGACCGAACCAGTCAGTGACAAACAACTGTGCAGTATGGATGTCGATGAACTGATATCGCAAGTCTTTAGAAGAGGGGCCATTTGGGACAAACGCCTCAAACTACATGCTAATAGAGTTCACGTGGATAAGTTGTGGAAGGAGATAGCTGACGGTAAGAAGAATATTTTACCATCAATTATTAAGGTACTAAGAATTATTAGAAGATGTATTGACTTTACATTTAAAGTAAAGGAAGATTCTGATAATTTTTTACTGGCTCATTTAACAAACCTTTTTGATGTACAGTAGAATTTATGGTTGAATAAACCATGTAGATTCAAAGTTTGGTTAGGGTGTAATTAAACAAAACGTCTCGTCTGTACTATGACAGTAATCATCCGTTGTACAAGAAAGAGTGAACATTACAAGTATAACATGAAATAAATTGTACAAAATAAAATAGTGCAGAAGGTAAACTTGTTGTCAAATAATTATTCTTAATATTTTATTCGAAATTATTCTAACTTAAACTTTACCTTATACACGGTTTTATATTTTGTTATATTTTATATTTTTACTATTTTTGTACAACTGATGATATATGTTACGGTACATCATATAAAGTAGTGTTTCATGTACATTCAAAGTGTAATTTAAATGACAAGTATTGAGATACACTTTTAGTCTGTGAAAACTAATGGATTGTTGGCGAAGTATGTCTTAAACAATTCTTTCACACTTGAGCCTGCGTTTGTTGGTCTTCCAAACGCACATTCAACATACTTTCTCATTCTTGATAACCTTTTGTTGAACATTTCTTCATCAAAGCTCAGTACGTTCTTTTTGTATGGTTTTAGGAGGTAAACCAATAGTGGATATGCATCATCACCCACAAACACATATGGTGCTTTAACATTAGTACCAGGTAAATATTCGGAATTACGAATGTCGAGACTATTGGTTCACATCAGTCTGAAAAGTTAGATGCTTCAAAGGTTTTATCATCATTTTGTTTGCCACACCCTCCAACGTCAATTACAATGAACCGGTAATGTCCATCTACTAATCACTGCAATACTATTGAGAAGAATTGTTTGTAGTTGTAAAACATGGATTCTAATCCTAAGGGCATTTTATTCTTACATGCTTATCATCCAAACATCGTATTGACTTAGGGAAGTTCCATATAGGGAGTAGGAATCATTAGCAATCTCGACAAACTGATTCTTTGAAGGCACAGGCATGTGGAGAAGCTGCATTACTGTCCAAATCGGTCACAACTTCCGTTACAATATTGCTGACAGTACTAACACCAACACGGAAAGTAAATAAGATTGTCCGAAATGATGATCCAGTAATCAAATACCTAAAAAAAAGTGGTAGCAAGCAATATTAAAAGCTCAAGCTAAAAGCTTAAAAGTGCACATACACCACAGATGTATCGTTAACCATAGACAATGTCAATGTTTTTCTTTGTTTCAGATCAGGCGCTGAGGAAGAAATGGAAATATCTGCGAGACAAGTAGGCTAAAGAGCTTTCCAAATTAGTACGTCCCACATCCGGAGCAGGAGCAGATGAACTTATTACATGCAAGTGGCAGTATTTCAATGCACTTTCTTTTTTGAAAGATATTGTAAAGGCTTGAAAAAACTCTGGTAACTGTTCCATGCTTGAAACATCAAGTACAGATGAAATTGTTGAACAGTAGAATACCAGTCCGGCCATACACGACGAGGAGGAATATACTGAGCATGAAAACATGACACAAGATCAGTGCAATGTATCCATCAAAGATAATGACGAGATCCCTGCACCAGCTGGTCCATCTGAAACTGAGGAAGAAACTTCAAAAGCAAAAAGAAGTATACGACACACTGTGGAGAGAGTCAAACAAGTGAGACGTGATGACTATACGGCGTCCATTCTAGAAATTGAGACACAAAAATTACAAATTTTGCCTCAGAGGAAAAGCACAAAAGAAGACAAGGAACCTGAGGATGAGCATTCATTACTCTTCAAAACACTTTTGTCTCATGTAAGAAAGATTCGTCCAGAACATATCTTTCCGTTTCGTGCAAAAATTGAGGATATAGTCCATCAATTTGCGTACCGTCTTACAGTGTTGGGTTTACACCTACAACAGCACTCTATTTTCATCTGTTAGTACTTCAAACCAGAGCGTATCCATAGATGAATATGGAGGATATCAAGGTCACGAAAATTAAGACTTCTTCGGACTTGCCCGGTTGCTACATTTCAAATGACAAAACGAATGCGAGAATCCTTCAAAGTAAAATTTACAAGAATATAAAATTATTGTATGTATTACATCCAGTTTTGTTACAATGTCATTCCGTTAATTTCTGTTTTGTTTATGCAGTAGTAAAAAAATGACATTACCCACATATTTTGTTTTTTTCCTTGAATGTTCAATAACGTAATCAATAGCACGAAATATAACATATATGTTTGAAGATAACAAACAAACTCAATCAATATCTTTATTTAGCTAAAACTTAATAAATATGGGTTTGGTTAGTCTCAGAAACAATATCTTAAAACATTCAACAGGTGTTTTGAACCACCCTGTATACTATTAGATGTGTTATATTGTATAACTAGTTGTAAGATATATTCTATAGATACATGTTATGATAAGTTTTTTTTTTACAAAAATCAAAGATACTGTAAACTCACCTCAAACAAATAACTAGTCGTTCTTCGTCATGGATAGGTTGATTATGCCAATTTCCCCTACACTTGACGAAAACATTTTCAATTTTCTTGAGCTTGTAAGTAAACGTGGTTAAGTCCATTCTCATATAAGAAAAAAACCTCACTTTGTCCAATTTCAATTGAGGAAATAGATGGTGGTATTCCCCAAACCTCTTCCGCGGTTAATTGCATGAACACCGACTTTCCTTCTAGGAATTTTTAATTCGACATTTTCAAGCAAAAATAACTTGGCATTTCTTATGAAAGTATTGAATTATGTGTACTTTATATGTGCACAAAACAGGCGCTTTCGAATCGTTAGTTTTGGCACAATTGTAATTTAAAGTTTTTTTTGCACTATCTTGCAGTGTGCCTGGATGCTCTAGTGATAGCCCGATTTCAATTTTGAAAGTAAAAGTATAGTTCTACAAAATGTATATTTTCATTTTGCGCTACGATGATGCGAAATGGGTGAAAAATGTATGCAAACATGACTGTAAACGGTCGAGCCCTCGTTAGCTGCCGAGTGGTAGGAGAGTCCCGGAGATGAGGCAAATTCTTCTAATGAACGGATTACGTGATAGTACGCTTCCCTTTATTTCCCGCAAGCATTTTTCACCTACACACATACAAATTACTTCTCAACTTAACAATTTCAAAAGTATTGAATCAATTGTCTTGAATTGATAGAATCGTATCTATGAAGAAAATTTGGTTATTTTGATCATATCGAAAGTTTTCTATGAAAACTTTGATACTCTTGAGCAATTTTCTGATTCTGATGGTGATGAGAAACCGACATGTTTGAACTGCAAAAGAAAGAGAAAATGCACAAAGTCTCTATTGATTCAGAAATTCCCCAAAATTTTAGTTATCCATTTAAAAAGATTCTCTCAAACACAAAGATTTAGAGGAAAATTGAATATAACCATTGATTTTCCTCTGGAAGGTTTAGATTTGAGCAACTACACTGCAGACAATGTAGCCCCTTGTCGCTATAACTTGTACGCAGTGACGAATCACAGCGGGACTACCAATAGCGGACACTACACTGCTTACTGCATGGCACGAATACAACGATTCCGTAGTTTTACCGATTCATTCAAATTCCCTTGTCAGCGGAAAGGCATATATACTCTTCTACGAGCAGGAAGACACTTATCACATGTTCGAAATTATACTCAGTTTTATTTTATGAATATTATTATTGTACTTTTTATTTATTTTTTCTTTGGTGTCTTGGCATCGACTGCTATGGTCATTAGCCACGTGTTCTGGATAGGCCTTGTTACTAACTCCATGCGCCACCTTAGGAGCAGCACTGTTAATTGGAACGCAACAGTGAATCGTGTAGGACTCACCCCAGTCCAGCCACGAGATTTGAATAATTTAATCGGTCAAATTAAATTAAAAAATCCCAAGCCCCAACTGGGGCTCGAACTCCGGACCTTTCGACCCAAAGTCGTACGCTCTAACCACTGCGCCACGCCCCGGCATAGTATTTTTTATTATATATTAAATTGTATTGAGAGAACTAGAGTATTCATCAAAATATTTTGTGTATTTTAGTACAAAATATTCCATTTTCTCCTTTCAGGATAATATTATTCTCAAAGTATACTAATATTATCTTCAGATAACATTTCTGATGATTTAATTTTGAAATTTTTCAAATACTCAAGACAAATAAACATTTCTGCTGGCTGAGAAAATCGAGTAATCGACTATTCTACAATCTGGTTGTGATGAAAATTTAGAAATTTTCCGATGAATTACTCAACACTGCAACCTACTTTTGACCAGAACTGCTTTAGTCATTTCGAAATGAAGGAATTAATTTGCGATGGTATTTACTTATTGAAATTATTATAAAATGGATTGATCATCAAAAACTTAACAAAATAATTATTCCTTACAGTACGTGTACAAAAACAAGTTTTTATTCAGATTTGCATGAACACAAACAAGTTCTCGAGATAATGCAGCTTTTGTTATTCCAAGAATATAATTCTTTTATATATAATCTATAATTCTATTCTTTCAAATGGAGAATTTAAAGTTCTCAGTAGTAGGTAATTTCTTGGATAGAGCAAATGTATTTCTTGGATAGAGAAAACGTAATTTCTTGGTAAGAGAAATCATAATTTCTTGGTCAGAGAAATCGTAATTCCTTAGAAAGAGGAAATGTAATTTCTTGGACAGAGAAAAGCAAAAATGTTTTAATGAAGTAAATCACACTGAAAAAATAGATTTCTTCGAATAAACAAACATTTTATAAATTATATATAACAGAATAATTTTCTTAGAACAAAACAGGTTGTTTTATGATTAAAATTTTTTTGTGTGTGTGTGCATTTCTTTAAACAAAACAGCTGACTAGAATCAAAACTGGAAAACAACAAAACAACACCAGACACGGTAGATACACCTAATATTAAAGAGAATCTGGTCAAAAAGAAGGAACTACGAAGTACGAAGAGTATAACTGATCTTGTCAAATAATGTTCTTGCTGAAAGGTATTTGAATGACATTCATAATGCAATTATATAACAATACATAGAATATACCTACTTCACAGATAGAGAACAGGTTCTGCAGATAACCTACAAAGTCAACCTTTACAAGCTCAATAATTTAGATTTGGGTTGAAAAAATGAAACATGTAATATAAGCGAACATCATTTTACTAATCCTTTTTATTCAATTTATGAGTCAAATTAAGAAATTTCTTACAAAACTTTCTGGGTTCAATGAATATTAAGAATATTTTCTCTTACATCAATACAGGACTTTTTTTTCAGACCAAGAAATGATATGTTCTCAAATTGAAATATTATTCACAAACATTTCTCAACCCAAGAAAATATTTTGTTATATTTTCTTACTTCAATGAACACACAATTTTGAAATTGTTTTCGTTTGTTTTCGGCAGACATCGATGCGATGAACTGCTATCTGTGTCCTTTTCAGCCATTTCATTTTGGTTTTCGAAACGTGATAGTTTTTACGCAGCGGCCGGTAAATAGGTTATAGTATATTGTGCAACGAGCATGGAATGTCACTCATTTCTCACTAGTATGAAAATTACGGTACGAGCAGAAGGTGAGTGCCGTAAATCATACGAGTGAGAAATGGGCACTCCATGCAACCCAGTAAACACAAATCGATCTCAGAGATGTTAGTGGACCTCACATTCATGTTCCACGTCACTCCTATGAGTCGAGTTGCGACTCGTATCGACATCTCCAGATCTTCTATTTTGGGCCCTTTTGGTCGTTTTTTGCTTTACATTGTGATTCCAAATATGACTCAAAGTTAGGTGAATGTGACGATTTATTGCACATCTAAATTGGAGTCACATTGAGGTAACATTATAATCACAATGTGAAGTTGAGTAAATCATCCACATGCTCTCAATGCGAGGTGCTTTTCGATTCTTTTTGCGTAACACATTCCGATTGATGAAGATATCAAATGAGAAGACTAACAGCCGTACACAGTAAAAATAAAAATCTTGAATTGAAGAATAATATCTCGGATCAAAGAAATCCCTGTCTCCTATATTCATGAAGAAATATTTTCACACGCGGAGAAATACATTATCTCATTTCAAATTCAGTACTTTCTTTAATAGGATAAAATATAATTTCCCATGAAACTCTGGGTGTATTCAAAAGAAACACTTCTAGTTTTTTAGACAAAGATACCAGATATGATTACTTTGAGATTAGATTATTCTTTGCTCAAAGAAAGTCATAATTTCAAGTAGATATTGCTAAACATTTGAAACGATAAAAAATGCTCTTTGAATAAAAATTTAATGATTTTGTGTTGAATTAGGCATAAAGCTTATTTGAAGAAAATTGAAAACTTAATTCAAGAACACTCAATGTTCTTGTTTGAAAACTTTTGGTTTACTCCAATTAAGAAATATCACTTATTCAATTAGAAAACGTAGGAAACTTCGGAAGAGATAAATCAGTAGTTTCACTGAAAGTAAAATAACTCCACTCAAGATAACGTTCGAAGACCCACTCTCTTGTATGGATATAACTGGTTCACTCAAATAAAAAAAATTACATATATTATATTGAGTACTTCAACATCTTCCATTGAGAAAGACCATTTCTCTTGCTGGAAACTTTAGAAATAACTCTACTAGTGATTAACTGAGTCTCTTGTTTGAAGAGCAACTCTCAAATCAATGTTATTGATTTTCTTAATTGAAGACTTACAAGTTCTGATGAGATAAATTAGTTGTCAGTTGATTTAAAATCACTCTGTTGAACTGTTGCTATTTTTTGGAGCAGAACCACTTTTTCCTGAAAAATGGCTACATTTTATTATAATACACGAACACTAACCATTAAAAACCTGTAAAAAAACCTGACAATAAATTCTTGATCCGAGTCTTTTCTACCAATATGTATCCAATATAAAAGGATACAAGACATGTTTTCAATATCGGCATATTTTCTTAAATTACCTACAGTTAAACACTGCTTCTATTTTCAAGTATTTCACAAATCATGAATAGTTTTTTGTGAAGAGCCAGAATAGGTGTTTGAAGATTGTCTGATCTAATAAAAGAATTATTAATTTTTTCAATATTTTATTTCCGAAATATAGTCAAACAGTATGTCTGATTACAATATATCATATTATATATTATTCTATGTAGGGTAACTATTTTTAAGAAACTAAATAGGAAATTTGGATTACAAAGAAAAAATAACAACACATTGTTAAAATTATCCTGACAGTTTACTACCTTCATGGCCCTGACACATTACAGAAATTCAATTCATACTAGGAATTATTCTTATAGACGGAGAGCCAGAGCCGAAATTTTTTTCTGAATGTATTAAAGCTGATTTTTCGTTTTAATCAGTTATTATAGTCGATGTGTACACAAACATACTCTGGTCAGTGAAGCGAATCGTAGAACAGGTGACTCAGGTGCGACATCAAAGATGTAGCATTCACCAAGGTAACGCAATAAATTCATTAAAGCAGAAATTTTTTATGCAACTTCTTTAATGCATATAATTTAAAGTTATAGGTCAGTCACTCATATATTAGAACAGAGCTGGTCAGTGAGTCCGAATATACAGGGTTGTGTCATAATTGTATGCCGATCTTGAAGGGTGATAATGATTTTGAGAAAAAAAACACGCTTTGGGTTTTTCTTTCCAGTTTAGTACATGCAAAGTATTCATTAAAATAATTATTTTCCATGATAAAGGCTTTCCAAATTTCCATCAGTGGCGTCCCTGTTAACATGCCCTTCCATATTTTTGATCAAAATATTGATGTGCCACTCTTTTTACCAAATAAATATATTTTTTTAATTGCCCTCAAAATAAAAGTTAAAAAATAAATTATCATCTTCACATAAAAATGGTCTCCTGCCTTTTTTTCGTCCGGCAAACCGTTCTCTGCCTAAAAAATAAAATGACTTTATTTGCTTGTACCTATGCCAGTTTTTGTTAGTCTCAATTTTGTTTTTTAAATAGAAAATTGTTCGACAGACGAAAAAAAAAGACAAGAAACCATTTTTGTAATGTGTTAGAGAACAAGTACAAAAATGCTTTGAAAAAAACAGAGGTGATTTTAAATATTTTGTACATAAATATGGCAGGCATGTTAACAGAACGCCACTGATGGAAATAAGGAAAATATCATGGAAAAAATGTATTTCTATGAGTACTTTGCATGTAATGAATTGGGAAAAAAAACAAAGTGGTTTAAGAGATATTAGGGAGACACTGATTTTTTTTTGTTAAATTTCAACATCCTGTATCTCATAAATAGAGCGGTTGCGGAGCTATGTTATTACACATATTTTTTCTTAAAATCAGTCAAGGATTATTACCCTCCAAGATCAGCATTCAATTATGAAACACCATGTATATTCGGACGACTGACATAACTTTTATTGATATGCATTATAAAAGTTGTATAACAATTTTCAGCTTTAATAAAATCATTGTGTTACTTCGGTGAATACTACATTTTTTATGTTGCCTTAGTCACCAGTTCTACGATTCGCTTCACTGACCAGAGTATGTTTGTGTACACATCAACTATAACTAATTAACAAAAAATCAGCCTTAATAAATTCAGAGGGAATTTCCGGCTCTGCTTCTAGGACCGCTACTTTTTATATATTCAAATCAAATTGAATTTGCCATCAAGTAATCAAGAGTGGCGGGACCTATCATGTACTATCAAAAAGCTTTTCTGTCAAAATAGCTTCTGAAAGTTAGCTTTAAACTAAAACAAATAAAATATTTCTATTGGCATTTTCGTAACAAGAAACTATGTCAATAAACTTAACACAAATAAGAGATAACATTCCAAAACAATAAAATATCACTAAATAATACAATTCCTCCCAACTAGAGAACCGGTACATGACTTTAAAAATTTTGATTTCCTCGCATATTAAATGAGTTTGGTACTATACAGGCCCCAAAAAATAATCTATCAGTCAATCATTGAGTACCTTTGGCGTTTCCAGTAATTTCAAACAAATCAATGAAAATCGCACTGTTCAAAAATACTACTGAACAGCTTATTTTGCTTTCAATGCTCATTCCAACAATTGTTTTTAGCGACAGGTTGAAGGAATCGCTTATACAGGGTGACCCAGGGTTAAACCGCTAAACGTTCAGTGTCGGTTTTTCAGGTGAAAATAAGAGTTTTTCTTCATATAAGCATGTGTCCTAACTTGCATCGTTTTCAATATACAGAGTGTCAAAAATTTTACAAAAAATATATTGTTTTTCATTCCAAGTACTTCAAATAAGCCTTTTATTACTGCAAATAATCAGGCCAAGTTTCATCAAAATCAGCCGAAAAGTTTTTGAGTAATGAATAAAAAACTGATTTTTTCTAAAAACTTTGACACCCTGTATCTCGAAAACGAAGCAAGTTGAGACACATGTTCATATGAAAAAAAAGTCTTATTTTTACTTAAACAACCGATACTGATCGTTTGGCGGTTTAACCCTGGGTCACCCTGTATAGTGTAACATAACATTCATAAATAAATTTGTTGGGTCTTTTATGCATTTAAGAAATATGTCATATGTCATACCGAGATCCAAAATATTGACTCACCCTCCATTTCATGGATTAAATCAATCAGTGCAAAGGCAAAGCAACATACTGATCTCCGTTACTCATGGTTCGAATAGAACATGGAAATATACCACTGAATTCATTCAAATGAACAAGACTCAAGATTTCTTCATTCTTTATATTATAGGCACGATAATGGTTACTGAATGAAACTGCAACAATTTTTTCACACAAAAAATAGGAGTTTTCTACAATGTCTTTATTTACCAATATAAACTTTATTAGAAGAAATTGGGGCATATCTTCTTCAATGTTGTTATATATCACACTACCAACTATATATTTTATTCCATTCCTTTCCAACCAACTCGTTAAGTAAAAATATTCTTGCATATATTCATAGTTTTTCAGTTGATCAGTTTATGAAATGTTTCTGAGAATATTGATCCTACATTAAAAGTATCATTGAGTCCCACACCAGACATAACACGATGACAAAATTTCAGTTGATTTCTGATTGATAGGCTCATAGGAACATTTTTTCTATTGACCACATTTGCTTTGTACTCTTTGTGTTTGGCTTCAAATCTTATTGAAGAAAAAAAACGTGGTGGACCAACTGTTCTGATAATTCTGGAATAATGTAACATAAAATGATGTTTTGGTTTTAAATCAATTTTAAACAGTCTCAAGTACATTTCATGATGCTCGGAAATCAGAGTGTCTAATAATATTAATAAATCATTGGTAAGAGAAAAAGACATTATTATTTCAGTTATCTCTAGGACTGTCAAGTAGAATAGCCATATCTCATGACTCTCTGGCACTGCATTTCCTACATAAAAACGGAAATTTCTCAGTAAACAAAACATTTCAGAGGATGACATGACAATTTTACCCTTTTTCAGATTATCTAATTTAATGTTGGGTGGAATGTTGGTTTCGAATGGATCATAGATAGAAAATTTGATTCTAGAATTTAATGTATCTAAAGAAAAAAAACCTTCTTTAATGAGATGAGATATTATACTAGCCATATCGTACCTGAGAACTCCCTCAAACATATCGTGCATGACATCACAAGTAATGTTTCTGTAAACATGAAAATTAGTCAGAGAATTCCAAATGCATTTCTCTTTGATACCGAATAATCTGTTGTCGCTGTGGTTTTGATAATCATTTTCTTTTCTGACTAATTGTGAATCTTCAGTTGTTTGAGTTTTCAAAGATTCCTTGGCACCTAAACAAATACGACAATAATACGTTGAAGAAAAACTTTCTGTAAATCCCAAAATTGAATTGACTCCCAAGTTATCGCCAATTATAAGAGACACATTGAATTTAATGTTAACACCATTTGTTAGAGTAACTCCTTCAGTTTCTAGACATTTTAGTCTTTCTATAAGAGGTTCGAATAGTCTGACATTTCCAAAATCACCACATCTGTCTGAACTATGAAAAAGTAGTGCAGTAAAAATGTTTTCTAACCTGCTAGCATATTTTGGAGGAATTGTTGCGATAGTATAATAAATTGATCCCATTTTATAGTAACCAGCATGGCTTCCAAGAGAATTTCCGATTTCGAAATCATCAAAATAAATTAAGAGTGGAAAAACTATATTTTCTTTGAACTTCTTATTATTTTTCCAAATAGAACCTTGAACGAGATTATTCAAGGTTCCACTTTTATCATTCATAAGTTCAGTTTGATAACCGAGCACAGTACTGAAAACTCCCGGTAGTTCAAAAAATGTTTTCAATTGATATTCCATGGGCATCATGTACGCCAATTTTTGTTTTACAGTCAGACTAAAATTTCCATTTTTTGTTTGTGATTCAGTGGTGACACCAAGTTTAATAGCGGTTGGTTCAACAAAATGCTTCGTTGACTTAAAATACTTGAATCTTTTGAATTCTGTATCGAAATTGGATAAACTGCCTTGCAAATTCTTAACCATCAACTTCAAGTTATTAATTATATCATTATCCGGTAGAAAATTCATAATATCAATCAAAATTTTCAACATATCCGAGTTCAGGAAGCAATTGAAATATTTTATGGTTTCCTGGATGAATGATCTAGGCACTGAAGTGTTATTATATAATTTTGCCATGAGCACATCTACTGAATTCAACAATGATTCATAAAACTTATCCTTCAAAGATTCAATATTATTACGTGAAGCTGGACTCTTACTTGAGTCTCCTAATTCATTCGATGGTTCAACTAAAAGAGTGTTGTTATTTGAGGTTACCGAGATTTCAGGAATACTACTTGCAATTGTGGTTTCAGGAATACATGTTTCAATTTTGGATTTAGGAATATTTTCAGAAACATTTTTGTCCACAGAAGTATGAACTTTTCTCACATGTTGCCTAAAAGAATGTCGTTGGTGGAAAGAACTCCTACAAGATTCGAATGGACATACATAGGAAGAACAATTATGAATATATTCAAGATGAACAATATATTGTTCAATATCTGTGAAAATTTCGTTGCATGAGCAATTCATTGTGATTTATAAAGTCATGTACCTACTCACCAATAAATATGAGTTTTATTTATTCTCAGATTGGAAATGTGCAACTATATCCATAATATATGACGTCGTTTTTTCCATGGGTAATTTATAAATTAGGTGAGCAATGAGCTGCCAAATATGCTCTGATTGTACGGGGTATTTAGCATCGAACACATGGAAAGCTTTGAAACAAACATCAAACGCCTTCGTAAGGGAAGTAAAGTGATACTTAACAGTGTCTATCACAATATATATATTCTTGATGTCTCGCACGTCCTGACCTTCTATTATAAGGTACGGTTGTACCATTGCAGACTTGGCTGCAGCACTCTTTTTTTGGGCTTCCACTATTTCAGGTACATCACTTGGATTCTGGAATGGATCAGAAAATAGGTAGTTAGGGGTTCATAACTAGCTGAACATATTTAGGAATAACATGAATTAGAAAACTGGACTCCAGCAAATCGAAACCGTTTGATTAGGTTAACAAGTATTTTCAGGTTTTATTTTGACAATTGATTCTAATATTACAGGTATTTAAAAACGAACTATTGATATGAGAGCAGACTACAGCAACTAGTAGTTGAAGTTAATTACTTTAAATTATATTAGGTCCTTTCATTTGCAACGAGATGTAGTGTGGTGTAGTGTAATTAACACCACATTTTGAATTGAGTTCTGTAAAAGGATCCTATCTGCCAATCCAATCGGCACAAAATGTTACACCAAGTGCAGGAAAGTGCTACACTTATGGATGCAAAGGAATTAACCTATTTTTGCAATATTTCAAAATAAATAAAAAAAAACAAAATTCCAACAATCTCAATAGTGTTCAATAATCTAGAATCGAATTCATATTAATTGGAAATGAAAAAAAAAAACTGAATTGCAGACATTACACAGTAAATAAAATACAGTGAGTTGAAAAAAGTTTGCACCATATGAGAAACTTTTTTATTATTCATTTGTCAGAAAATTGTAGTCTTCATAAAAATGGGTGCATTGTAAAAAAACTTGTATTTGAGTTATCAAAATTCTAAATTTCCAAACAGCGTACCAGGGAGCACAAAAATAGGAATTTTGATAAAGAGTAAACTACCCGCATTTTTTATATTATCAAAAAAGTCTATTGAGAAAAGTTGTTTGGAACTGAAAATAACATTAAAATTTTAATTCACAGCCACCTACGCAACGTAATGTTTTTTTTCCTATTTTTATGATTCGAGTGATCGAAAATTTGCAGGTTTGTATTATTTGATTATTTAAAATTAATTAAGTGATTTATTCTATAATATTGATAGTTATTAAGGACATACATAGAAAGTGAAGGATTAAATTTTCACCAAAACACCATTAGTACAAATAATAAATTTTTCCAAATTTAGTATTGACTTATTATTATAAGCTTTTTAGATAAGGTCAAAACTAAGGGTGTAGTTCACTCTTGATCAGAATTCCTATTTTTCGGTCTTCCCTGTTTGGAAATTTAGAATTATGATAACCTAAATAAAAGTTTTGTGCAATGCAAATTTTTTCCCTTATGGTGCAAACTTTTTGAAACTCACTGTATATTAGAACATGCACCAACTGAAATGTCTCAATAGGTGAGGAGCACCCACGTGGAAGAAGAAAAAAAACAAGAATAATAATAATATATAGAATACAGTTGCACAGAGTGAATAATTATTCCTATCTTACCTTGGCATGGCATATAATGGAGTCAGTACATTCTTGAACAGTGAACTTCCAGAATTTTCCTTTTCCAACAGACTTTCTCCCCCTCGGAGGGATTAATTTTGCAACATTCAATAGATAAACAGCCAACTTGCAGTCTACAACATTTCAGTAATTTCTGTATATAGTCTTAAGAGACGGAATAGGGGTCGGATTATACCTATAATGGCTTGCCTATCAAAATGTGGTCCAGACTATACCGGGCGAACACGAGTTGAGGTACGCCCACCCAATTTTTCTATAGTTTTGAAGATACAAATTTTAAATTTGGTATGTCGCTTTAGTACTTGAATACACATATTTTGACGCCACTACTGAGAATTCACCACTTCCTATTTAACCGGAACGGACACCAAACTCTTTTTTTATTTTCAAATTACACCCTCTCCTTTTTTTTTAATTATCCAGAAGAGCACGTGATTTGTGATAACATTGTACTTCAAAATTTAAAATCGGTTAAAAATGGCGGAGAATATAGTTGATTGTTCAATTGAACAAAGATGGCCATGAAATTCAAACTTGAATCATCACAACTGACAAACTTTAGTGTCGTTCGTTAATACGTACTCTGTCTGCTCTACTTGCTCTAACTTGATTTTTTAAAAGAGAAAGACACATGAAGTTCAAATGTTAGAGAGAGATGAACAGATGTGAAAGTGATCTCGATCAACTAGAGCAATCTTCAACGAACACCCCTTATATCAGAAGTTACCAGAGGAAGTTTCGAAGTATGATAAAGTTTAAAACTGAAGTTCTTATTTAATTACATGCAGCTCCCATATATTCCAACAAATACCAAAAATGTAATAAAAACGGAATAGTACCCATAAATAAATGCTCACAATTGCCATTTCTCAAATGACAACATATTCTTTTCACTTCGTCATGATGAAAAATGATTAATTATCAGATTACTTGTGTGAAAAATTTTGGAGAATTCCGAAAGAAATCTAAAATAACATGTTTTATCATGAGTGTTCTCAAAATTAGATATTCTTCAACGAAGGCGGCCTTGAACATTAAAAAGCCAAACAAAAATGCGGCATTAATTAAATAAGTAGAACAAACTGTGACTTCCTTGAAATAAAATGAGCTTCTGTGTATTGCTTTCTTGATTATGTTCTAAGCCGCCTACGTTGAAGAACATTCAATTTTAGGAACAATCATCATGAAAGCTGATTGAATCTTCGTTTCCTTTAGGAATTCTCCAAAACTTTTCTCATGAACAAACTAATAATTTATAATTTTTCATCATGACAGAGTAAAAAGTACATGTTGCCATTTGAGAAATGGCAGTTGTGAGAATTTATTTAAGGGTACTATTCCGTTTTTAGGTAATTTTTGATAATTGTTGGAATATATGGAAGCTGCAATCACATGAGAATCTCAGTTTTCAACTGTATCACATTTTGAAGCTACCTCTGGTAACTTCTGATATCGTTTGTAAGTTGTGAAGATTTAGGTTTGAATTTCATGTTCACTTGAACAATCTCCGCAATTTTTCAACTGATTTTCAAATTTTAAGATCAGTGTTACACAAATTGCGTGCTCTTCCGAATAATAAAAAAAAATGTACAGGGTGACATTTGAAAAAAAAAATGGGGGTCACTTCCGGTTAAACCGGAAGTGGTGAATTTTCAGTAGTGGCGTCAAAATAAGTGTATTCAATTACTAGAGCAACAGACCAAACTTAAAATCTGTATCTTCAAAACTATAGAAAAATTGGGGGGCGTACCTCATCTCGTGGTCGCCGGTATATAGTGAGTTTAAAAAATTTGCACCTCATGGAAAATTTATTTATTATCCATTTGTCAGAAAATTTTGTTCTTAATATAAATTGATGTATTGCAGAATACTTGCATATGAGTAATGTACAGGGGAGAACAGAAAATAGGAATTTTGATCAGGTGTAACCTACTCCTTATTTTTGACATTATCAAAAAATTCATTCAAAGAATTTGTTTAGAATTGAAAACAATATTCAAATTTGGAATCACACCCAGGATAGTTTACTCTTGATAAAAATTCTACTTTTTGTTCTCCCCTGTACACTGATAAGAAATTTGAAATTTTGACAACTCATCTGCAAGTATTCTGCAATGCACCAATTTTTATTAAGAATAAAATTTTCTAACAAATCGATAATAAAAAAGTTTTCCATATAATATTATATATTTTTTAAACTCACTGTATATAGTTTGGACCACATTTTGATAGGCAAGCCATTATATTTGTAATAGTCTATTTATGAAACTCCATAAAAAGTATGTTTCATCCAGTTAACAGATGGGTGAAGGTTGACCTCTATTTCGTCTTAGGTTACATTTAGATAAAAAAAACAATTTCTCTGTATGCTCTTGTATGTCTATACATCTATATATATATATATATATATATATATATATATATATATATATATATATATATATATAAATATATATATAGATATATAAACCATTGAGAAGGCATTACGCTGACGTCATTTCTCTGTTACTAACCAACAAAAGAAGAAAGGTTTAGAGTTCATCATTTGTAAACAATTCTTCAAAAAATTTTTTCATATACATTTTAAAGAGAATGATAAAATCTAAATTTCAATATAGAACAGTTTCCAATCGTTTTTTATAATAAAATATGCCAGGAAATCACTTGATGATTTTCTTCCAAAAGGTACAGGTCAACATATTATGTACCTACAAAGCTTTTCAAATCAAGTCAAAATATAATTTATTGTCTTGAATAATAAATCAAACAATTCAACACATCCTATTCGATTGCCCTATATATTCCACTATGAAACCTGCACATTTCAATCACCTTCTAGATCTGAATTCCTTGGTATGGGCTCTCGAGAATATTACGCCTTCCCTTGCAAAAACTATAGCAAGCTATGTATGGAACATCCTGAAGCTGCGAGCTTTCATTTTGAATGAATAATCTCATATGAGACACAACAACATCAGGATATCTCTCTAACACTTTCTGTTTATCATGATAATTTCTTTATTTCCTAATCTATATTTTCAATAACTTATTGTAATCAGCAAATTGACACAAAATACGAACTCCTTGTTGTAAAACTGTAATGTTTTTTGAAACAATAAAATAATAATAATAATAATAATAATAAATAAATCTTGTTGAAAAATATAAGAGATACAAAACAACAAATTTTCACTAACAAAACTTACAAAACATAAAAAAGACAGAGATTAAAATGAGTTACAGTTAACATTTAAATGACTACAATTTTATCCCAGTAGAATTTGTTGATCGAATAACAGGCCTTTTCTACTAAGAGATTTTTAACTGAACTTCTGAACTTGTCTTGTTATCTATATTTTTCAGAATAGTAAGAAGATGGTTGTATACTTTCATAAATCAGAGAATGCTTAGACAGAGAAAATTTTGGAATAAGTAAAAAGTAAATATAGCATATGGTCCTGCCTGGTACTGTGACATAGTGGCTAATTTGTTAAGGGCAGAAATGATAGAACGTTCACCCTACAAAGATTTTACGAACATATCCTCATAATATATTTGAGGAAATGTTACATAATGATACAAATTCACATTTGAAATAATATACTTACTCTCATTGATATCCTCCTTGAGAATCTCCTCTATTTCATTAGTGGCTTTCCTTGCTACAATTACTTTATTAAAGAAATTTTCCCAGTTACCAAAAAAGTAAAGTCCATGATTGGGGAAAAGGGTGTCGAAGTAACAATCAATCTACAAATTCAAATATGAATTATTGGATTATTTACTACAAATCTCACATGTAGATTCACAAACATTCATCAGACTATTTCCAAGATTTCTCAACTGCCCTACTATAAATAAACATATTATTAACATACCAAAGTGGCTGCCCTTGGGTCCTCAAGTATCGGCCATTGTGTTAAAAACAAATTGAGACTACTCTCAGTCGAAGTTCTCCTTAAATGGAATGTTTTATTCCAATGGTAGACTATTTCGTCCCATGGTTCCGACCTTGTTCTTAAAAATCTTTGTGATTGAACATCTTCTTCGGCTATAAAGAGGAATCATTTTATTAAAATTACCTACAAGGGCTTTGCGCTTACGTACTAAATGTGGCGATTTTTGCTGGAACCTCACTACTCGTTTCTGTCTTCCTTTTCCGGGTACTAACTCCACTTTTATGTATTAGATTTCTGGCCTTATCCACTAATTTTCCTCTCGCTGATATTGAATGCCTGTTGAAGGAATCTCTCTTTTTGACCGATGGAATATAATATGTTTGGGAGGCTTCCTTTGGAAAGAGTGTGATGATTTTGGCTGCTATGATATTATAGTCTTCGTGTTTCATTCGACTAGAGAAAAACAATAATCAGGTAACTCTTATTCAATATTGTGAAAAATCCATTGTATTTCCAATGACAGATCAAAATATTGAAACAATAAAAATTATTTTAGGTTATATTATATTATTATACTGTCTCACTTCTCATGAAACACCCCCGTAAAAATGAACAAAATATCCTAAAAATTGTCCTTTCAAGTGATGTACACTGCACCCTAGCAGCGAAATCACCGAAATCTCCGAAAAATTATAGTAGAACGCAATGGAGGTCGAAAATATTTTCGGATTCGTACTCAGAACAAGTTTATTACTGAAAAAAATTCACTTAAAAATCAGAATTTGTCTCAGTTCTCATGGAAACACCCCTGTAACTTCTGTAATTTTTTATGTAGAATTTTCAATTATGACAAAATCGATAGATACAATGTACAATTCTACTATAGAGATTATGGAAGTTTCCAGGGTGTTTCCATGTGATGTGAGATAAATTTAAATTAACAATTTTTTTTAGGAACAAAGTGAATTACCAGTAAAATGGTTGTTCTGATTACAAATCCGAAGACATTTTCGACATATTTTGCACCTTCTATAATTTTTCAGAAATGGTGGTCCATCGCTGATGCTGGCGTGCAGTGTATATCACTTGAAAAGACCCCTTCTATGTAATTTTGCTAATTTTTTATGTATATCTCTCGATACTGCAAATTTCATAATTTTACTTCAGAAATTACAGAAGTTATGGGGGTGTTTCCTTGAGAAGTGACACACTGTACAATATGAAAAATTAATGAACAGAGACAATAATTAATACTGAATTCAACTTACTGGGTTACGTGATATTTAAACATATGCTTCATTATGATATCCACCATCCTGTTTCGCCTTGTATTATCCAGTATTTTATTTTTTTCATAAAAAGTTAAAACACTATTGCCTAGTGGTGAGGTTATCAATAGTGTTCGCAGATCGAATTCAGGAAAAACTATTTTATAGGATTCTAATTGTTCTCTTGAATGAAAAGATATTTCTCTGTTCTCAATCGGTATTAATACTTCAGATGATGTATTTGTTAGAACAGAACACGTACTATTTGATTCTGATAAGATAACTTCTTTTTCTTCGGAAATTATTTCAGAAAACTAAAAGATTGAAAATTAAAGGTTATTTAAAGGCAAATGTTTATTATAAGAATACTAACGGTTATATCATTATTTTCCATGATGTTCGATTGATCGAAAGATGTTTCTGCATCTCCCAAATATTTTTTAAGACACTCAGTGAATCTAACACGTACCCCGATGTTTGGGATCATTTCCCTAATAGTACTTTCGGTTAATTTTGGGATAATTTCAGTAGTGATTTCATTGTCTGCAATGAATAAAATCATCCAATTGGTTTGGTTTAAATTTGACAGCTCTGGAGGTGAAACAACTCGATTATTGAATTTTTCGTAATACGAAGGCAGAAGACATAGTTATCTACAATTCAACATTACCACAAGTAACTAATTGAAAAAACAATAACTGAATTTTCTCCGAAATCGGTAAAAAGATAGGTTATTCTTTTTTTTGCTAAGGATACTAGGGAGATGAGGTTGTTTACCTCCATACCTATCAATTGTGCACTAAATCAATAACCTAACGTTGAAAAAAATGCAAATTGTTGCTTGTTAGTTAGTTTCTTGTGGTAATGTTGAATTTGTAGATGATGATGTCTTCGTATTGTGCTGTTATGAAATTCAACAAACATGGTAAAGTCGGGTTGTTTAAACAAGGAGACTCAGTTGCAAATGCTTATTGTAATAATTATACAACAGATTATCCTTCACCTGGCTGAGGAAGACCACCTGCAGACGCGTTTCGAGGTTCTTGATTCGTCATCAATACAGGGTAGGTCGGACAACATTAGAGTCGTTCTGCTACAGCCAAATAAATTAAAATCAATCGAATAACTATTATTTCCCCACACATGAAGCAGCGACTTACAGTAAAAGTCAGTCGCAGCGCCATGAACGGAGAAACCAATAAGCAATCCTCAGTAGCAAATACTCCAGGAAGTTAATAAAGTTCAAGAATTTTTGCCGGAGAGTATCAAATAAATGAAATGAACTGATTGCAATGAAATTTTGGTCCAATATATTTCGAAATATTCTGAATCCAGTGGTGTAGTCAGAGTTTCGATTAAAGTTCTGAAATTGAAGTAGTGGGTTGAGATATTGACACAATTTTCAAATTTCATTCCTATATATACTTTTTTATTGATCGATGCATTCCTACGTTTTTTTCATAAACCACTTGAAAATTCGAATTTATGGCACTCGACGTACCCTTGATGCTCTATCTGTTGAAAAAAAACTTCTGAGTCGGATGATAAAAATATCAGTTTTAAAGAGGTGGCCACTCTGTATCTATATAATTTTCAGATAACTTGCTAAATTCATATTTTTTTACAAAATTTGTATACGACTGACACATTTTACGACTTGGTTATTCAAAAGTAGGTTCTAGACCATGCAGATTTTATAAAAATCACCTAACACAAAAAATATAATAGTGTTCCATATTACTTTTTTCTGCAAACGTCAAAAAATAACAAGGTTCGCGCATTGATAACGATATGCGAAGTGACACTTTTTTCATTTTCCTTCGTTACCATGACACCGTGCGCGAAGTAATGTGCGAAATGCCTATTTCGCACACTGCATGTAAACTATATGGGATTTTCATATTCTAACCTATATGGTCCTCAATCAAGCAAAAATTTAAGAAATCGTTTATTTCCAACTTTATGGTCTTCAATCAAGCAAAAATCCAAGAAATCATTTATGTCTGAATGTTTAACAATGATTAAGTAAGGCTTTTCGCGCACTAGATACAAAAATAACTATTGTACTACCAAAATTCATATTTTTTGTATCCGACTGACTTTCCAAATTAGTTTCTAGAACATGCAGAAGTTTTTATAAAGAATAGATAACTTTTTTCTAAAACAAAAATAATATCCATAAACTTACATTTTCAATGATCTACCTATCAAGAAGTAGGTAGGTATTCAAAAAACATGAAAAATCGTTCATGATTAGAATGTTGAATTATTTCAAACGATGCAGTAGGTAGGTATGTATCTATTTATTATATTTTTTTATCATTTTTTTTCAGAATGCAACAATTCTGGTTCTCAATCTATCATTTACAAAAATTGTTGCATTACCTATGATAGGTATTTTGGCTGATTTGACTGAACGTAAGGTGTAGGTAAAATAAAACGGAGGAAATTAATATTCCAATAATTGAATAATTTTCAATTACCTATGCAAAGCACTCTCTCAAGAAATCAAACAGAAATCATTCAGATTTTATTACAAAAATGTTATCTTCCATTGAGTTAATGAAATTACTCAAATAAGAGACTGACATTCTTGAATGAATCGAAGGAATTTTTAAAAAACTCCGTGTCTACCATAATACATTACCGGCATCTGAAAAACTTATAGGTACGAAAATACGTTATTGATGATAACAAATCAAGTGATTTATATAACTTATTGTGAACGATTTTGTTTTAGCTAAAACGTTGTACATATGAGTGATCAACGGGGCATAATGAATATAGATATTGTAGGAAAGGACAATTTTTTTCAACCAACGCAATGTGGTCAAATAGGTTAGGAGATCATAAAACACATTAAAATACTTACCTCCCTAGTAGCACACGACGTCAATATGACGTCTCTTTAAAGTCATATTTCGTCATATCTTACGTCATTTCGACCATCCAAATGACGTCAGAATGGCCTTATTGAGACGTCACTTTGTCATGTCCAAAATGACGTCATTGCATGACGTCAAACTAACGTCTTGGAATGACGTCATTTTGGACATGACAAGTGACGTCTCAATTAGGTAATTTTGACGTCATTTGGATGGTCGAAATATGACTTTAAAGAGACGTCTTAATGACGTGATTATAACTGTGTTACCAATTTTTGACTAAATTTGAGGTGAAACAAAAACGTACATTTATAATATTGAGTATTTATTGCACACCTTAATAATTATACACATTGTAACGTTGATGACATAATACAAAGTTAAGAAATCCAATTCTTCAAAGTTCGCACATACTTCCCTATAGGGACATTATTTTGTCCTATTATGCCAGTGTTTGAGATACAAAATTTGTTTTTTCTGACATCACAGTATGAAAATGATAAAATTTGGTATATAACAACAAAGGTTTTATCAGAAAATGCTATCGTGAATCTATATAATATAAAACAATACAATATTCAGTATTCAGTAACTTTACATTTACAAAACAAAATAGATTCGAATAAAACTCAATTTTTTCTTGTGAATTTAACAACTATAATTGATAAATTATGTGGTACATATATATAATGATTAAAGACAAGTAAAGATACACTACTTTATTGATTTTATATTTATGTATATCTGGCAGCACCTTCAAGGCCCCTCATATGTTATCGCTCTTCATCTGCCAAGTGCAAGAAGAGAGGAAGACGCAGAGCGAGAATATATGTGAAGACTTACAAACACCATATAATATAATCAAGCGGTATCTAAAATGGTATGAATAATAGGAAACGAAACCCAACATTTTTCAACTTTACCTGGAAATACTATACACTTCATACTTATCTGCTGAATGGGCCAAATTTGAAGATTATCAGATAAATGTGATAAAATAAATATGTTCAACTCCTCGGACTTTATAGGATACTCATAGAGAGATTTGTAAGTAATAAACTGCTTTCCAACAATTAAAGTATCCGAATTTTGGGTAATAATATTATGTATTTCAATGACAATGTTATCTACTGTTGAGCAATAGGCATCAGCTTTTGAATAAAAATTAGTACAGAGAATGAAATTATCAAAATTTAGCATTTTGAATTGCTGAATATCATGCAATTCCAATACAGGACCAAAATCATGCTCCATTAAATGCAAAATTTTCTTATTATCAACAATATGGCCACCTTCTAAAGACTGCATTTCTTGTAATCTTCGACATACTTGTTGTAAAGACTTATTATAAGATCGTAATAAACGTTTCAATTTACCCAAAAAATTTTCAAAGGGAAAGGCGGAGAAAATATCCACTGGACCAAACATACGTACATCATCTACTAAATGGCATAACATATGTATATTATATACTAAAAACTCCTTACCATACAACTCTTCACAATGACTAACAAAATTGACTAACAATGTGTTTGGAAAGTTATAACCAAATTTAGATAGAAGTGAATTAGAAACCAATATTGACATAGATACGTGAAATAAAAGGAAATTTTCATATATAGCTTTATCAATTGTCTGTTTAAGAATAAAAGGTCCCACATATAACAAAAAAGTTCTGAACTCCGTCGCTTTCCATCTTTGAAGCTCATCTAACCCCCTTGGTTTTCGATTAAACTCTCTAGGGATAAATGATTTTAACGATACTAGAAGTTCAGTCAAGCTTTCAACTATACGACTAGAAAACCTAATTGGTAACTTACCAGATAACCAAAAATTCAATAATTTTCTCATCACTCCTAAACAGCATGCATGCATATAGTCAACAGGGAAACGTGATACCATTCCAATATTTAACCTAAGCAACGGTGAAATTCCAGTGTGATGCTCTTCATCTTGCTGAGTAAGAAACATTTGGTCTGTTCTTTTTAAATATGTTGTGCTCTTTAAAATAATCCGGCCATTTACATACTGACCAGGTTCAAGACATTTATCACATGATGAATAGCCTCCGTGATGCTTGATTCTTTTAATTAATGCTTTAGCTGGTGCATCACATATAAAACTATGTACAGAAATTGTATACTCTTTGTTATTATAAGCAAATCCATTTGCGGACAGAAAATTAACTTCATCTATAAACTGTTCAAAAAACAATTCTAATGAAGCTGGCTTAGATTTACCACAGAAAATTGCCACTGCAAATACGGGACTAGTTTTACAATTTTTAACACATGCCAAAATAGGCCAGAACTGTACAGTTGAACTATGAAATAATGGAAGTCCATCAACATTAAAACTAATTTCTAAATTATTACAATCAAAATTATTGATTGATAAAATTCTAAACAAATTGTTTTTCAAGCCCAAGTAACACAATTCACCATTTTCAATATTTATAATATTGAGGTGTTTAGGTGTTCCTAACAAAGTTCTTGCATCTAAAGGCAGGTCCGAATGATATGGTTTTAATATTTTTAACAGGCCATTAACTGCACAATGTGTCACTTTATTTTCAATAGCCCAACATTTTACTTTAGATAGAAGTGAAGGTTGCTCAAGTTCAAATGAATTATAATCTGGCTCAATTTCAGTACAAGCTTTATCATAATCAATTTCATCCACATCTTGAGAAACATTTTGATTTATGAAAGCAGTATCATGGTAATCTACAATTTCATTAATATTATCAATGGGCAATGTAGATGAAATACTGCTAGGGAAGTCGTTATTGTAAGATATTTGAGAACATTCGGAAGAATTGGATTTCTTACCAATGCTACAGTGTATTTCATTTATAGTAGAGGCGATTCGTCGAAGACGTTGCCTTTCGCCAACAGAACTCTTTAACTTAAATTTAATTTTCTTGTCTGGCTCCATGTTTCTTCATACGTTCAGGTGCATGCTTTAACCAAATTTTGATTGATTCTTCAACATCCCTGTCTGTACTCGTAGGCGATGACAATTTTACAGCATCTGCAAATAAAATACATATTTTTCAGAATTTATTAAATAAATTTACTACATTTATTAAAATTTAGTGAAATGAAATGTAATTCAATGCTTGGTGTGGTACATAACAGGAAGTGTAGATGTTCTTCTATCAGGGATGTTCATACTCATTTTGAATTAATTTTTAAAATATTTGAAGTATATGCAGACAATATAGTATGTGTGTATCATACATATCGAATCGATCTATATGTTTTGACATAAATTTATACACTTCAAAGTTGACAATGTTTTTTAATTAATGACAATATTCATAATAGAATATTTTATGTATATCTAAATAATTTTGAAATACAAAATATTTTACTTAGTAAGCTAGATACCTACATTGCTCCCTTTTTTACTCCTGCAATCAGAGCATGCTGTAGTTTTTAACTACTAGGTACCTACTAATGCCTAAATATAAAATAATGCTTACCCACAATTATTTTTCTCAAATTAAGCTCTAAGAATGGCCGTTTATTACTCCTTTTACCATAGTAACTAAATGTGCTGGCAACAACATCTTTTAACAAATATTTTAAGATTCTATTCGTCCTGGAGACTGTGTCCTTGCCTCCCAATGTTGACAAATATGAAACCTGCAATGAAAATAAATTAAGTAAAAGTATAACACATTGATAACAAATAATATTACCAAATCATTAGAGTAACGTTCACTACCCAAATCTTCTTCTAATCTGTTAAGTGCAGTTATACTTTCCAGCGGTAATTCCACATTTAAATCTGGTCGAATACCTGTTGGTTTTACTATCTTGTCATCTTGTTTCCGAATCCACTCTAGAATTTCTTTATTTTGTTCTTTAATGCCAGCAACTATGGAAATTAGTTTACCTGTAAAATATTTATATTTTTATTTATTTGCCCAAGTGTAAACAAAAAAATAACCACCTATCTTTTCTGAATCACAACTAAAAACAGAAGTGTGGGGTCTGCTCTGAGGTGTTGTGGTAATAATTTCAGTTTCATTAACCAAAGTAGGACTATCTAAAAATACAACAAATATTACTTATTCTAACAAACACAACATTGTAGTAATAACTTACTCCTTGCTGAGGAATCATTTATGCTCCGTTTTATATTCGGTGGCCTTGGCAGAATTGTTGCAGATGTACCTTCTCCTTCATCGTCAGATGATGACGGCAGAAACCTTTTATTTATTTTTCTTCTTCTTTTTGGACTAACCCCTTCATCAGATTCAAGGTTTGAGGTAAGCTCAGCGTCTTTCCCTTTGGCCTTAACTTTGACTAAATCATCTGCAACAGGAATTCCAAAAATAAGCTGCTAGTGTTTTAAATACTATTATCATATATAAAATGAAGATTGTAAAGAGTTAATTTCACAATATATTACTTAATTCCACTATACTTTTGCGAAAACAAGTCTGTATTGTCAGAAAATGATGACAACCTCTAGGTACACTTACTTATGTAGTTTTAAAATTAGTTATAATGAGGTTAAATTTATTTTTCATCAAGAATGGCTTAAGAACTCACCACAGGAATACAAAATTTTGCTAATTTTGTAAAGCTTCCATGTTTCTGTATTTATAGAAGCACCATTTTTTAAGGCTTTGTCAAACTGGTATTGTTCCTTATGAGGTGGCCAAAAGGCCTCCTTCTTCCTAGGTGTTAACCATGAGTTGTGTAAGGTTGCTATGCCTCCACCATCACATTGATCAAATTCAACAAGAACATAAGTCAATGGCTTATGTGATGCCTAGAACTAGAATAGCTATGTCAACTTAATAAAGTCTATTGTACTAGTTGTACGATAGAATAGTTTTTGAACAGCTTATATTTAAGGAGTTTAAGGGCAAAATAAGCCCCAGTCTACTTGCAACATGCTGAATAACTTAAAAGAGGGAGGTATACCGAGACCCTTAGTCAATAACAGATATTAATTTTTAGAATTACAGCAAGAAATTCAAATGGCCTTATAGGATCGGCTCGGTATCCGTTAATTTAATTGATAATCAATCAATCAATATTATGCATGCGGTTAACCCAGTATCAAGCAGAGAGCACAAATACTTACATATAAAAATACACTGAGACTGTCACAAAATCTTGTGGAATAGAACACCGAACAACTGTCCGTAAAAACAAAAATGTTTATATGGTATAATTACAATACGAAATTACGAAGACAAAACGCCACCAAAACGCATTTCCTAGTTGCTCTGCTAAAAAAATACCGCCAAACGCCAAATACCTCTAAACGCCAAAGTCGACTAACCTAATTCTTCTTCTTCCTTCACCTTTTTTACAGACGTCAAGAAACATAAACGGTAAGCAATAAGCGCTCTGTGATTGGTCACTGTAATGGCGGGAAGTTTGAATGATAAACAAAGGCAAACTGAGTTGAAAATGCGTGAATCAACTGCAAACCTAATCCTACCTGACTAACCTAGTATGAACAGAATAACCATCCAAAATTGTTGATAACATCATAATGGTGGGGGCGCTTATGCCATGCATTTCAGTGTATAGTCTTTTTTACACTTTACACTGAGTCGAGTCTGCTTGCTTACCACGTGACGTTATTGACATCACTGATTGGCGCCAACCCATAACTGCCAAACCAATGACAATAATGTATAGATGTGACCTGAGGTAACAATAGCGGTAGATTCAAATTGTTGAAGCATTAGCATTAGCTATAAATAACAACAAAAGTTTCAAAAATCTCATGCATCATTCCAGAAACCACTATATAAAACCATATGTGAACATCTCTTTTAATCACTTTTTGTTAAATGTAGAGGTTGAATTTTTTTACTGTTTTATAGATATAGGGGGATTCTAACCTAAAACTGACGTCAATATGACGTTATAAGAGGACAACTAAATGACGTCAGGAAAATGTCGTCATTATGACGTGTTTACGAGAAAGGCTAAATGACGTCATGAAAAATGACGTCATAAAGACGTACGTTTTTCGGCAAATGACGTCTACGACGAAACATGACTTTGAAAAGACGTCGTAATGACGTCGTGTGCTACTAGGGCTTGGAAAACTTGAATCAATTGGGGAAGTTTCCACTCTCTGAGAAGCTCTTCCATTGCTTAAAATTCAGTGATACCTTTTACAAGCACAATTTATGCAAAAATTGGAGCGTTGGTACAACTATCACACCGCCACATCTGAACAAACACACAACAAGAATAATGGACTTGCCCGCGTGCAGGTGGACCCGTCGCCCCCCTCTCTTCGCGCAAATTATGCCGGTCGGCGCGGCGCGGCTAGGCTGTGACGGGATGGCGGGAAATGGCTGTGTTGCATGTTACATTGTTTTTAATTCAGTTTTCTTCGAACGTGAAAGAAGAGCGGGGTTGCCGATTTGCCAGAAATTACTACCATTCGCAAGTACCTATTTGAAAGCCTTGCCAGTACCTAATGGTTTAATGCAAGTAATTGCCAATAATACTAGACTCCGAAATAATTGATTAGGTATTTTTTAAATATTTTTATAAATTTGTTTTAAAAAATGGAGTACCATTTACTGGAAGAAAGTAAATGGTATAGGTTAATTCCTAGAGGTGATACAGTTATATAAATTTTACGGTCTTTTATTTTCAGATCTGGCGACAATAATTGTTCATAGGTATTTCATTCCCTCCATTCAGTTAGCACCACCTAGGTATTTTGTTTGCATTATTGAAGGGACCTCGTTACAGGGGCACCACATCCAATAATCTACTTATTGTCCTTTTTAAGGTTTTTCAGTAATAATATCTCGACAAAATGACGGTTAGAACAAATTTCAGGACCTATACTTTGATCAATTTGAAACTTGAAGTTATCTGAAAAAATTAAAAAGTTTCATACAATCGATCATGTATATAGCCAATTGATTGGTAAATTTCAAGATATCACCGTACTCTCAAAACAACATAAAAAACATTCTCATGTAAGTCGTATATATTGACATACGTCAAAAGCTTTTGAATTACTCTAGATGATATACGATTGCAGTAGTTCATTCCTATCAAATAAATACATTATTTCATAATGAAGCCAGGCTTGAAATCTGTTAGAGAAATAATTATATTTCATCGAAAAACTAATTCCATACAAACAAGAAAATATTCCTTCTCTCAGATATTCCCAATTTCTTGTAATAATGAAATTGATATCTTCCAAAAAACTCGTGGGGTAGGTATACTGAAATGAGACTAATAGTTGTTTCAAAACGATACAAATAATAAGTCAGTTGCAAGACATTACCGTAATTCAGAATAAAAATGAAATTATTTCGAGTGGAGCAAAATATACTCATTTCAAGATTTTTTAATTTCTGGTTACAAACGAGTTAGATCTCTCAAGTGATATAAAACATTTACTTGAAATGAAATATAATTAGTTAGATCAACTTCGTCATAATCTCAATTGGAAATATTTTATATCTCACTTCAAAGATGTAGTCTGTTCCGAACTAAGAATCACTAATCTTATTCCAAAGTATTTTAATTTCAAACAAGTTGTTCGAGTGTTCCGTTTTAACAAATGATCAAGAAATGCCATTTCTCGATGTAAGAAATTGGGTCCCTTCAGTTAAACAAGAGATTATTGATTTGAAGAAGTACACTCTTCACTAAAGATAATATTTCCAAAAATGTTCACTGTCTTCTGTCAAAATATTACTTTTTACAGTGTATGCATAGTCAATTCCAGCGACTCGCCGGAGTGTCGCCGCTCGCTACACAAGAACTATAATGCACAGTCGAGCTCCAAAAAAGTGGTACATCGCCAGCGTTTCGCCAAAATGTGACTCATCGCGTAGTTGTCACTTTTTTGGAGCTCGACTGTATTATATATATTATAATCCTTGTGTAGCGAACGGCGAAACTCTGGCGAGTCGCTGGCAAGTGACTATGCATACGGCTGTAAGAGAACTCAAATCTCTGTCACATATACCAATTGAAGGTATCACAAGAATTCTCAATTATACTTGAAAGGGAATCTCTTTCTGAGTAAGTTTACACTGCACTAGGAACTGCATAGGACTCACATTCCATACATTGTGTTCATAAAATAATTTTTGAACGCCTCGAAATTTGTTTTTGATTCAGTAGAAAAAATATTGAGCAGTGCAGAAGGTAACAAGAGGAAATATTCTGATGAAAACAAACTTTTCCACGCGTAATTCCTATTCCAGGTTCTTTTTTGAACTCTTGGTAGTGTTCAATGGTAGGTTGTGTACTTTACTTTCACTTTAAGAGATTGGGTCTATGACTGAGGTTGATGTTACTTTATTCAAGAAAGTAATTTCGGAAAAGGGCACTTGAACGACTCTCATAATTTTCAAAACAGTATGACTGAGTTTTGACCACCTATCTCTGTCAGGTTCATATAAAAAAATAGTATAAGGAATATACAAAATATTACTATTAACAAAACTTCAATTGTAGCAATAAATTCCAAACAAGAAATAAACTTGACTAAAAATTACATTCTTGACGCGCCAACGGTGCTTCCTTTTCTGTTCCATGGTTATCATAGCGGAGACAATCTCGCGTTAACATCTCGATCTCCTTGAGGGTTGTGGAGTATTCCTGAAAATTAACGAATGCCATGAAAATAAATCCATAAAGAAAGAATGACAATACTTCACGGAAGATCATGAAATCATTGATGAAAAATATATAACGTATAAAAACCCTATAAATAGGTATTTTCCTCTGCAAATATCTTCTAACTTATCATCAGAGAAGGTAACAAATGATACATGGTTCTATTCTGAAGTCATATGGAGAAAAAAACATTTGGTCAGATATGTAAAGTAGTTTGGTATCATTTCAGTACTAAAATCGATTCAAAAACTGTTCTATCAGAAATACTCAACGATACTTCTGCATCAAATACAACAGAAAATTGTTTTCTCATCTTCTCATTTTATCAAAGAAAAAAATGTTTTCATCGATATTCATATAGTGATTACAACAGTATAGTAATACAAAAGAGTTTTGTCAAGGTTACAATTATTTTAATAAATCAGAAATTTAAAAAAAAATGGCAAATCTGAAATATGCAATATAACGTTCAAATTCAAAGATGTATAAAATTGAAATAGAAACGAATTTTCTCTTTATTTTTTTATTAAAAAATAAGACTATTTTAAGTGATTATTTTAAAAGAAATGAACTTTTGACAAATAGCGAAATTCACGTGACCTCGTCCAAGTAGGATATTTGATATTTCTTCATCATCGATCCAAGTCAAATTTCAGAATAAATAATTATTAAAAGTTTATTTTCCATTTGATGCCAACTCTTTGTAGGACACTGTTTGTTTATGAGAAACTCTGTTAACGTGAATATATATTCAAAAGTGTGACGAGTGGGATATATGGAGTTTTGGAATATTTCTAAATAATTTCATAGATTCATTACCTACTTGATTTAAGTTTTAAATAAGTCACCATGAAATAGGTACACCAATAACAACAGGTTCTGTATATCAATTCACCTGGGTAACGTGATTCTGAAAGGAGACAAACGTGACTTTTTCCATTTACTTATATTGAAAGTTATAACATAGTTCGTTGGGTACTTCGTTGAGTCGTAATGTTCCAAGCAAATATTCCATCCAAAATTAATATGTTTCCCAGGTAAAGCGCCAAATAAAGTTACATTACTTCGAGCTAGTGCCCTAGAGAGTACGAATATATTTTGGTGGGCTATTATCATTAATAAATATGTTTATTCAAAATTTGCAGAATTTTATTGGCAGTCGATTAGGTTATATTTTCCTCTAAGAAACAGTTACATTTTTTTTCTCACAGTACTGATTGATTGAATCAATCTCTGGATTGTCAATAGATTGATGGTCAAAAGACCGATTTTTCATTATCAGTAATACACCAATAACACGAAATATCGACAGCAAATGTGTATAACTTATTGTTATTTGCCTCTGGAATTACTGTGATAGTAATTTGGAGGCATTTGAATAACAGAAACTTAGTTTGGCTATTTTTTGTATACTATTAACTTTAAATTCCAGGTTCAAAAGTGTGGTTTTCATTCTCCTTCTGCGTTGAGTCAAACGCGAAATTGCTTGGTATCATTTTACTAGGAATGTGATATTTATTCACGTATAACTACCGATCGAATACACTTGAAAATGGAAATCGGTCAATCTATCTCAATGAATCTTTGTTAGTACTCACCTTGGAAAAGAACGCAGAAACACACTAGACACTTGAAGACCCAATAAATGGCAAATTCCGGCACCTATACACAAAGACAACACTTCTACAGCGGCCATCTTGCCAAAAAGTTCATTTCATTTCGCCGGAGCGCCGGTCACTATACGCCACGTCACCAAACGAGCAAACAAACAATTGTTATTGTAGAAGATTGGAATTTTCTTGTCAGAAATAAATATGTCTGAGAGGTCAGATAGATGCACAAACTGATATTCCCATAGCCATTTTTATTTGAATTAATGCAAATTACTTATACGTTTTTGAGACTGTGGCGAAGCTGCGGGCGATGCCGGACCTGAACTCTCACGTATAGCTAGCGACCAACCGCGGGAGACTGTCGATGCGCTTGCACCGAGAAGAATCTGGACGGTTTGGTGAGTCTGGGCGATTCGAAGGAAAATTCTGGAGCATTCAGAGAAGTCAACGTCGGATATAAAAAGAACTACGCAGCGGACAGTCGGACAGTCAGTGAAGTGAAAGTCGAATATAAATACCTAGTTCCGTGATGTTATGTAAATTAGAGTATTGTGTTATTGTATCATTGTATTTCGTTAAATAAATTATTTTAGTCAGTTAACTAGAGTTTAAATCTACAACAGTGGTGATCAGAAGTGCGATTGTTAGAGATAAAATACAGAGTGTTCGTGTAAGTAGACAGCTTGTGTATTTCGGACAATAATTTTCGCGTGTGAAATAGACAATAATAATAATAGACTGGTGGCCGTGGAATAGACTGTGTGAAATAGACAATAATAGTAGTAATAGGCTAGTGTCCGGGAAATAGACTGTGTGAGATAGACAATAATAATAATAATAGACTGGTGACCCGTGAAATAGACTGTGAGACATAGACTAAGACAAAATGTGTTCGAGGAAAGTTCGCCTGGTTGAATTGAAGGTTGCGGAATTGAAGCAAGAACTGGAGGAGAGGGAACTTGACACAAGTGGTAAAAAGGCCGTGCTTCAAACAAGACTTGCCGAGGGATTGGTTCAGGAGGGCGAGGACCCAGAAACATTTTAATTCGAAGTTTCTGGAATTGATTTGGGTTCCATAATGAATAAACTCGATGAAAATTCCGAATCAATGAAAGAAGAACTGCAACAAAATTCAAGAAACCTGGAAGAAAAACTTCAAGAGAGTTCGAAAAATCTGGAAGAAAAGCTGCTAGAAAATTTGAATAATCTGGAAGAAAAACTTCAAGAAAAACTTCAAGAGAGTTCGAGAAAATTGGAAGAAAATCTTCAAGAAAGACTTCTGGAAAATTCGAATAGTCTGAAAGAAGAATTTCAAGATAGTTCGAGGAATTTGAGAGAAGAGATTCTAGAAAATTCGAAGAGTTTAAGGGAAGAGCTTCTAGAAAACTCGAAGAACATGAAAGAAGAACTTTGTGGCGTGGCGAATCGATTAGAAGAAAGAATGGGGACTGTTGAGACAGAGATGGAGAAAATCAAAGATGGAATTGAGCAAGAGATGGGGAAATTGAAGGAAACCATCAGTGATGAAATCAGAGGCGGCATCAAAGATGAAATTGAGGAAGAGATGGGAAAATTGAAGGAAACAATTAGTGACGAAATCAGAGGCGGAATCGAGGAAGAAATCAACAAATTGAAGGAGAAAATCAGTAAGTTGAAAAACCAGAATGATACTACCCACACCACAGAATCTGTCAACGAAAATTCAATGCTGGAACTGAGTTTGAACTTGGATGATGTATAAAAGGGTCTGAAAGATGTGAAGATCAGTTCGGAAACAGGAAAACTCTCTATGAAACCACCTCAGTTTGATGGGAAAACTCCATGGGCAAACTACCGCCGACAATTTGAAGCTGCAGCAAAGGCGAATGGATGGAATGCAGGAGAAAGAGCTGTAGCATTAACACTGGCGTTGCGTTGAGAAGCCACAAATATCTTACAAACCCTCACAGCCCAAGAACAAGAGGACTACGAGCAGCTGATCAAACATCTGGAATTACGGTATGGACAGACCCATCTAGAATATGTATACCACTCACAGCTAAAAAAACCGCTGCCAGAAATCAAGCGAATCCCTACAGGAATTTGAAGCCGACATTGCACGCTTGGTTCGCCTTGCATACCCAGCTACACCGCAAAAGGTAATGGAGCGACTAGCAGTTCAGGCCTTCTTAGATGGAATTCGTGACCAGGAAACCAGACAAGCATTGACACTAGCTCGTCCAACACATCTCGTGGATGCACTGGCACGCGCTTTGGAATTTGAGGCGGCAAAGCAATCCTGCAGAAGCCAAAGTAAAGTCCGATTTATTGAGGAAGACCCACAGGAGCCTGCTGACCTGGAAGCTGCCATAAGGAAGGTCGTGAAGGAAATGTTGCATGAGAAAAGACTAGTGAGATGCCGGAACTGTAGGAAACTTGGACACGTGCGTAGTCAATGTCCAACCCTCAAGAGGTCGAGACCAACGAAGGTTGTTGAGAAGGGGCAATCGTCGGCCATTACTCAGAGAGCCCCGGTGAACAACGCATATGTCGCTGTCCTCCAACGACAGAACAAAGGAGCCTTTGTAGACGGTTTCATCAACAACAAGCCTTGCGCAATGCTGCTGGATACAGGTGCGACTAGGACAATCCTTGGACCTGCTTTTATTAAAACACCAGAGAGAATGGAACCAACATCCTGGAAGCTACGCACAGCAACAGGAGAGCCGGCCACTGTACATGGTGAGCTACCGATTGAACTGATTCTAGGCAGCACAAAAGTGAAACATCGGGCATTAGTAGCGGACATTGAGGACGAAGCAATTATTGGAATGGACATCATGAATTCCAGAGGGTTTGAATTGAACTTCAAAGATGGCGTCCTACGTGTGAACGGAGAAGAGCTGGTGCTACATGGAAGAAATGAAGAGATGATTCGTGTTCTGCTGGTTGGAGATGTAAGTGTACCCGAGAGGGCTGAGACCATACTGGAGGCTCGCTTGGACGGAGGTGCGAGCAATGGAAGCGTGGTGATGTTCGAGCCCAAGCTTCACGATGAGAAAATTGGACGAGGTATTGCACTAGGCAAGACTTTGTTGCGTGCTGATAAATTTGTGCCAGTAAGGGTAATGAATGTCAATTATTACCCAGTGACCTTGAAGAAAGGAACTGTTTTGGGGCACTGTTCGTCAATTTCCTCTGTGATCAGGAGTGTACACGGTACTGTTAGTCAAGACAACAACCTGACAGCAGAACTGGAAAAATTGGTTACCATCTCTTCCAAGGGCATCAAACCAGCCCAACAGCCCAGATTGAGAGAATTAGTCAAGAAGTACCAAGACATCTTCGATACTGGACAAGGAAAAGGGGGTCGAACGAATGTAGTCCAACATAAAATTGATACTAAGGACGCTCGACCAATCTGACAATCAGCTAGAAGACTTCCTCTTGCCAAGAAGGAAGAGGCTGACAAAATAGTCAGTGATATGGGGAAAGATGGAGTTATTTTACCGTCCGACAGTCCATGGTCCTCTCCAGTCGTTCTGGTGAAGAAGAAAGATGGATCAACACGCTTTTGCGTGGACTATCGTCAACTGAACAACGTGACGAAGAAAGACAGTTACCCTCTTCCGAGAATAGATGACACCCTAGACACGTTGGCCGGCTCCACGATTTTCTCGACCCTTGATCTGAAGAGTGGATACTGGCAGGTAGAACTGGCTCCAGAAGATAGAGAAAAGACAGCCTTCACCATCGGCTCAGGACTGTGGCATTTCACCGTCATGCCATTCGGACTTTGTAATGCTCCAGCAACATTCGAGAGATTAATGGAGACGGTTCTGAAAGGACTCTCATGGAGGACGTGTCTGGTATATCTCGATGACATCATTGTAGTTGGAAAATCGTTCGAAGACCACGTTAAAAACCTGGAGGAGGTATTCCTGCGACTGAGAAACTCTGGATTGAAGCTGAGCCCCAAGAAATGCCACCTGTTCCAAAAAGAAGTACGTTACCTTGGCCATGTTGTCTCTGGGCGCGGAGTAGCAGTGGATGACGAGAAGATTAAAGCAGTGAAGGAGTGGCCTATCCCGAAAGACATACACCAACTACGAAGTTTCCTTGGTTTGTGCACATACTATCGCCGATATGTGCTGGGGTTTGCCAATATCGCTAAACCACTGACCAGGCTCACGGAAGGTCAAACAAAATTCCAATGGTCCGAAGAATGCCAAGACTCGTTCAGGACGCTGAAGGGGGCATTGATCAATGCACCGATTCTAAGTTATCCCCTTCCGAGTGGAAAATTCATATTGGACACGGATGCCAGCAACGTGGGACTTGGAGCTGTCTTGTCCCAGATCCAGGATGGGCAAAAGAAGGTCATCGGTTACTTCAGTAAAACTCTCAGTAAACCGGAGCGTAACTACTGTGTCACCTGACGAGAACTGTTGGCTGTTGTCAAGGGAGTAGAACACTTTTATAAATACGTGTACGGGAGAAGATTCCTGTTAAGAACCGACCACGCAGCCCTTAAATGGCTTCTACAGTTCAAAAATCCCGAGGGCCAAGTAGCACGTTGGATCGAAAGACTCCAAGAATTTGACTTCGAGATCGAACATCGAGCAGGGAGTGGCCACAAGAACGCAGATGCCCTGTCAAGGAGACCATGCCCAGACGACTGCTCACACTGCCGACGAGCAGAAGAGAAGGAAGCAGCGATTTGTAGAACCACGGCAGTTGACAATAACTGGAATGACAACGAGGTCCAGAAAGACCAAGAAAGAGATCCGGATCTTGGTTTAGTCATCGGTTGGAAAAATAGTAATCAAAGACCGACATGGCAGGAAATCGCAAGATATTCCCCAGCAGTTAAATCCTACTGGGCCCAATGGAATTCCCTTACCCTGGACAATGGGGTCCTGAAACGTGTATTGGAGTCCGAAGATGGTGGGGAGGACAGACGTCAGATAGTGGTGCCCAAGAACAGAAGACAGGAAGTACTCCGAGAGATCCATGATGGAGTTGCTGGAGGACATCTGGGTGTGACGAAGACCCTGCAGAAAATAAGACAACGGTTTTACTGGGTCAATTGTCAAGTTGATGTCAATGACTGGTGCAGAAAGTGTGCTGTTTGTGCTGCCAGCAATGGACCTCGGACACGACCCAAGTCCCCGATGCGTCAGTATAATGTAGGTAGTCCATTCGAAAGAATCGCCATTGACATCGCCGGCCCGTTCCCCGTATCAGATCATGGAAATAAATACATCCTTGTGGCAATGGACTATTTCAGCAAGTGGGCCGAAGCCTATGCCCTGCCCAACCAGGAAGCCATCACCGTCGCGGACGTCTTGGTGAAAGAGTGGATATGTCGATTCGGCGTTCCCTTGGAGCTGCACTCGGACCAAGGCAGAAATTTTGAATCCAATTTGTTCCAAGAAATGTGCCAGATGCTGAACATCGGAAAGACGAGAACCACAGCTCTACATCCACAGTCCGATGGAATGGTTGAGAGGATGAACAGGACTATCAATCGCCACTTGTCCAAGGTAGTCTCTGACCATCAAAAAGACTGGGACCAGTATCTCCATTTGTTCCTGATGGCCTACCGTTCCGCAGTACACGAGTCGACCGGCCAAACCCCTGCAAGTATCATAATGGGCCGAGAGCTGCGACTTCCCTGTGACCTAAAGTTTGGGATGCCACCAGGACAGGATACCGCGGGAGAGGACTACGTCAGCAAACTCCGGCAGCGAATGGAGGACATCCACGAACGAGTCCGTTTGAACATCCAGAGTGCCAGCGACCGAATGAAAGCGACTTATGACATCAATGCCGATGCTGGAGGATTTCAGGTTGGTGACCTAGTTTGGCTGTACAACCCGATGCGTCGCCGTGGCCTGTCACCAAAACTACGGAATTCATGGGAAGGTCCGTACAAGATCGTTAAGAGGATAAATGACTTTACCGAATCCATAAACCACCCAGAGGTAAACCCAGGGTCGTGCATTTCAACAGGTTGGCTCCTTACGCTGGAAACCATGACCAAGTCCGCACCCTCAGACCACCAGAGGATGCGATGACGTTCCAGAAATTCATGTCCTCATACTTAAATGGACAGAAAGTGTCACACGGGGTAACTCGAGAGGAGCCACGGGACCTTTTCAAAGTGCCAGTCAATTACGCCCTAGCACACTGCGTTGCAGAAGATCTTCGAATGTCCAGGGGCATCGCTGTGGTGTTTTCCAAGAAATTTGGCCAACTCCAAACACTACGAAAACAGAATCCAGAAATTGGAGGTGTGCTACAGCTGAAAAAGGGCCAGAGGAACATCTACTACCTGGTGACCAAGAAGCGTTCTCAAGATAAACCGTCATATGAAGATGTCTGGAGGAGCCTCACCCAACTGAGAGATACGATGGTGGACCAGAATCTGGTGGACTTGGCAATCCCAAAATTATCCTGTGGTATTGATGGGCTGGATTGGAGAGTTATAAGAAGTATGTTGGAGACGATATTCCGATCCAGCGGCATCCAGATTTTGGTTTGCTGTAATCCTATTCCACGACCTAACATGAAGACTGTGGAGTGTTACTTCCATCGAACTTCACGGTGCAGATATGGGGAATCCTGCAAATATCGACACACTCCAAAGATGACATTTCGGGACGAAATATCTCTAAGAAGGGGGCAATGTGGCGAAGCTGCGGGCGATGCCGGATCTGAACTCTCACGTATAGCTAGCGGGAGACTGTCGATGCGCTTGCACCGAGAAGAATCTGGACGGTTTGGTGAGTCTGGGCGATTCGAAGGAAAATTCTGGAGCATTCAGAGAAGTCAACGTCGGATATAAAAAGAACTACGCAGCGGACAGTCGGAAATACCTAGTTCCGTGATGTTATGTAAATTAGAGTATTGTGTTATTGTATCATTGTATTTCGTTAAATAAATTATTTTAGTCAGTTAACTAGAGTTTAAATCTATTACAAGACATAAGATCAAAATTCAAAACCCCCGACATTTTTGATTCGGTTAAGAATGTTCCCGATAAGTCTGAGAGATTCACAAATTGAGGTGCACATTCGTCTCACATCAACCGAAATGTGATGAGAATTGTGAACATTAATTTTATTTGAAGTACCTTGGCGGTGACAGCGACGTATTATTGTGTTTCACTTTCGTAACATTTAGTGATATGAATGCGACATCTCAAGGATGTTTGTGTTAACTGGGAAGTTGTACACTATACTTTTTCTACGACCATAGCGACATTTCACATTCAACAAGCCCCACATTATATGATGACGTTATCATAAAATATGAACAAGTACATCGATTATATATTTCGAATCATATATTACTTTTTTTACGACCACATAGAAATATGCCCATTTTATGCGCTTCATTGATCAAGAAAGTAGGCCGATTGTAAACACTTTTTCATTTCTACATCACAAACTGTACTGTAATGATCATTTCAGTACAGGCTGTCGTACAGGTATTAAATGGTCGTAGGAAAAATAATTTTTGATCATGAATTGACAACACAGAAAAGATTTTGTGTGAGTGGGTTGTGCCTGGAGAATATATTGTGGATAGTAGGGGTAAGTACAATTATTGTTTTCATTTAAGTCAGAATATTCCTATAAAAGTTAGCTTTGAAATGTTAAAAAATGTTATAATTATTTAAATTATAAATAAGATGATCCATCCTTCAGTCATCGTTTACAGTACAACCGTATTTCAACAACAAGCCCAGTTTTTTACTTAACAGACAGTAATGAAAGTCGAGTCACTAGTGCCTCTGGTATTTTTCATGATATTTTCTTACCAAGCCATGTATGTCAGTCAGTGGATAAATTGCAATTGCTGTGATCAAACTCAGAACAGGGTTGTGTTGGAGACCGTCGTATCTACCAAGTGTAACCACATTCATAATATAATGATAGCTCCTCACGTTTGAGTTTACAGTGTTGTGTTCAGTGTATTTTTGGGTTAGTCTTTTATATGATTTATTTAAGACAGAGAAGACAGATGTAATGGGAAACAAGAGTGAAACTTGATGGTATCTAGCGAACTTAAATGAATTCCATTTTTGAAATTAAATATACTGAACAAAAAAATTTCAGAAGATTTTTTCTACATAAACTGGATTATATGATTTATACAGTTATAACGACAAAGTTGATTGTTTCATAGCAAAAAATCATTTATAACCAAGAAAATGCATTTTCTTGTTTTGACAAGAAAGGTTGTTTATCTGATACATACTTTTTTGTTCTAAATTCACAGTGTTAACATCTTTATCTCAAAAACCGCAGAAGGTGCAAAACAGGGTTGAATGAAGAAAAAGTTATGGTCAAAATGGTTCTTGAACACCATAAATATCTTCAACTAAAAAAATACTAAAAAATGTGTATGCAAGTTACCTCAGTTATGAAATATTGAAACAGAGAACAATACATTTTTAAGTCAATTTCAATCGAGCTACAGAACTAAAACCAAATTAAAATTGTTTCTCGGAAACACTATTAGTACACTCTTTTTTAATACTAACTGTATTTTCAAATTATTATTATAGCTGCAATTTTCTATTTTGACTTATATGGTGTTATGTTCAGACATTTTTGCACCATGCACCTCTTCTCACACTAATCTATTTTTACGTATTTTTCAACAAGAGTCGTTGAATATCACCTGTTTAATCAAATGCGAAAGATTCGGCAATAGTCCGATCAGTTTACTGGAGAGTGAAACATTATTCAAATCGAATACTTTCTACAATATTGAAATTCCTCTCTCAATTAATTTCAATAAAGTAGAATATGGGGCAAATTTCTGACAGGAAACAACTGCTTCCCTAATACTATGACGTATATTGAACTACATCTGAGAGATAATTGATTTTTTTATGGCGGGCGTGGCGCAGTTGTGAGAGCGACCGACTCTGGGCCCAAAGGACCAGAGTTCGAGCCCCAGTTATGGCTGGGATTTTTATAAATCAAATTCAACCTTTTGAATTATTAAAATCTCATAGCTCGACTGGGGTGAGTAACAAGGCCCACCCAGCAGAACACATAGTGGCTAATTACCATAGCAGTCGATGCCACTATAAACACCAAAGGAAAATAGGAAAAAAAAGAATATTCAATGTGCCTGAAGGAAGGAAATATTTCAATTACCATCATGGTATTATACTTAGATAAGTAGTTGTCAGTGAAAAATAGGCGTCATGTATTTCTTTTTTTCATGAGGATAAGATCTAATGGATCGAAGAGCTTGTGAGGCCGCATAGCCTGTACAACGCTCTTACAAAATTTCGAACTTTGTGGTAATTATATCATTATTAAAATTGCTGAAGTTCCAGTATGGAGTATGTAATAATTTGTACCGCATTTTTTTAAAAGCCGCCATGAATAAGTTCATTGATTCTTCAATTTAATGACTCCCAAAAATAACACTTCAAAATTTGGACTTTCACTAATGCGTTCTCTGTTGAAGTCTATTCGAAATATAATATTATTACCTATCGACTTGTAGGGATTTGCAATAGTAATATTTTCCTATGCATAAAAGCATTATTTTCGATTCTGTAAGTTATTCAGAAAACTACATTTTCTGTTTCCTTGGCAGTGGTTATCTTTACACTCTTGAAAATTTTACTCCAAAACTAAGGAAATTAAAGCCTCAGTATTTTTCATTTCCAACAGGAAAAATACTGATTATAATATTATTAACAAAGTCATTATCATGTTCATGTATACGTCGGAATTTTTCATGATAATAATTTTTCACCAACCTGGAGATGTTACTGCAGTGGAGACAAGGAAGCATAATATACAGGAAATCAGACGTTCAGCCTTATTTGTTAGATATATAGTTTAAGGTAGTATTACTTAGTACTACTTATGGTGAAATATCAATTTGATTCATGTTTGAAAGCCTTCAATACCTCGTCAAAGTATTTCATGTATTTCTTCCTATTTATCATTAAACTATGTTTTTTTTTGGATTTTATTGAATGTATTTCCTTAACTTATTGCTTTTGAGAAAGTAACGAACTATTGATTTAAATATTTAATTTTTGTCTAGATATTTCAAAGAATATGATTACTTTGTGATATCTTAGAAAGACTGCTTACAGTGTGATAATATAACTGTCTTTGATACTTCACGTTTTCCTTCAAGCCTCACACCTCCAAATAAATAAGTACTTCTAATGGCCATCGTCGAAAATCATATATTGCTATATTTCTGCAGAGCGTTTTCCTTCCTCAAATACATTTACACTTATTTTTCCTAAATATCTTAGATAGTTTTTCAATTTACAATTTTCCGTATTAAAAAATCAGTAGTTCATCTTTTGCAAAAATGCTATTTCTTAGATAAAAATGATAGAAATAGAAAACAACCCAAACTATGTCACTGGACGCACCTTTCGTTCTGGGAGAACTAGGTCACCATGTTTCCTCACTTGAAGATAATGATCCACGCTATCTAAAACATAACATTCTTTCATAAGCAAAAAAATATTTTTTCTGTACAAAAAAATCTCAACATGATATAATTTATTCATGAAATAGAAAACTACCCAAACACCAAATTTACGTCAATTTCACTCGACGGTCGTTTCGCAGGAGCAGAAGGCAACAGCTTTTGAAGATGCTAACTTTGTTGGCGAAACGCGCGTCCAGTGAAGTTGTCGTAAATTTGGTGATTTGGGTAGTTTTCTATTTCTTGAATTAATTTTCTCCTGTTGAGAACACTTGTTTTTTTTATTCAGAGAAAATATTTTTCTCTTTATGGGGAAACGAAATGTTTTATCAGGAGTGCATTATCATCTTCGTCTAAGAGAACATGATTACTTCTTTCAAAACTTTTGATTTTTTAAATTCAAGAAATTGTAAATTATCAGAAAAAGATCAATAACAGTTTCAATAGAGTAAACACTATTACTTCGCACAAAAACATTTGTTTTCTATACTCAAGAAAATGTAGAAAACGTAATCTCTTTGATGAAAAAAAGTAAATGATAGTACAGAGAAATCGTTATTTCTTGGAAAGAGAAAATGTAATTTCTTGGACAGATAAAAAGTAATTTCTTGACCGGAGAAAACGTAATTTCTCAGATAAAGGAAATCTAATTTCTTGGACAGAAAAAATGTAATTTCTTGGATAGAGTAAACGTATTTCTTGGATGGAGAAAACGCAATTTCTTGGGAAGAGAAATCGTAATCTTTTGAAAGAGTAAATGTAATTTCTTGGACAGAGAAAACGTAATTTGTTGGACGGAGAAAACGAAATTTCTTAGATAAAGTAATCCTAATGTCTTGAATAGAGTATCGCTTATTTTTTATTTCAAAGTAAATATTGTTGATTGAAGTAAATCGCAGTGAAAAAATAGATTTCTTCGAATAAAGACACATTTTATAGATTATATATAACAGAATGATTTTCTTAGGATAAAGCAGGCTGCTTCATATTGAAAACTTTTTTTTTGTGTGTATTTCGCAGCCTTTTAGCGCAAAATAAGAATATACGTTTTGTGGTATCATACGCCTACTTTCAAAATCTGTTTTATAAATTTGAATCAGACTATTACTAGAACATTCGGGCATGCTGCAAAATGTTCCAAAAATAAATTGAATTGCAATTGTGCGAAAACTATCATCCATCAGATCCTGTTTCGTGCACACATAAATTACACATGATTCAATACTTTCGTGAGAAGGCCAACCCAATTTCTTGAAAAATGGCGGAATTTTTCGAAAGACGCAATATTTTCCGGTTTTCCGGTTCTCCTCCGTTACTAATGATCCGATCGGGTCATAAAACATTCCATTTTGTTTGTATTTCGATTATCTACAATTCTTTTTTTTAGAGCAACCATATTTCTTCATCAGTTTTCATTCTATGATCAAAACAATGAAAAAACACGTTTTTTGTTTTTAAATGTAGTTAACAAATTAATAAATGTCAGTTGCGAGTCGAAAACATTACAGATTATGACGACGGACTGTCTTTCATGTGATGACATAGTCGGTTTTCTACAAGTATTCTTGTTAGGAAAAAAATGCTCTATTGATTGGCCTATACTTATCCACTACCGTTTTTGAGATTTCAATTATTTTATAATTGTAGACGTCTACGCAATTATAAAATTTCAACTGTAGAAAATAGTGAAAAATCCATAAAATAAGAAACAAGAGCTTCGTCTATTTTGAAAACGTTGTAATGAAATGCAAGAACCTTTGTTTATACTGGGTGTATGACAAAAATGCTTACGTCTCAATTGGGTTAAATTCATTCTACACAAGAGATGATATTACAAAATCCACAATTATATAACATTTGATACTGTAACAAAAGAAAACTGAGTAGGTCAGGTGCATGAAAGTCACTTTCAATTTAATTTCCATATCACCAGGAGCCTAATTCATTCCATTTCTCGAAGCATGAACGTTTCCGAAGTTCAGATAATTTTGTTCAATTCTTCTGAATTTCCATTCATTGCCAGTAAATTTGGATGTAACTCATAAAATCTTTCACAGGTTTTTGATATGCCCACATAATGACCACATGTTCGTACTTTTTTGGGTGTTTGGGTGATGTTTGATTTAGGACGAACTCAATATTATTCACCGAGGAGTTGTTAAGGTATGAACAAATTTCAAAACTCAAATTCAAAGTTTCGTATGGAAATACCCAATTATGCGTAATTACTACGTTACTAATTACAAATAAAACTATTTTCAGCTTTGCTAAAAGTGCTTTGCGAAAAAATTTCCGGTGTGATATTGAACCAGTCGAAAAAGCGAAAAATTCAGTACATACTGTGTACTGTGATTTTTTTCCATTTCCAATGATCTACTTATCTCAATAAAGCGTTTTCACTATTGATTCAAGACTAACTACTGAATTTCAACAATAATGATAGTGTGACATGATCTGCTCCTGCTCTGATTTCAAGAACAAATGAATGAACTTGACAATAACTAAATAGTCTGATTGTCATACAAGAGTGGTGAAAATGGAAAATAATAATTATTCAAACTCTGAAATCCTGAATTTGTCTTATATTCATAGTGAGTACAGTAAAATCATATTAAGGACCTGTAAAAGATCCAATGAGTTTCATAGTTTACCGGCAAAGAACGGATGGAAATTCAGAAGAGTCGAACAAAATTATCTCAACTTCGGAACAGTTCGTGCCTCAAGAAATAGAATGCATAGTACGGTAACTGAACTGAAAATTAAATTAACGTTTTGGGATAGTTTTCTGCTTATCTTCAAGCATCAATGTCTGGTGTTATGGTGGATTTGGATATTTCTCGCACTTTCTTGGAGAATTTTACAAAAACATAATATTTACGGCTATTGAAGCATCAGGCTGCCAGCTTTACTTACAGATAATCCACCAAAACGTGTGGAAATTTGCGAAATGATACTAACATAGACATAGGAAGATCCCGACTATTAAAGAAAAAATTAATCAGACCGATGAATCACAATTTTCACCTGAGAGAGTATTCAATCGTCGGAATAATCATTTCTGTACACCAGAAAACCCCTATTTCATCAGAGAAACGAGATTTTAGCAAAAATATAGTTTTATATGTTTTGTATCCTTATGGATGAATCATTTTCAATTTACATTTATGAGGGAAAGTTGAATTCCTAAAAATATTTGAATAATCTGAGAACAACTGTCCACCTCTAAACTCATATCATAATTGTTGGTGTCAGTTGGATGTGGCTCCTGGACAATGTACACGTAAAGTGAGCAGAGAACTCACTAATTTGTTCGAAGATCGGTAGATAAAAAGTTTGGGCCCTTGGATTTGGCCGCCGCGGTCATCAGATCTCACTACCCTTGATTTTAATCTCTGGTGCACGCAGTGAAAAGAATAGTAGAAATTACTAGAATCGTCAATAATCTAACCACGAAAAACGTTAAGAATGTGGACAAACTTTGATCGTAGTTAGATGCACTCTTCAAAAACGTTGAGACAACCCTGAGAAAGTAATGCTTGGTAATGCAGTTATATTGATCGCGAAAAACAAAAATCGAACAACGGAGCATCGTGGTTAAATTTACCAAGAATACATAATATCGAATCACTACCCACTGATTATTTTATACTATAATTCATTAGTCAATTTGGAATAGAAACCCCCACTTATTCAACTGTTAGATTTGATCAGAGAATTTTTTACTAAAGTTCGCGGTATATGTTTCTTCCATCTATAATATCACCTGTAGAGTATTTTTTACGACTAGCTAGTAGACTGATTATCGAACAGTTCACCACACTCTCGCCCATGATATTATAACCCAGTTCAGTATACAATACCATATCATTATATACATTTGCTATTTTTCATACTAGTTTTAGTCTTGTTTCTAACCACGAGAATGGCAAAATTTTTGTTTTTTCCTCAAAATTCGTGATTATTATTGCCATACTCGTGGTTTGGAACAATACCAAAACTAATATGAATAATAGCAAATGGTACATTTTGCATTGTATATTGAACTGTGTTATAATATCATGGGGTTTAACAACCTAAAAATATATCAACAGCTAATATTTATCATTTATTCAACAACAATCAGAATATACAGAAAAAAAATTGGTAAAAAATGTACTTGTACTTCTCTCATATAGGTACGCAAATAATAATGATAATATAAATGAAATCATGATTAAAAAAACAACTTATCCACAACATAACATGTTTGTCCAGTTCGAACATAATCTTCCTCAGAAACAAAATATTGATTGTGCACAATCAATATTGGTATCGGTTGCAAAGCTAATTTCAACGTTTCATATTTGTTTCATTCCTAGAGCAAATTGGGCTGTATCTGGAACAGTCTGAAAATAAAAATCCAACATATAGGAAGTGAATCGAATATCTGGATGAGAATATGGTCCAAAAATTAGAAAAAAAATAGGAGGAATTTTATAAATATTTTCCATTATTCTAAGTTTACCCTAAATTACCAAGAACTTCACTTATATTTACCTCAACAAAAAGAATAAGTCCCTAGCTCTGATAGCCTGCAGACATAAGTGTTCCTCTGTGAACATATACAGTAAAAGTGTGGCAATGCTTCGTTACTAGCTAATTCCCTTAAAACTAAGAGACGCTATATAGACTTGATTTGTTTTATATTGGTAGACATCAAGATATCTAAAAGATCATTTATCTTCAAAGGTCTGTTCAGGTAGAGATTCTTACATGTTGTTATATCTTGCTCCTAACATCTTCGGAGGTGTTATTCAAACTGAAAAAAAAGGTTCAGCCTTTGCCTAAAAATGGATTGGCATAGCTTCTTACTATATTAATTTGGCTGATGTTCAAACGCAGGAAAGCTTTCAATTATATCTTGACTAGGCTTTTCTCTGGAGGCTGCGGAGTCAACCACGCTATATCTTCCTGTTCGCTTGGGGATAGTTCAGTAGTGAACAATTCTAGAAGGTGATTAGACTTAATGAATATTCAATTTGCTTTCCATGAAGATCAGAAAATGAATAAATGATCATTTATCTGAAAGTAACACCTCACGTTCTCTTTCAGGTACAGTCTGGATGGAAAGTTTTCTTTGAAATTTTCGATTATAATCAAAAATTAATAGATTGATTGACTTACCTGTAAGGAGAATCATCCTAATTTGTCGAGCTCATACTCCGGTAAGATTCTCATTTGGTAGTATCGCGTTAGTTATACTTCTCGGTACATTTTACAGATAACAGAGGAAAAAACTCTGTTATGCGCGCCCTCACTCAGATATTCATTCCGTTATTGGAACGAAGTAATAGATCGCTGATGGGGTAGCGTGGGGGGCGGGCCGAATCATACCGGAGGATGAGATCGACAAATTCTCCTTACAGGTAAGTCAATCAATATAATAATTTGTCTTCGCTCATCCTCCGGTATGATTCTCACTTGGTAGCTGTTTAAAGAATCAAGCGATCTATTTACTCATATAATGGATTAATTGAAAAACATTACCCATGTTGTGATGTCAAAAAAAAATAAACAAATATATGTGTAAAGGTACTTAAATACATAATAAAAATAATTATACACCTTTCTCCCATCAGAATTTTACCCTAATATGCTTTCTACAAAATCTGAATTGTCTGTACATAAGGGTTTGTTATAAAAAGTAGCAAACACTTTTGAAGACTCTGACCACCCTGCAGTTCTCTTAATGGTATCCATGCGCACACCAGAGCGCACACCAGAGCGGCAGATGTAGCGGCATGTCTAGTGCTATGGGTAGAGAATTTTTCAACATTTATTCCACTTTTTTTCAGTATCGTCTTTATCCACCTACTGACTGATTGTGATGATGCAGGGTGATGAAGATGTTTAAAAGTTAACAGTAGCTGCGAATCTAAGTTTGAGCGAAAAGTTTTTGTTTTATCCATATAAAATTTTATTGTTGAGGCTACACATAAATCAGGTTTTTCTTCGAAATATGGAAATGTGAAAAATGGCTGAAGTTTGTTTAACCCGGAAGTTTTAATTTTATCTGGCACTCTTATTTCTATACGATTTTCTTCAAAGACAATATTATTTATTTTTGTAATTGTTTGAACCCTATGACCTGTAACAGTGTTGCTACTTTTTTGGTAAGCTGTTCGATATTCAAGTTTTCTAGGGGATACAATTTTGCTAATGTATGCAGTACAGGCTAAGGATCCCATGTATCGTTGTATTTTGGTCTGCCGGTTTAAGGTTATACACGCCTTTGAGAAAACTTCTTAATATTTTCCCGTCTTGTTCTTCAATATCGAACAGCAGTACTAAGGCCGATTTATGAATATTGATCATAGAATATGACAAAATTCCTGATATTAATCCAGTTAAATAATCTACTAGTAAATTCAAGTTATAATCTACAGGACTAACACGTTTCCTAAGACAGAATTTCCACCATCTAGCATAACAATAATCATAATTCTTCAACGTTCCATCAGATAGAGAAGCAATCAAATTCGGAATAGCCGATTTCGATACAATCCTTCTTACAAAAGCTGCCTCTTCAATCTCCCTACTACCAGGGTAAGAGTTTTGTATAGGGGGTGTGGTTCCCTGAAAGGAGAAGAAAGCAAGTATTTGTCAGGATATATAATCAGGGGTTCTTCTTTCAGAAGGTTTTTGAACAAAGGGTATCACGGTTGTGAAGGCCAATATGATACGAGTATAATACCCGAAGCCTCATCGTTCACGACTTTGTTAAGTACCCTAGTAATCAATGAAAATGGTGGAAAAGCGTAAAAATAAAACTGGCTCCAGTTGACCGTGAAGACATCAACAAATGTGGAGCCTGGGTCTGGTCTCCAAGAGGCATAGACCTTGCATTTGTTATTTTTATGAGAAGCAAAAAGATCAATATGCGGTGATCCAAATTTCATAGCAATTTCTTCAAATGAATTCTGATTTAACTCATATTCAGTTTCTATGGAAACGGATCGCGATTCTGCGTCCGCCTCATAGTTTGCGGCGGATACAATATACGAGGCGAACACGTAATTATTTTTAGTCTCACACCATTTCCAAATTTGATTTGACAAATCATCCAGATTTTTGAATTGAGTGCTGCCCATTGTATTAATGCAGGAAATTGCCGTGATGAAGTCAAAGCGTAATAATTTGCTCGAATCTGTGAGGTCCTTGGCAAAAGACTTCAGTGCATAAAATGCCGATAAAATTTCAATTTGGTTTATATGTAATTCACTTTGTTCTTCTGACCAAAAACCCTCAATCTTCACGCCATTTGAAACACCCCCCAACCTGTTTTCGAGGCATCTGAATATAATATTTCAACTTTGAACTTGTCCAGTTTCAAAATGTTGATATGAAGTCAAAATATTATCCGACCACCATTTTGAATCACATTGAATATTAGGCGGAACGAACATTTTCGCGTCGAAGTTACCACCTTCATTACGCAACGCTTTCATTTCAGATCTTTCGTATTTTTTCGTATGGGCATAGCCATAACGAACTGCTGGGCATGCAGCTATTACACTACCAATAAATTGGGCAAATGTTCTAATTCTACAATACTTTTTTCTAACAAAACTATCACACTGTTTTTTGATTTTATATTTCTTCTCTGATGAAACTGAAAATTTTATGTTATTCGTGTCATATTCGAATCCCGGAAAATAAATATTTTGCGTAGGCTTCAAAACACATTACGCGTGGTTAATTATGAAACCTAGATCGTTCAATAGTGTTTTGATTGTTGCGACATGTTTTTCACATTTACTTTCGGAATTGCCAATGACAAGAATATCATCCAATTATATAACGAATAATATATTTCTATTCCTCAAATATTCAACTACTGGTTTCATCAGTTTAGTGAATATATATGGGGCTATATTGAGCCCAAAAGGCACACAATTCAATTCAAACAACCTGTGATTATATTGGAAACGAAAATATTTCCTATAGTCTTTATGTATAGGTAATAGAAAATAGGCGTCCTTTATATCAATTAAGGCTAAATAGGAATTATAATTTATGAATTTGTTTGCTGTTCTATAATCCTCTAATTTAAAATAAGGTGCTGTTATAAAAAAATTCAATTTTTTCAAGTTGAGAATAAATCTATTTCGACCATAAGGTTTCTTCATTAAAAAGTAGTGAGAAATAAAGTCTCCTCGTTCATGTTCACAAGGAGATATGGCTCCTTCATGTCAATAAATCGTTGATTTCCAGTTAAAATTTCTGTTTCTCCCTTTATTTTATATTAACTTCGGGCAACTTTCTTTGAACTGGGATTCTATCGAAGTGAATTTTAATTCCACTAATATAGCTTTAACATTGTCAGTGAAAACTTTTCCAAAGAGATACTCAGTTATTTCCGCTTTTGCTGCAATCTGTTCCGCTTGGAAATTCAAATGCGTGTTTGCCACGTATCTTCGATGTGAAGATAGGTTATCCAGGTTTGCAAAAATTTGCGCTGCATCCGCTATTGCCGGCAAAGCCCGTTTCACTTCATCGTTATTTGACGTTAACATTTCACACATTTGCCCACCCAAGGCAGACAAACCATAACCCAACTGCTCCTGCAGGGTTTGAAGAAACTGCTCTTGTTGATTCAATTGTTCCGGCAAGTGAGCTTGAATCTCCTCGTTCATTTTTGGGGGGCACAAAGCCTGACAATTTTAAGGTATGCTGTATTTTTCAAGCAATTCCGTCTTATTTTCCTTGTTGAGACCCTCGTCGTAAATATCAAGCAATGCCCTTTGAATTGTTTTAGTGCATTGATCTTTTGTATCTTGTTATTAATTGACTGCAGGTCATTATCAATTGCTGGTTTTGATGACTAGCGAATTGTATGACCGTGACTGTGCACACCACATAAAAACAAAACATTTCTATCTATATATAAATGTAAGGTGATTGGAATCAGGTAGTTAGTAATAGACTCCTGTAGAGGAGAGAGCCCTAGCGCTCAGTTAGCCTTATAGGCTAGGCCCTTTTGGCCTTAGCTGTAAGTATTGGTTAAGTGATGGTTTTAGGTAAGAGTTTTATTTGTTGCCTATTATCTCCTGTAGAGGAGAGAGCCCTAGCGCTCATTTAGCCTTATAGGCTAGACCCTTTTGGCCTTAGCTGTAAGTATTGGTTAAGTGATGGTTTTAGGTAAGAGTTTTATTTGTTCCCTATTATATTATTGAATGTCCCTTACTTTACAACGTGTATATAACTTTCCCCAGTATCCCTGTTGTTCTATAATAAATGTTTATATTCCTTTGCTACCCCTTAAGTTTTAATAGCTACCACCTGTAGCTACACCCCAAGTCGCATTTATTTTAGGGGAAACAACCCCTTATACGGCTCAGGATGCTACCCTACTAGCCCTAGTCGCGACAATATGTGAGTCCACCTTAGGACTATCTCCTCACGAAAATCTTTGGCCACCTTTTTGGATTCATTGGGGTCAACCCCTAGAGCCGATATCAAATTAGGATTGATTGGAGTAGGTCGTACTTTCTGAATAATCGGAGGTGTAGCACGGGAACGACCTAAGTCAGATTGATCTGAAAAAGAACATCTGCCCTATTATTTCTGAAGATCCACTTAAAACAAATATGTCACCTGACAATATTTTACTTGTTAGAGTTAAGCGACTACCTGTTGAGTAAACACATGTTTAACTTGGGTCGCGAAAGCGAGTCACCTGACCGCTAACCCATGCTAGCGAGCGTTTGTTTGAATGACCCTGTAAATGGCTACAAGCATTTACACAAACTGAAAAACAAGCTCAACCATCTGATATGGAGAATATAATATGTCACATGACAATATTGCACTTGCTAGACTTATTCCACCTCATGTTGGGTAAACACATGTTTACCTGGGTCTCAAAAGCGAGTCACCTGACCGCTGACCCGTGCTAGCAAGTGAAAGTTCTGGGCATTTTCACAAAGGCACACACACACTTTTTCACGACGTGAACACCGAGAATAACGGAATGAATATTTGAGTCAGGGCGCGCATGACAGAGTTTTTTCCTCTGTTATCTGTAAAATGTACCGAGAAGTATGACTAACGCGATGCTACCAAGTGAGAATCATACCGTAGGATGAGCGAAGACAAATTAAATTATTTGACATTAAAATGTATACTTACTTATCTTGATCTTATTTGATGAATTTTTTCATCGGTCCATCATCTTGAGTTCATCATATTTTTTCTCTTATTACAGTATGAGTGTAATAATGGTATAACGTTCCTCTTGTGTAATTTTTTATATTGTTGACTTTTTATGATGGAATGAAACAATTTTTTTTTTCATTAAAGAAATGCTTCCACGACTTTATTTGTCTTTAGTACGAATTCATCTCTTGTTTTCCTGAAAAATTCAATGTCAGTTATGGTTCATATCAGCAGTTACATGATTATATCTTTGATATTTGTTCTAATACAGGGATACAGTTCAGATAGCAAATAGTTAAACTCTGAATTGGATGTAATGAGAAAAGTAAACTTCAAGTACCTTCAAGTAAAAGTAGTGAATGAATTCAAACTGTCTTCGAAATTCCGTTGATTTATTTTCCATAATCAGGTTGTTTATTTTTCAGGGATACTATTCTTCAATGATTTAGTGGTAAAGTATCGACCCCTCTCTTCCGCAACCCTGATGACCGGTATACTGAAACAGGAACACACATTTGGAGATTCAAGACGATTATCAAACTTTTATCTCGCTTTTTCTTATTGTTCAGCTCATGGAAGTATTTACATTTAATATACGTCCAGCAGTAAAGATCACATCATCTAAATTTTCTTCAACACCCATCTATGCAGTCATACGCTGTAATTAATTAATGACTTCGATCCATTGAACGTATAGAGAAGCAACTAAAACAAATCGTATTTGATTGAGTTCTCTAAAATGTCAAAGCCATATAGAAAATTCTGTTTATTTGAAACTCACCTTCAAGAACAGTAATAAATTTCACTGCTCACTCACGATAATAATGTACTCAGACCTCTCGACTCAGACGTAAGCTCCTAGAAAAATTAAACTTCACTAAATCTTCTTAGGTGTACGAACCCTCTCTCAACCGTCATCGCCCGGCAACTCAACTGAACGTTGAACGATAATTTTAACAAATATAAATTTATGTTTACCATTCTTTTCTGTAGGTATTACTACAAAACGCACTGACTTCGGGTGAATAATATCCAACTTGAAGGAAAAGTAATCTTAAAACTTGATTCGTGGTCAGATTCACTGAGAATGTGGTCATTATTACTGTTATCCCTCAAAAACACAAAATCGGTAGTAATTATTTTCTTCTATGGGCGGAAACTGTCGTTATCAACTTTAGTTGATAATACTGGTAACTGAATGATTAATACGACTACGTTTTTGCCAGGAGAGTATAATGAACTAGGACGCATCTTAGAGCTATTTCTACCGGAAAAAGATAGTTTTATTCACCAAAAATCTCAATAGGCTAAACTGTTATGGTACAAAATAACGGTAATTTCAATATCATCTATCCAATAATTCACGAAATATTCAACTACATTTGATTGTTCACGTTCACTTTTGTAAGAGTACAGCTTACTATTCGGAGCTGCGATTTGTTCTACGATCGGGTTGTCAAGTACCACGATTTTCAGACTGCCAAAGTGTGATGAATCAGTCTGTCGGATTTTTTTGCGTGTGAAAAGTAAAAGAAATAATGGTCAGAACACCTGTGAAATCAAAATTTGAACTGGAAAATAGGGTAAGATGTGCTCTCGAAGAAATCGACCTGTCGGAATTCCGCAGAGCCACGACGATCCATCAATTTTTACAAGTGAATGGTCAGCATTTCAAGCATTTGAGCTACTGGGATTTGATTTTTTCGGTATCAAAATTGATTTATTAAAATGGCTAAGTATGTTTTGTAATATTATCTCTTGTGTCGAATGAATTTTATCAATTTCATTTTTCATTTTTCAAACTGTCAAACATAATCATGTTTGTCATTGACCCTGTATGAAAGAAGGTTCATGTATATCATTACACCTTTTTCAAAAAAGATTATGCTCTTATTTGTTATTTGATAGATTTTTCACCAAATTTTATACTTAAAATTTAATACTTGAACAGACGTCATCAATAGAAAATTATTAATATCCCATGAACGGTAGGAGATAGCTTTAGGACATAGTCATTAAAACTTATTCAAACTGGTTGATTGAATTTGAAAATGAGATATTATACTGGAAGTTTCATTTAAAGAAAATTTGTCATAGTCGTTTATCAAAGATACGATAGGAGACGTATTTTTCAGATAAATCTGTGGCACTTCTATGTTCCTCCTAATAAAAAGATTTCAATTAACTATCACAGAAGTGGTCTTAAACGATTAGTTTGAGAACTACAGGTACTTCAATATTCTTTCTGTCTCAAGACACTTTTTAATGAGATATGGATGATTAATATAATTTTGCCTTGTTTTATCATCAAAAAAATTATAGGACTGCCCAAATTTACAAGGCGACCCTAAACCTGATTTTGAATCTGATGTCACGTGACCAAAAACATAAAACTCATTGGGTAACATAATATCAAAAAAAGCGGCACCAATTGCTTTGATTCAGAACCCCAAAATTACAATTCTTTCCTACTTTCGAGTTCCGAGATATTCCATGTCCTAATCTTCGTATAAAGAACGAAGAGAGATAGGTTCAGGACATGCTTGACAAACGTGATTTCGATTCCAAAGCAGAATTCAAAATTGATATAAGTGTGTGTTTCACTTCTCATGGAAACATCCTCGTATCTTCCGTAATTTTTGACATAGGATTATTACTATTAATGAACTCACTGCATAACCTACGTCATATACACTGCATGCCAGCAGCGATGGAACCAACCATTTTTCCAAAAAGTCATACTAGGGAGCAAAATTTCTAACCAAACAGACAGGAATGTTCCTAGGAATAAAACCTTGAATTATTGAAGGCTCAGAACGGAGGGTACTGGGGAGAATATCTGAAGGCCTTCTTCTGTTCCGATTATTCTTCATTCAGCCGAAGGACTAAGAAAGGCAGGGTTTGTGATGAACTACAAGTTTGTTAACACGGAACTCAGAGCAAAGGGTGACAAACCCAGATCGTTCTCACTTGACTCCTCAGAACCTGGCAAACTGCAGATACCACCAAAAATTAGGCCTAAAAGGCTACAAAGCTGCTGGAAAATCTTCAGGCAATGGCCAGAACCCAGCCAATAGAACGAATGTGCCTTGGACCCGGAACAACCCTCGTGCTGAGAAGGAGACGAATGTGAACGTTGCTTATTTTGTATAGGAGTGATAGAAATGTTCATTAAGGAAATCTTTGATCTAATTGGTACAGAAAAAATGAAGAAAAATGTATCATATAACACTAGGGCAAAGTTATTATAAATTATTCAACACGAAACTATTTAAAGGACTCATTCATCAATTGTTATTTCTGAGTAAATATCGGTCTACTGGAAATACCCCTCTGAATGAACATCTATACGAAAACGGTCTCTGGTATCTAGTACAGCAGACTTTCCAGTGATATATCAAACAATGTGCGGAGACATTAGATCATAAGAGACATAACACATTCAGAGAGGAAAAATCAAACCTGATGGTACCAGATCGCCAAGAAAATTGTATTGAATTATATGTTGACAGCGATGAGTTAGGGTATGTGGAATAATAATAATCTCTCTTTCTCTATAAGTGATGATGACAGACTAGGCCTGATAGTAAAATAATATTGAATATCTACCTGTTTTGGATTTCATTTTCCATTGAAATTACCCATCAAACCAGATACAGAGGTCATCATCACAACATTTTCGTGCTAGTGTGGTATCCAGATGATGTTATTCAAATCGATTGAGATTCAAAATTAGTACGTAATAGTAGTATCAGAAGGATATGAACTCAAACTAGTTCTTCATAAATCAGAGCCCTCACGAAAGAATAAAGAAAAACTTTCAAGTCTGTATAGAAATTGAACAAACATTGTTTTTTAAAAAAAAAAAACAAATCATTTTCTGTTTCACCAGCATGTAATGACATTATTAAAATTGACTGTCTCAATTTCTGTTTTTATTTTTTAGATTACAAATGCCTCTAATGAAAACCTTTGTGTTTTCTGTTCAAGTTGGCACAATGGAATATATCCTCCAATTGACTCTTGGAAGGTAAGACAAAGTAACGAATTGGAAAGTAATGTTTTTATTATCAAACAGCTATAATTTTATCACAGTAAAAATCAGTACCAATAAATTATTATATTTTACATATTATCACCATCTTATGCTACCTCCAACATTCCAAGTGGGTTTAGCTTTACTAGGGCCTCTGACAACCTTGTTCCAACCAGCGTGGAAGTCGTGGTCTTCTCCGTGATTCTTGATTTTGATATCGGTGACAACATTTCCATTTTCATCTCGAGCAACGTTGGGATCCAGTTGCCATGGTTGATCTTTGTTTCCTACGTTCACATTTGGCGCACCCGGTTGAAGAGATCTCCTCCATCTAAATGTTCCTCCAACATTCCAGGTAGGCTTAGCTCTCTGTGGACCTCTGACAACTTTGTTCCAACCAGCGTGGAAGTCATGATCTTCTCCATGATTTTTTATTTTGATATCAGTAACTACATTGCCATCTTCATCTCGAGCAACGTTGGGATCCAGTTGCCATGGTTGATCTTTGTTTCCTACGTTCACATTTGGCGCACCCGGTTGCAGAGATCTTCTCCATCTAAATGTTCCTCCAACATTCCAGGTAGGCTTAGCTCTCTGTGGACCTCTGACAACTTTGTTCCAACCAGCGTGGAAGTCATGATCTTCTCCATGATTTTTTATTTTGATATCAGTAACTACATTGCCATCTTCATCTCGAGCAACGTTGGGATCCAGTTGCCATGGTTGATCTTTGTTTCCTACGTTCACATTTGGCGCACCCGGTTGCAGAGATCTTCTCCATCTAAATGTTCCTCCAACATTCCAGGTAGGCTTAGCTCTCTGTGGACCTCTGACAACTTTGTTCCAACCAGCGTGGAAGTCGTGATCTTCTCCATGATTTTTGATTTTGATATCAGTAACTACATTGCCATCCTCATCTCGAGCAACGTTGGGATCTAGTTGCCATGGTTGATCTTTGCTTCCTAAGTTCACATTCGGCGCACCCGGTTGCAGAGATCTTCTCCATCTGAATGTACCCCCAACGTTCCAGGTAGGCTTGGCTCTTTGTGGACCTCTGACAACTTTATTCCAACCAGCGTGGAAGTCGTGATCTTCTCCATGATTTTTTATTTTGAAATCAGTAACTACATTGCCATCCTCATCTCGAGCAACGTTGGGATCCAGTTGCCATGGTTGATCTTTGTTTCCAACGTTCACATTTGGTGTACCCGGTTGCAGAGATCTTCTCCATCTGAATGTACCTCCAACGTTCCAGGTAGGCTTAGCTCTTTGTGGACCTCTGACAACCTTATTCCAACCAGCGTGGAAGTCATGATCTTCTCCATGATTCTTTATTTTGATGTCAGTGACTACATTCCCATCTTCATCTCGACCTATATTAGGATCCAGCTGCCATGGTTGATCTTTGTTTGCACTGTTTACATCAGGAGCGCCTGGTTGGAGTGACCTCTCTTGTCGTAAGCCATCTAACTCTGCTGATGATACGAGTGATACGAGAAAAATGAGTAGTAACTTGACAAACATCTGAAAAAGAAATGGAAATATTGATAATTGTGTATAACAATAGTCAGTTTAGGCAAAATGCACTAAATGTTTCAACTGTAATAACTTTTTCTTCGAAATTTTTCTCTTCGTAATGAATAAATATTCAGAAACAGAAACGCTATTCAAATCTAAGATAATGATTGAAGTTATTGCTTACATATTTTGGGAATCAACACTCTGTATGAGTATATGGGAATAACGCATAAAGAATATAGTAGAAAACAACTTGCTGAATTCTACTACTATTAGTAGGAAAGTAATGGACTATTATTTATTCTTTGATTAAATTGTGTCTTTTTCATATATTAGTCGGATAGTAATAGATATGAAATAACACTCTACTCAAGAAGTATCAATAGCCAAATCTTTACAGTATATTTATTACATAAATTCGAATGACTTACCTTTCTAGCACTGTTTGATACTCCAATACTACGCTGGTGGCTGCTAAACTTAAACTGAGGTTCACTGCCATCCCTAGCTATTTTATATCTCTGAACTTCGGAAAATCAAAATCCCAGTAGCAGGTACTTTACTTTCACCATAAACACTTAATCTCCGCTGAGACCGCTCATATAGAAATCTTTCACATTCCGCCAAAGTTCACGGTGGCAAATTGATAAATCGGGACTTCACATCTCTTTCGAAAGAATGGATTAGCAGAATCGCTATCTTTGTAGTCATAAATAGTTAATTACCAAAACCATATCATGCAGTTCGTTTATTTTATGATGCGTAGGTACTTTTAACAGAAATAACATAATTTATGCGTTATCTGAAAAAAAATTGAGCTTGTTAATATTTCGTTCAGATTTTATTATGCAGTGGCGGGCTCGATTCCTATATACATTTGAGACCGTTGAAAACAGCAAAAGATACGTGTTTCGTTGAAAAATAGAAATGTAGTTTGAACAAGTTTTATATGTGTGCCCGGAGATTAACAAATAATAAAAGAAGTTATTTATTTTGACGAAGTCGAATTAACCTTCTCTCCACACATTAAAACATTTCCGTTTTGTAAAAATTTGTGAAAAGAAGAGTATTTCGACTGTGTTAAAATGATTCGTTTCATTTAATAGAAATGTACATCACAATTTAAAATTGTTATTATATTTTATATTATTGAATTCATTCAAACAACTAATAAATTGAAATCGTCCAAGGAGCGATTTGAGCTGTGAAGAATCGATGCACATTCACACACCAAAGTAGGTACATATTTTATACGCTATACCTCTATAAAATAGGAAACTATTTCGTTCCATGAAATCAGGGTATACACGCAAAGTGTTTTATCCACCTAATGATAGATTTGCACGAAAAACACTTGAAAATGACAATTAAATGTTTGGAGGAAGAATTTTTTTTTGTATTTCTTGCACAAATTCATTTATGAAATTGTAGCAAAGCGCTTTCGACTATAAAGTCATCATTAGTGCATACCTGTAAGTGAGTAGATTTGTGAATTTCAAGAAATTGAAAATTGGAAAATTTTGAAAAATGAAAAGTTTTCAGGTAACTTATTCGTCAGGTGTACAAGAGCCATAACATGAAAACATCATGTGTCAAATGGACCATGTATATAATTAAAATTTTAGGACATCATAAGATTAAGGTTTTATTTTGGGTTGATCATGACGTGAGTTTGATTATTGTAAGGTCTCAACAGACTGAGGTTATCAGACCTTTGTTTACCCCATGGATTCATCACAGATCATTATTTCTAAAGTTCATGTTCCATGTCAAAAATTGTCATTGTCAATTTGGAAAAAACTTGCGAATATAGACACTTGGCCGATTTTGACGAAATTTTCACAGATGCCTTAAAACAGCGAATAATTTATGCCGAGATAATTTTTTTTTGCGGAAATCATGTTTTTTTGGATTTTTTCGATAAAATGTGTGGCAGTACATACCCTACAAATACATTAATTATAACCAGTTTAAATTGAACCAACTGACTGCTTTTGTACTGTTTATTCACTTCCAACAAATGCCAATAACTTAAAAATGCTCATTCCAAGCCATACAAGAAACCATTCATATAGGAAACGGTTTCAAACTATCATTACTTTCAATTCATTTGAAATTGAAATTCATAACAGTAATATTGATGCACGTGTCAAATGTCAAACAAGCGAAGAGACTTAAAAGAGAACGAAGCGACGTTGCCAGTTTTCTTTTAATTCCTGCATACCTGGATCAGTTTGCATGTGATTATGTGATTCTTTTTCGGAAATATGTTGAAAATATCAGAAAAATTGTTGAATTTGAGGCTGTATTTTGTGTTGATGAAATGAAGGAGGAATCTTGAGTGGTTGGCGTGAGAACGTATGCGGAAACATCAGTTTCTATCTGATCTTTTGAATTGAGAGAAGGTGGTGTTGGAGAAAGTTACTTCTGATTCTATCACTTTTAAGCGTTTCAAACGTCACTGCACTCATCGTCATTATGCTCGCGTCGCTAGCCCCTATTACGTCCCGACCTTACTGTAGACAGTTCTAAACTTCTAAAGTAAAAGATGGGAAAACAACCTAACCTAACTTTGGCAGTTTTGTTACAGACGTTGCTTTTGATCATCCATTCTTTAGCTTTGACACCGTTGTAATAATTGCTAGCTGCGCTCGCCGTCATTATGCTCGCTTCGCTCGCCCCTATTCCGCCCTACAACTGCAGATTCAATCTTTTTACGTAAAAGAAAGAAAAATCACCTAACCTAACTTTTGCATTTTTGTTACAGAAGTTGCTTACTTGCTCACTTTTTAGCGTTGAAAACGTTAGCAAAAATAGTTGCTCGCTGCGCTCGCCGAGATATTATGCTCGCTTCGCTCGCCCCTATTCCGCCCCGACAGCTGCACACATGTTCAATTTTCTGACGTTAAAATGAGGCAAAACCACCTAACCTAACTTTGGTACTTTTGTTACGGAAGTTGCTGACTATTCGATCACTTTTCAATGTTGAAAACGTAAATAAAAATAGTTGCTTGCTGCACTCGCCGTCATTATGCTCGCTTCGCTCGCCCCTGTTCCGCCCCGACCTCTGCACACAGATTCCATTTCCTGAAGTAAAAGAAGGGAAAACCACCTTACTTAACTTTGGCAGTTTTGTTACAGAACTTGCTTACGCTCCGATCACTTTTTAGCGTTGAAACCCTAAGTAAAAACAAATGCTCGCTGCGCTTGCGGTCATTATGCTCGCTTCGCTCGCTTCTCTCGCGTTTTCTGGTCTTGTTCATTAACACATAAGGTATGAAGATTTCTACTCAAAGTTGACAGAAATCGACAAAGTAGTGATGGGAATGCGCGCGCTCGCTTCTCTCGCGTTTTCCAAGAAGTAAGAGATTAGTTACATAAGTTACAAAGTAGTATTAAGAATGCGCGTGCTTTGCTTTCCTGCTGAATATCTTCAATAAGAATGGTTCACTATTCGAGTGTTTATGAGGAACTATCATTATTATTATTATTTGTAAAAAAAGTGCCAGTCTCTAGGGTGCCAATACTTCTGAAAACTATCCACTACAAACACTTCATATTCATGAGTATTCAGTATTCAGGAATTTTAGGGAATCTGACAACGTCGCATTGTATTGTAAAGTATTTAAGACTCGCTGTTGTTGATTCAATGAAAGACATTGGTATGAAACAAGCCATTTTGTTGTGAGAACAGGATTTGGAAAAAGTCTTGGTATTAATATTTTGAATGCACAAAAGATATTTTTAAATAAACAGAGCTAGGAGGCATTTTTTGCGAACAAATAATTACTTGAATAAACGTGTCGGATCACAAACATTCATTTTTGGTAATTGCGCATGCGCAAACAGATAGAAAAGACGAAACCTAACTGTATTGTATAGTCGGGTAAGTTCGGTTGGGTTTGCATGAGATCGGGTCTGTCGGGATAAGTTATAGTCATTGAAGTAGGTTCATTTTATGTGAAAAGTGCTCATTATTTTTTGTGCGCATGTGTATTCATGTTATGTTTGCGCACATTTCCGTGATCTGTCTCGTCCTTTGAATTTTGCTAGTCATTTCGAAACAGTATAAGTACCATTGTTTTATAAGTGCAGTTAAAGTGTTGATGGGAAAAATTTTTCACTAAAATATTCCATGTTAAGTCTTGTTCAAACCCTCGCGAATTACGCAATTTTTCTGCGAATAAAATGGCTGCCAGTCATGCCGGACCAATCGTCGATGCAGAACCATGTCGGCAGACATTTTATTCGCAAATAAACTGCGAAATTCGCGAGGGTATGAACAAGACTTTATACGTGAATTGAATATTTCTAGAACTGCAATGTCGCTTCGCCCTTACGTCAATTCCATTGTGACCAACCCGACAGATATTAACTAAACAAAACAGCATGAATTTGTTGATTTTGTTATTGCTAAAATAAAGTAGAATTTGTTGATAAAAAACTGTTTTCAATGAAAAAAAAAAAAAATGTAAAACTGGTGAATTAGGGTGTGTATATTGTGCTGGTGAAAATCAGGAGGCATTTGAGTGTGTTTTTCGAAGAAGAAACGTGTGCAAGAAAAAGCCAGTTTTCATTCAAAAAAAGGCCCGTATCTCCGAAATTATTTGAGACCGCCAAAAATTTTATTTGGATTTTTATTCAGGAGGTCAAACTACGTAAGTCTCAAAATTTTTTTGATAGCTTGTAGCGCCCGGTTAACGGAATTTTACCGATTTTGCCCCAGCGTCTCGTATGCAGAAACCCCAGTTAAGGAGAACAAAACCTGAAATTATAATAAAATTCAAATTCAAAGAATGAGTTTCCGTTCGAAGAACTGAAGGTAGAAGTTGACAGGGAGGGAATAGAACAAACTGCAAAAGGGGTTTCAAACAATATCATCATATAGAAGGAGTTGCAACGAACAGATTAGTAGGTAAATTAATTGAAAATTTTGAAAATATATTTCACTTCGAACGTCAACGAAGAGGAATGTGAGCTCTGTTCAAATTAACTTAAGTGTTGAGACAAAAGTCATTGTTCAGTAATTCAATGTTTATATGTAAATCTTCAAGTAAATCTAATATTTTGTAATTTTTGGAACTTACCTCCTGTAAAATTTTTGAATTCCTATTTGGACCAAAGTTGTGGTTGTTAAACCTAAAATGTTGACTGAAGGCAGGAATTTTGTTGGGATTTAGATGTTCGGTTAAACAAACTTTCAATGGTTTGCAAGTTCTTCCAATGTAGGCTGCATCACAATCATCACATTTAAATTTGTATATGCCACCTCTTGACATTTTATCAATTTTGTGTTGACTAGGTATCTATTGAGACTGTGATTAGTTTTGTCTATGTTGCTTTTAATACAACCAGCTATTTTATTAGAAATATTATATATATTTGGCGAAAATATGAAAAGATTGAAACACATTATTTGAAATCGACAAATACCTAGATTTAAAACTTATAATTAATCGAATGACAAGTTATAGGATATGAGTCAAATATGTTACAAAATGCTGCTACTGTTCTGACTGATTTTGTGATGTACATTCAATTAAAGAAGAATGTAATAAAAAAAACAGAGGGTGTGGTGTGATGTATACCGGTTTCCATGGGGTAAAAGAGGGCTTCCACGTTAGCAAAATCATATTCTGGGTTCTGATAGATATTCAGAAAACTACAAATTCTGAATGGAAGGATTTGTCACCAAAACGCTAAGAGCAAACATGCTACATCATATGGTCAGACTTATATACCTGGTCGATAGTAGTTTTAGGGGCGAAGCAGCCTAAGCAGAAGTTCCTCATGGATCAAGGTCATTTCCACTTCTGTAAAATATATACGGGGCCTTTTACCACAATCGTTCGTTATGAGAACCATTCAAAATATAAACTTGCTATCTTGTGGTAGTGGGTCAAATTCTGATCTTTTTATTTTATACCAGAAGTAGATGGCAACTTCCTCACTTCAAATGGGACACCTTGTATCTCAATACGTTTTTGCATTGTTCTGTAGATTCAGGCCCACTTTTTGTGACAAATTTGTTAGTTTTCGAAATATTAATTTTTTTCTGTAAATTTTGACAGGTAGGTACTCGGAAAAAATCATAGCAGTCGTAATAGTTGGAAACGTGAAATTTCACAGAATCACATTTAAATCATCAAGACATGGACAGGTCTATCGAAATTCCAAATATAATTTACAGGGTGGTCAAAATTTCCCCTTTAAAATACAACATAGATAAAACTGATGAAACACGATTTTTCAAATGGATACCATACTATTATTTTCGGATACTGCTAAAAAAAATCTCAAATTTATGAATAATTCCTTATACCTACCTAAAATATACTCCTTGCTGGATATAAGTATCTGTTTTTGGAAAATATTTGAAATGTAAATCATTCGGAGCAATACCAAATCAAAAAAGCTTTGATGGAAATAATTGACGTGAGTTCAATAGTTCCAATCGCTTCAAATAGTTTCAATGTTTCAAATTAACCACGAATGCGCGGATTAGGAAGCAAAGGCCATGAGAGAGAGAACACCAATAATTTGAAAGGAAAAGTTGGGTAATATGTTATTTTATCAAGAAATGGGTTTTGTTCCTTTCAGTAAATGATGTTCTGTTGTTGAATGAATGAATCAACGATCTACTACTTGAATTTTTTTTGCGGATTTGAATTGACAGGTGTACAAAACATATGAATCACAAAAACACGTCGAGTGACTGCTAACAACTCAAAATCCAAATAATGTCGATTACCTCGAATCTTATAGAAGTGATTATTCGTGAACATGTCAAATACATTATTTGCTGATAGCCTCTGAGATGAATGAAATTGAGCTCCAGACAAAAGTCAATTCAACATTCTTAGACTGGTATGCCTATGATTTCTGTGGAAAAGAAAACAGTAACCGGCAAGGACCAGGTGGAAAATGTTGTTGAGGTTGCAACTTTGAGAAAAAAAAAATAAAGTTTCGTCTTTAATTTTCAAAATGTTGAAAATGGGATGCAGTTTATGGGTTGAAAACGATTTTTTTGCGATTTGCGGCGATACGTGACCTATTAGCAAAAATGTTCGATGGAAAAGTCGTCGATAGGTAGTAAAAAAATCAAAAACTTTTGTACTCAACACCTTTCGACATAACCTTAAATTAACTGTCTTTCAAATGGCGAAAAACCGATTTTTCAGTATTTAATGATTTTCTCTCGTATAAATGATTTAATTCAGATGAAAATTGGTGGAAATATGTATTTTTTGGTGTCGATTCCAGTTAACACAAACCTCTGGGCGATGTCGCTTCCTTGATTATTGTGGTAACAGTATGAGTTACTTATATACATTGCTGTTACCGCTTTGTGATACCAAATATTACGAATTGTTCACAATTTTCTTCTCTTTAGTATCGCTTTGAGTAACAAAATGTGCAGAAAATTGCGAAGCACATTGACATGAATTTTGATTTAATTCCTGAAGCAGTGACCTAAATAACCGGCATTGAGCATTGTTTGTCGAGACTTTCGAGAGTCGGGTGTAGAACTTGTAGGTATTGGGTTGATATGGCACGGAGTCATTTTATCAATATTCTATAGGCATTTGTGATAGTGTTCATTGTTCTGTTTAATTCTTTCTCTTTCGATAGTTTATTCAAGTGTGTTTGTTAACATCACCCAAGAATTCTTAGTATCTCTTCAAGGACAAAAACGGTAAGGTTGCGTACTGATTTCGTCGAGAAGAAAATGAATTTAGGTTTAACTAGTGTTTTTAATGCTTTTTTTTGTTTAAAATTGTTTTTTCCGTTAACCAGCTGTCGTCCCCTTACGAACGCCAGCCCTCAAAAGTCGAAACTTGTGCGAGCCAAGGATTAACGAGGTCTTACCTTTTTACGTGCGATTCCTAGCACGATCCGAGGAGAATATCGAAAGGAGGTCCCTTGGTCACCCATCCAAACCCTGGCCTCGCTTACCGTTGCTTGGCTTCGGATATCGGTGAACCGGCGCTCTCCGTTCGGTATATATTATGGAATCAACTCACGCATTTGTTTTCTAGCATTCCATGTTATTCATTACCTATTGCTTTGAACAATAAAATTGAGGTATTATTTCTATTCATGTTGAAACTGGGTTTCAACCTCGAATTTTCCATATCTTTTTATTTATTCAAGTACCTGATTGAAAATTGATGTGACAGTGATTTGATTCAACAGGGAATTCGATACATAAGGAGGTGTTATATCTGCATATAATTTGCAAATATGAGTAGTATATACAAGTATACAGGGTATTCCACACTCGATGGCCTATTAGACGTTTCTGGAGAACGGAACAACAGATCATTTTAAAAATTTGTGGGCATGGATAATCAAACATGCTCTACCCGTCTAAAATATTTTCATCGATACAGTGTTGCCACTTGTATCAGAAAGTAGTAGCTACTTTGTTATTTCAAATGGAACATCCCATATATTATATGGATTTTGAAATCCTTATAATATTCCTCACAACTTTCCCATATAATTCCCTATACCTATCTGTGACGATTTTCGAGATAAAAATTATTTTGTCAATTTTTTGTGTAAAACCTGACCATTGAAAAATAACATTTTTTTCGCAATGCAAATGTACAAAATATTGAACTTTGGGTCATAGCTGCATAAGACCATTGAGTATTCTGTCGATGAACTGGATCTCAGTTTCATCATACAGGGAAGCTCAGAATTAACTTCTTTTCGGGGACTTATGAAAATGACTGAAACTCAGTTTTTTCAAATGGAACCCCCTGTATATTATTTCATTTTCGAATTCAACGAACCAGTTTGAATAAGTTTTATTGAGTATATCCTATACCTACCTCTTACCGTTTATGAGATATAAATTATTTTATAATGTTTGAGGTGTGTGCAAGTATAAAATTTGATGAAAAATCTATCAAATAACGAAAAATAGCTTCACTGTTTTGAGAAAAGTATAATGCAATACATGAACCTTCCTTAATACTGGGTGTATGACAAATATGATTAGGTTGACAGTTCGAAGAATGAAAAATTAAATTGATTAAATTAATTCTACACAAGATATTATAATATTAAAAAGTTTACTTGACAATTACAACACATTTAATACTGCAAAAACAAAAACTCAGTAGCTCAGATGCTTGAAATGCTGACCATTTACTTGCAAACATTGATGGATCGACGTCATGACATGATCAGTCGTGGCTCTGCGGATTTCCGACGGGTCGATTTCTTCAAAAGCACGTCTAACCCTGTTTTCTAGTTCCTGTTTTGTATTCACAGGTGTTCTGTAAACCTTTTCTTTTATTTTTCCCCAGAGATAAAAATCTAGGGGAGTCAGATCTGGTGACCGCGGCGGCCAAATCCAAGGACCCAATCGTCGTATCCACCGATCTTCGAACAAATTTGTGAGTTCTCTGCTCACTTCACCTGTGCTATGTCCAGGAGCTCCATCCAACTGATACCAACAATTATTATATATGTTTAGAGGTAAATTGTCAAGGAATTCACTCACAGTGGTTCGCAGAATATCCAAATATTTGGCGGAATTCAACTTTTCCTCATAAATGCATATTGAAAATGTATCATCCATAAGCATACAAAACACATTAAAACTGAATTTTTGTTGAAATCCCCTTTCTCTAATGAAATGAGGGTTTTCTGATGCCCAGAAATGATTATTTCGACGATTGAATATTCCCTCCCGTGAAAATTGTGATTCATCGGTCCAAATAATTTTTTTCAAAAAGTTGGGATCGTCGTATGTCCATGTTAGTAACATTTCGCAAAACTCTACTCGTTTTGGTGGATCATCTCTATGTAGAGCTTGCAGCCGGATGAATTTGTAACCGTGCATATTATGTTTTTGTAAAATTCTCCAAATGGAAGTGCGAGAAATTCCCAAATCTACCGCAGCACTAGATATTGATGCATGAGGATAAGCGTAAAAATATCCCAACACATTGATTTCATTTTCCATATCACCAGTTACCTGATTCTGTTGATGTCTCGAGGCGTGAACTTTTCCGAAGTTGATATAATTTCGTTCAATTCTTCTGAATTTCCGTTCGTTCATTGCCGGTACATTTGGATACAACTCATTAAATCGTCTACAGGTCCTTGATATGATTTTATTGCACTCACCATGAACATAAAACAAATTCAGAATATCAGAGTTTGAATAATTATTATTTGCCATTTTCACTACTCTTGTATGACAGTCGGACTATTTCAACAAGTTATTGTCAAGTGTATTCCTTTGTTTTTCAAACAGATCATGATACACTATTATTCTTGTTGAAATTTGGCACCGAAATCCAGAACTAATACTGCCGTCCTAAGCAAAACCCTCGTATCTACAAAAACGCCAAAACGGAGTAAATCGGGTTTTTACTTGGGAAGAGTGCATTGTTCCAATGAAATACGGGTGTATAAAATAGCTTGAATTTTATATTTTAAATCGAAATACGGAGTTGTCGCTTGGTCAGAATGTAATATTAGGTGAATAGGAGCCATTGCACCAAAAATATCCATTTCAGTAAATATGTCAGTTAAACTTTAGTTTCAATGTTTTTTGTATGGATATGGTTGATACAATTTTAATTTGTATTTATGAAGAAAAGTTTAAATCCGAAAAATATTTGGATATTCTGAGAACAACTGTAAATGAATTTCTTCCCAATTTATCTCTAAACTTATGTTATAATTGTAGGTATCGGTTGGGTGGGGCTCCTGGACATTGCACAGGTGAAGTGGGCAGAGAACTCACTAATGTATTCGAAGATCTACGACTGATCATGTAATGACGTCGATCCATCAATGTTTGCAAGTAAATGGTCAGCATTTCAAGCATCTGAGCTACTTAGTTTTTGTTTTTGCAGTATTAACTGTGTTGTAATTGTCAAGTAAACTTTGTAATATTATAATATCTTGTGTAGAATTAATTTAATCAATTTAATTTTTCATTCTTCGAACTGTCAACATAATCATATTTGTCATACACCCAGTATTAAGGAAGGTTCATGTATTGCATTATACTTTTCTCAAAACAGTGAAGCTATTTTTCGTTATTTGATAGATTTTTCATCAAATTTTATACTTGAACACACCTCAAAAATTATAAAATAATTTATATCTCATAAACGGTAAGAGGTAGGTATAGGATATACTCAATAAAACTTATTCAAACTGGTTCGTTGAATTCGAAAATGAAATAATATACAGGGGGTTCCATTTGAAAAAACTGAGTTTCAGTCATTTTCATAAGTCCCCGAAAAGAAGTTAATTCTGAGCTTCCCTGTACAATGAAATTGAGATCCAGTTCATCGACAGAATACTCAATGGTCTTATGCAGCTATGACCCAAAGTTCAATATTTTGTACATTTGCATTGCGAAAAAAATGTTATTTTTCAATGGTCAGGTTTTACACAAAAAATTGACAAAATAATTTTTATCTCGAAAATCGTCACAGATAGGTATAGGGAATTATATGGGAAAGTTGTGAGGAATATTATAAGGATTTCAAAATCCATATAATATATGGGATGTTCCATTTGAAATAACAAAGTATCTACTACTTTCTGATACAAGTGGCAACACTGTATCGATGAAAATATTTTAGACGGGTAGAGCATGTTTGATTATTCATGCCCACAAATTTTTAAAATGATCTGTTGTTCCGTTCTCCAGAAACGTCTAATAGGCCATCGAGTGTGGAATACCCTGTATAGTGATGAAGTTTTAAAAGAATCACAAATAGCAGGTTGTTTTAAATTTGGAAATGTCTAAACATTTCACTATCTTTTTCCTATTCATTTCATACCTTGATGTGTGAATGAATGTATACAAAATTTGGTACATTACATCAAATTTAGCATGATGCAAATTATAGTTAACGAATTTGAAAATTGAAGATCTGAAATGAATCTATTTATAACAATTATTGCTGTTTTACATGTTTCTGTTCATTATGAATTTGAAATACTTACATGAAACTATCTGTACGAGTAACAGGCGATTTACACTGTTAGCCACGATCAAAACCTATGCAAAATCATACCTATGAATTCATTATAGAATTCTAAATTTGAAGTGTTTATGACATATAAGAGAGAGACGGAAAGTGAAGCGCATTTTCAAATAAATAGGTACCAGTTCATTCAATTTCACATTGTAAAGTTAAATGATCTTGATGTGCTTTTGATTTCGCAGTATAAATAGAATCTCACATTGGGCTAGTTTTGAGTCACATTTGGCATCACAATTTGATGTCTCGAAATGACCAACGAGACACCGAATACATGTTTTCGAGATAGCAGTGGAAGTCACATTTCGATTCACTGATGTGATCTAAAACATGAAAGTGAAGCCCACTACCATCTCTGAGATCATTTTGTGTTAACTGGGAATAAGCATACTTTTTCGCAATTCGTAAGACTACTAGTTTTCCAGTTAGGTACAATTTTCGAAAAAAATACTCTCATTTTCCACGAACAATTGTTTCGGTGTTTTCTTGTATTTCGGAGGTCTATAAGTGATCATTTTGATTTGTGTAGTTTCGAATAGTCTATGTAACTTGGTGGTTTATTGATCTTTAAACAGCCTATAATTGAGAAAATCCGACAAGTCTCTCTGAATCTTGATTTTCTCAATATTTTCAATAATTTTCAACAGTTGTAGAAAATAATAAAAATTTTATTATTGAATTAATTTTGTAGTGTAATTATGTATTTAAATATTTCATTATGGATTATTTGAAACTATTTTTTGTTATGAAAATAAAGCACGGAAAAAAAATTTAATATTAGCAAGTGAAATTTGCATACCACTAAGTGAAAATTTGCATACTATATGGGACAAGTACACGCTTTATTAGCCACAAGAAAAATCAAATTCCTGAATTTGATCACTTGCTGTTATTGATGTAATTTCAGGAACACAATGTAACCTAACGATACTAAACTCTTTATAAGAAGCAAACTTTTCACTTTATTAGCCTCAATCTACGTTTTATTTGCAGTAGGTGCTCAGTTTGATAACTACTAGTGACAAGTAAATTTACCATTGATTAGGCATGATTTACTCTGAAATAACTCATATACTTGAATCTACTAAAAAATGTAATAGTAGCTACTATACAGTATTCTACTGCAGCAACATTTTTAGATCATCATAGTAATTTTAGTTTACTTGACCTTATCAAATGACTCACTTTTGGGTAGTTTATTATTGTCTTACCTTTAATAGCTTTCACTCCATCTTTGGTATCAGGATACACCGGACTCTATTGAAATATCCACTTGCCCTCAGTTTAAAGTTATTATTATCTAATGTTCGAAGTACTTGCTATCTGTAAACAATATTATAGCTACAAACAAGTTCATGCGTTCAGAGTACTCATTTTTTTAGAGACAAAACGTTATTTTTTTTTAAAATAGGTTTTATTTTTTTTACCACAATCGAAATAAAGTCAGGAAAACGTTTTACTTGGACCATTTTTTTCCGTGTGAAGAAAGACGAAATTTATTGAAAATTTTGAGAAAAATCATGATTCAGAGAGACATTTTTCTCAATTTTAAGCGGTTCAACGATTAATGAACCACCCATTTACATAGATCATTTCAAAGTAGACATATTAACAATTCAAATGGTTACTTATAGATCTTCGAAATACAGAAAATGTCAAGAGGAAGATAAGGGTATTTTTTCGAATAATGTAAATCATTCGAAAACTGGTAGTCTTCTCATTTGCAAAAAATTATGCTTATTCGACACAAAAAAAATATCTGTACAAATTATCATCTGAACTAGTTCATTCGTAAGAGGAAAAAAAAAGTGAAAAATCGGTTTTTGGCCATTTTGGCGGTTAATTATATGTCAAAATGTAAAAAAGTGTTAGATGAAGAAGTTCTCGATCTACAACTTTTTCATCGAACATATTTCGCTAGGAGGTTACGCTTCGCCGCAAATCGCACAAAAACCTTCTCAACCCCCAAATTGCACCTCCATTTCACCATTCTTAGTGTTTTCGTGTTTTCTTCTTGGAAGTTGGAACCTCAAAAACATTCTCCACCTGGTCCTTGCCTGTTACATTTCTTTACAACTATTGAAAATATTGAGAAAATCATGATTCAGAGAGACTTGTCAGTTTTTCTCAATTTCAACAATGAAATTCATCACTTTATTAGCCTCAAACTACGTTTTATTTGCAGTAGGTGCTCAGTATGATAACTACAAGTGACAAGTAAATTTACCATTGATTAGGCATGATTTACTCTTCAATAACTCATATACTTAAATCTACTAAAAATTTATTAGTAGCAACATTTTTAGATCATTATAGTAATTTTAGTTTACTTGGCCTTATCAAATGACTCACTTTTGGGTAGTTTGGTATTGTCTTACCTTTAATAGCTCCATCTTTGGTATCAGGATACACCGGACTCAATTGAAATGTCCACTAGCCCTCAGTTTAAAGTTATTAGTTCTTCAAAGAAGGATCATTTGTTTTTTATAAAGCCTTATTTTCAATACATTAATTTCATTCTTGAATTTAAAATGATATGAAAGGTTCGGTTTCACCAAGGAAGCAATGATTCAGTTTACACTCTAAGAAAACGTACCTGCATGGCATATACAGGCTAGCAAAATACACCACTTAAAAAAACTGGAGATAGAGATTGCAGTTTTTATGACAATATTTTTTCGTGAACTATAAGTTGATGTGGAAAGAAGTATATAACATTTTGACGGTTCTTTCAATGAAATAATCGCCTCTGGCCACCCTTACTGGATCACCCACTACAACCAGTTTCATAATTGATAATTTCGGAACTTTGTGAATCTGTTTGTATATATTCATCAGTATGAAAGAACAAGCAGGCAAGCTTATGTCTTTTCTCATTATGATCATAACAAATCCAAGTTATATATAACATAAAGTAGAATTGGAACGTTCTGAAAATTGAAAATAAAAGATAATTAAGAGGGGAAATGAAAATATGTAAATTTTTAATGTTTTTATTGAAACAAAACTGTTGTTTTTTGGAAAATTCTCCTGATTCTATCATACGTAGGTAAAATATCAAAACTCTAGAAATGTTAGGTCAAAATCAACATTCTACATAACAACAAGTAAGATACATAAATCAAACTGACACTATTGACACAACTCACAACAGTAACAATAGTATAATTCCGGCACACGATGTAACACGTCCACATACAAGTACTAACTCAAATGCTGGAATTGGAATGAGGCCAGTTTTGCGAAAACGTTGTTGAACATGTGCGGCGGTTACCTACTACCGATTGATCCCGAACTGGTCGAGTATCAACAAGTAAGTGAACAGGTTATTTTATCGTAGGAACACCAAGCTATACTGTAAATAAACAGTTGTATTATGCATGTAACACGGGTATCTGTTGTTATGATATACTTTTCAGAAACCCAAAGTTGATAAATATGAATATACAGTTTTTCAGCGCCAGTAAAATGTTGACCTGTCATTATACAAAGTGAATTATCTAATGTTCGAAGTACTTGCTGTGTGTAAACAATATTATTTTTAGAGACAAAACGTAATTTTTTTAAATATAGGTTTTATTTTTTTACCACAATCGAAATAAAGTCAGGAAAACGTTTTACTTGGATCATTTTTTTCCGTGTGAAGAAAGACGAAATTTATTGAAAATTTTGAGAAAAATGGTGATTCAGAGAGACATTTTTCTCAATTTTAAGCGGTTCTACGATTAATAAACCACCTAGATGGTTACTTATGGATCTTTGAAATACAGAAAATGTCAAAAGGAAGATAAGGGTATTTTTCCGAATAATGTAAATAATTCGAAAACTGGTAGTCTTCTCATTTGCAAAAAATTATGCTTATTCGACACAAAAAAATATATGTACAAATTATCATCTGAACTAATTCATTCGTAAGAGGAAAAAAAGTGAAAAATCGGTTTTTGGCCATTTTGACGGTTAATTATATGTCAAAATGCCGAAAAGTGTTAGATGAAGAAGTTTTCGATCTACTACTTTTTCATCGAACATATTTCGCTAGGAGGTTACGTTTCGCCGCAAATCGCACAAAAGCCTTTTCAACCCCCAAACTGCATTCCCATTTCACCATTTTGAGTGTTTTCGTGTTTTCTTCCTGGAAGTTGGAACCTCAAAAACATTCTCCACCTGGTCCTTGCCCGTTACATTTCTTTACAACTATTGAAAATATTGAGAAAATCGTGATTCAGAGAGACTTGTCAGTTTTTCTCAATTTCAGCAATGAACTTTATCACTCATAGACCTTTGAATTACAAAAAAACAGGACAATTATTCTTAGAAGATAGGTTTTTTTTTCTGAAATGTATACAGGGTGTTTCATAATAAATGCGCAGGACTGTGATAGCTAGTTCAAAAATATGAAAAAAGTTTCTATTAACTTACCCTCTAAAATTCAACATTTTCGAGATACAGGGTGTTGAAATTAAAAAAAAATGACTGTTTTTTGCGAATATCTCTGGAACCGTTTATCGCACAAAAAACAGATTCTGAAAGAATTTTCTAATCATAATAAGCTATGTTTTGTGCAGATTTTTTAATTTTTAATACTCATAATTGGTGAAGATTTTGAAGGGGTAGTGGGTGTTTTTTTCTCCAACTTTTACGCCACTGGAACCGCCAATGTTGTCTACACAAAAAAGTTACTCCTGGTCATAAGCTCTAAAGTTGACCGTTTTCAAGAAAATTTCAAATTTCAATTGCAAAATAAAATAAAAGCAATAACAATCATACTCGATTGAATTGTTGGAAATGTCCGCCGTTAGCTTCAATGCACGCAGCAATTTTTCGAGGAAAAACATTATTTAAACAACATGAAAGTTGATTTTTCTTGAAAACAGTCAACTTTAGAGCTTATGACCAAGAATACCTTTTAAGTGTAGAAAACATTGGGGGTTCATATAGGAGACTCAAAACTGTACTTTCTCCAGTGGCGAAGAAGTTGGAGAAAAAACACCCACTACCCCTTTAAAATTTTCACCAATTATGTATGTGAAAAAATAAAAATTCCGCACAAAACATATCTTATTATGAGTAGAAAATGCCTACGGAATCTGTTTTCTGTGCGATAAACGGTTCCAGAAATATTCGCAAAAAACGATAATTTTTTTTAAATTTCAACACCCTGTATCTCGAAAATGGTGCATTTTAGAGGGTAAGTTAATAGAAACTTTTTTTCATAGTTTTGGACGAGCTATTACATCCTGAAAGCCTGCGCATTTATTATATAACACCCTGTATAACTCGAAAACTAGTAGTGCGAAAAAATCATGTTAATTCTTCACCGAAAAAGTTGTATTCCTACAGATAAATTTGTACGCTCGTCTATTACTTCTGATGATAAAGCACCGAATCGACTCATTTTCTGACAGTGATAAGATAAACTTCAAAATTGTACGAGGCAGCGCTTTGTTTGTATGTAAGAATATGAATTGGTTACTATGGAAATTCGAATATTAAAAAAATTCTGATTGGTGTATTGTAACCACGTATATTCGAAATTATACAAGTTTACTTGACTCAATTGGACGTTCGGATTGGTTGAAAATCATTCAAAAAAATTATCCAAGAAATACTCGAGCAAAAGAGTAACATCACAGAACCTGCTGCAAGCACCTCATGTGGTTGAAAACATAATGTTCAATAAAAAGAGTATCAAATTTTATATAAGATGTACTCATACAATACCGACATATAAACATACAGGGTGGATTTATTGGGAAACGACGAATTATTTTCGGAAACGCTGAACCACTTCGATTTTAATTTCTAGGGGACACATATCAGTGATGGATTCACTCAAGCAACTCCACCCCCCTGGCGGCAGCGGCAACCTCCTCTTGAATCATCGTGGGGAACATGGGTCGAGTGATACATAATCTCAAAGTTCTTTCCATTCTCTATACACACGTTTTTATTTTTTCAAAATCGTATGAATGGTAAATGAGATGAGTGTTGGAACAGTTCAATTGGAATAATCATCGTTCCACCACTTCTTATTGAAATTCAATTTATAGATTGCTCGAATTGAGTCCCCTACCTTCATGCAATGATAAAGTATACTTTCAAAATTATTGCCAACGTTTTCCAATACTTCTGCAGTCTCGTTCACAATTCTACCACGTAGATCTTCTACTGACTTTTGCAGAGTGGCAAAAACTTTACTTTTGAGATATCTCTATATATACCTATACCAACAAGAGGTCTGGTATTCTTGCTGGCCACTCAATTGGTCCTCGTCGCCCTGTCCTATAATAAGCATATCGTTTATCCAGAAAGTTCATAACTGCCACTGCATAGTGAGGTGGTACTCCATCTTGTTGAATTTATTTTCTGTCAGATTTGTAAAATTTGTTTTTACGAAACTCACAGGTTTTTGGAGAAAACCCCTCCAAAGCAAAGCTTGTGCGAGCAAGGGAGATCCGGGACCTTCAGTTTATATAAAAGTGGAATCCGAACCACTTAGCTCCGTGACACGTGACCGGGGATCGAACCCGGACCGCCTGGGTGTAAGGCAAACGCTTTAACACCACGACCACTTCTCTGTTGGAAGTATTCTCCCGAATAATCTAATTATTCTCGATAATATTCATTATGATGGGATAGATGAGGAAGATGTAAATACATTCTTCCATTCAAATCATCACCTTTGAATAGCGGTCCAAAACTACGTTTGCCAAAAATACCACACCAAACTTTCAATTTTTGCGCAGTTTATGTGTAGGCCTCACGTAATGATCTAGGATTGGTATCGTTACAGTAGCGGCAGTTGTGACGATTTCCGTTTCTATTATCAAAAAATATACTCTCGTCTGTAAAACAAATAGTGAAGATCATGTTATTCCTTTTCATCTTAACAAACCATATAAAGACAACGGTCTCAATATGCTAGGAGTATGGAAGATGTGTACCTTGATCATAGTGTACCGTGGATCACTCTTCAGTTTTTGACCTATGCTGCATCTATGCGACATTACCCTAGACAAATTTTACTCATTAGAGTGCAAGCACGCAGGAAAGCAGCTGTTCATGAGATTGTGTTTTCGAGTAACATGTAAATACAGTTATTTTATATCAGTTAATTTCATGTATTACCTAATGAAAGTGAAATAACTTTTGCTTCATTTTTACTTCACTAGTTTATCATCTTCTATCAAAGAACACTAACTATGAATGGATTGTCTTTCAAAAATTTAAACAAAACACGCTTTAATAGCAAGCCGATCCAAAGCAAAGAATGTAATTTTTTCAAGTATGGAGAGTTTGTTCTATAGCGATTTAAAGTACAGTGGTTCATTATAGACACATAATTTGTGAGAAGTTTAAAATAAGAATAAAGTTCTGAGAAAGTATTTATTTCACTGTAAAAAATCATGGGGTGCCTGACATCAATGTTATGTATAGTTCATGGGTAACTACGAATGCGTAGAATGGACACTCGATTCTTTTTTCATTTTGGGTAACAATTCGAGATTAGAATCGAGTTGTATTTCGATATATATTTTAATCGAATAAACATTCCTTTTAGTTTAAATTTAGATTTATAACTCGTATTCTCCCACCCCGAACACTTTCACATAACAATTCGGAATCGAATCGGACCATGACCACAAAACTCGTTAGCCATCATGAAGCCTCCATTTTTTCTTCTACCATAATGCATTGTCACCAGAATTATGAGCACCTGCCAAATTTCAAGTTAATATGGCGTCTTGAAATTGTTGAGAATTACGTTGAATTATTCCGTTTCGTGAGAAACAAAACATAAAAAACCTCATTCTGATTCAAGTATATGATCTTTTGTTTACTTGTCCTGAATCGTCCCTTTTAATGTTTGTTATTTGATTTCTTTTAGATCTTTTTAAAGGTTGAATTTAGAATCATTCGAGTCGTTGAATTGGTACCGAACCATCTGCTCGTCTTTAGCGAGTGTGTAATAGCGGCCGGAATCCAAGCTCGAACCATAATGGACTACAACAGCCGCATAGAGCTCATATAGTGGAAGGTTTCCAGAATGGAGTGTTCGTCTGAAGTGACTGATTGCATGAGCTCGATACACTAATGTGATGCTAGATTATTTCTGTAATGTTTGGGAGTGTCCATCAATATAGCCGGAGCTATCAACATTTTCGTTTTCCTCTCGCCGTCCTTCGTAACATCGCACAAAGCGCAACGGTACTTGCGTTATTTGCCTGGTAATTTTTTCCGGTTGCAGGTACTTATCCAACAAGGTTCGTACAGATGGTTTCTCAGAGTGGTACGAAATTTAGAGCTGCAGATCCCTGAAAGTGTCCACCCGATCGTTCTTGGACCTGCATTATCCACAACATGAGATGCTCAACGTCTTTCCTCCAAAAGACTGCTGTACAAAGGTTGGTATTTCTGAAGCTGCTCCATCTTCAGCACATACTTTATTAAAGTTGGTCTCTTGTTTAAGCATCGAATCAAGTATGTGCCGCAGAAATTCTGAACTGTCTTGTTGATGTCCTGAAAGGGTCTAGAAATTATTGATATTTCATTTGGTGACAAGGAAGACCCATTAGAGAACTGCAGCGGAGCAAAAAGGTCTTGTAGCCTCAAACAGCTCGGAAAAAAATCATGTTATACAACAGAACATCGTTTTGGAAAGTTTTTGTCATAAATAAAGCTTGCACGACGCTTTTCATGTAACACGTATAGCCCAAGTTGACCAAACCAAATTTTTCCACATTATCTTTGCCCAAACCCTAAGAAACCCTTATATTTTCTTAATTTTCTTCTGTCAAAATGATATTTCAGTGATACTTACATATTTTTATTCTTTAATAACTCTCGTTTTGTGAAATTTTCATACAACAGACAAAGAGTCACAAGGTAGCTTTTCTTTCGACGTTTATTTATGACACAATTAGATTTTGAAGGGAAATTCATGCGTCGTGTGACTATCTGTCTGTCGTCTATTATGCCGGAGGCCGGTTGCTCAGCGGTCGAGGTATAGACTGTTGAATCTTCTTCTAGCATTTGCCCGGTACAACCCCGATGTGCAAGAGAATTTTTCTTGAATTCACCGCGATTGATATGCGACCACATGCCTTTTTGCAAAGCAACCGAGATGTGAGTTGCCTAGATGGAGATGGAGATGACTTTGAGTTTTTCTACTTCGTAACAATCGACATCTAGTGCTCACTTGGAATGTGCAACGACTATTCCAGGTGATGCTGTGGTTGTGCTGGTTAACCTACAACCGAAAATCAGTGATTCGCTAGGAAGTGCCACGGCAAATGATAATAATAACTGATTTCTACCCGCACAGGTTATGCCTTTGGGTACACTTTGCGGGTATTTATGAGGAAGCATTATTAATACTACATTATTATTTGTTTTGAAAAACTGTTCGAGTACTGATCAATCTTAAAATTCAGTCAGTCTCTACACCGGATGTCACACAAAGTAAATAGGTGAAAAAAAGTGATAGTAAAATGAGATATATGGTATTTTGGTTTGTTTATCTTTCACAGTTCAATAGTTATATATGCCTAATACCTAAACCTCAATAAATTTATTTTGTTCCTCCTAATGTTTCTTGTTTGCGAAAGATTAGGAATAATTAATGAGAATTTTTGTATTTTCTTATTTTTTTTTGTCCTAGTTCAATAGTTACGTAGTCAATAAACCCAATATTTACATTTTGTATTTTGATGTGTACAAGATACTATCAAATGTGTGAAATAAACAAACCATTTTGTTACACATTGTCTAATTCTTAGAAAATAAGAAGAAAAAGGGAAACACATATTTTTCTTAATTTTCGACAAAGATCAACTTGTACAACTATAAACTCAGGAAAAAATAACATGTTAAAAAAAATTCTAGAAGTTCCATTGTACCCACTAAAAAACAAAATTACAGTCGCTGACGTCGAAATTGAAGTGGTAATATATTGGAATTTGTGCCATCTAATAATATTAAAGGAATAACTTTATTGACTTTTCAATAAATCGAACAACAAAAAAGGACTTGGTGTATTTTTCCTCAGTCACTTCTCAGATCAGCAAATTATTGAACAAATTCTGATAAGAGCCCAACTGGTACATTTTCTGGTAGTTCTATTTGCCAAAAAATCTGCGTTCAAATTATGAATACCAATAAATTGTATTCGTTTATCTAGATAGTGAAACATGCATCGGAAAAAGAAAGAGCACAGTTACATCCTTGATTATGAAAGAATTTATTGTTATCATAGTATGTGGATCAAGTACAGTTGATTGTAACTCTGAATAGAGAACTTGAAGAACTGATGAGAATCATATTCTATTGAGAGTTTTGGGGATTTCAATACTTATATAATTTCAAGAAAACGTGAAAAAAATATCAAGTGATAATCATCGTTCCTTTTTCAGTCCTTGTCGGTAAGATCTCACAGAGGTTTTGCCCAAAATAGTTTGCAAAATGATTTCAACTATACCATCTTTATAAAAATACAGGGAAATAATTGAAGAATTTGAATTTAAGCCTCATGAGGGTGAGTTCATTACAATACATTGAAATTGATACACTTTCAATCCTTGGCACTATTCTGTCTCAAAATATTTAAGTTATCAAATGTTGGTATATCTATCAACTGATTTCACAAGAAAATATAACTCTGCGATAGCTATTGTGAATGCACAAAGAACACCTAAAAGAAATCCTAATTCAAATGTCATATCTTCAACAATATAATTGGCCCCATAGAGTCCGAAAGCGAATCCTGCCAGAACTGAAAAAAGGAACTGAATAACAGCTACCAATTGCTTATCCATTTGTTTCAGTTGATAAGCGATAGTGTCGGCAGTACTTATTTGCTTGGTGTAATCCATATGTCTAGTCATTCGTTGGTAGCTGAAGTTCTCCATTGCATTTTTCAATTTGAGGCATCTATTTTCCAAAACCTGGTTTCTGTCAACTTCTTTGTTCTTTGGTAACGAGATTATTGAGCCCTCGAGAAGTTCATGCAGGTAGATTTTCTCATTGGTGATTTTATTTTCCTCTTGGACTTGTTTGTAGATCATTTTCAAATCATCTAAACTCAGCTCATACTGACCTTTGAGATGTGCTACATTACGATATCTATCTTCAAGATATTTCACCATTCTTGTAGAGGATTTTATTGAAATCAATGGGGTTTTCAAAGGTTTGATGTTATTCATTTTCCTTTAGTTGTTCACATGTAACTTTCGAACCTGCAACAGAAATAATCAAGATTAGTTTAAATAACTTCAAAATATTTTTGAGATTTTCAATTTCTTCATCAAAATATCGTGTTGAATCGTGTTCGATGGTAGTGGATCTCACTCCCAAAATCATGATCAAGTTAATGAGTTTAGGTGTATGCATAGGTTGAATTTGTACTAGCATTTATAAAAATCGTACAAGTTAAATTTTTTAATGTTTTCAACCCATATAGTATTGCTGCAGAAACATCATAACTCTCTGTTGGATTATAAAACTGTATATTCAACATTCTCTTAAAACCACCTGATTATTTATAAATCTAAAAGCATTTTTCAACTTTTCATTGTGAAAAACATTATGGATTTCCCCAAGTAGATATGCTTAAACGGTATAATTTTGGATAAGGAATTTTAAATTGAGATTCATTTTGCAAATTGCTTTTCAGAATAATATCTTCAAGAGGGGGTGACCAATTTAACTGTAATGGTAATGATGTGAATTCAATCAAGTGGTGAGAGTTATCAACATCAACGATCTTTGGTCATTGTTTATAAAGGACTGTGATTGAGTACCGATTGAGTCAACTCAGTCAGGAATATATGAAGACTTGTTTACCGAATCATTCAAAGAATAATCCTAAAGACAAACAGTAGGTATCACGTCGATAATCCAAGTATTCCAAGCAGGTTCTCTACACATTGGTGCTCGAAAACCTCATATTCTACTTGCTGCAAAGAAGGTTTGTGAAACTCTCATCAAGTCCATATTCGTGCCGAAAAAATTGAAAGTTTTCGGGAACTCCTTACACGTTGTACCATGTTCTCCATGAAATTTTTCACAAATGATTTGCAAACCTATCTATTTACATTCAAGGTCAAGCTAGAACCATGTCTCATTTTTTATTCCATGGCCTATAGTAATGAAATTTATGGCAACTCATTGGTTTCAATCAGTAGATTATGTTGATAGTATTTGAACACCCCAAAACACATTTAACTTTCCAAAAACGACGCTTCTGTGTCTACATACCGCTCTCTTCGATCCCATACTTGATAAACAATCTATAAACAATTGAAATACTCCGGAATGAAACCAAAGCACAAATTTTATCTTTCTTGATAATATTCTAAGAAGAGTTTCTTTGAATAATCTCTACTGTTGGGTAAGGAGTCAGTTGGTATGATAGTATGGTATTATATATTTGAAGATGAGAAATATCATCACATAAGAGTAGCCGGAGAAGGCACAGCGAGGACGTGACGGTAATCAAAAGAGAAGAGTAGACTGCCTCCTGTATGACAGATGCCCCAAGCTTACTTTTTGAAAGTTGCGAGCCCTTTAGCGAAAGTAATGAAGGCAAAGTGAAGGAAAGAGAAAACGATTCTAGCCCCTAACTTTCTCGGCGCAGAAACAACGCGCAAAGTTCTGGAAGTTCTTGTCAGGCAAAATACGCTCAGATTTTGAGAGTGGGGAGAGAAAGGCAAGAAAATAAAAGTGATTCCTCAACCTAAAGAGAAGAATACGGTAGTGGTAGGGGCTAATAAGGTTGGAGCCACGACAACATCATGAATTATTTGAAGAAAGGCATCGGAGAAAGGAGAGATGTGGCCGTACGCAGGGTGAGGAATATCAGTAATATTTCTCAGCAAAATCATTATTTTACAGTCAACTGGAGAAATTATTATTCATCAATTAATTTCTTAATATTTTTTTTTTTTTCGAATCGGAAGCATATTGGCCTATTTGACGGAGCGCCTGAATAGATAGTCACGACATATAAAGAATAAAACTTCAGGACGCCAGCTTCAAAGGTAACGATGTTGAGTAGGATAACTGTCCAAACGACACTGAAGGCCCTACAAACGAGTTCATAACCACTTCAAGGGTTCCACGGTAATTGAGGGAATATCATGTTCGAATAATGAAGTATGCATAATTTCGTTCTCCGCATTATCCAATAGAAAAATTAAAATAATATTTGCAAGAGAAAACATGAAACTACTAAGCAAAATTAGCACATACACCTGTTAAGTTTTTTTTTCTGTGTGTATGTCGTGATAGCTGACTTTATTACCATGTGTGTGAAGATAGCAACGAATTTGTCGGCAGCGTATCTGAAAAAATCGTTGCCAGCAACGATTTGATAGGGCGGATTTCATGCAACTCAAATTAATTTTTCGTCATTCTCGAGGTGAGAAATCTCAAAAATAGAGTAAGGAAATAACTTAATATAATGAAAGCCACTGTGACTATGTACCACAATTGAGTAAATAGAATATTTGTGTATAAACCATAGAAATTTGAAAATCGCCAATGATATTTACATGCTAGTAACACTAGTAACTCACGATCGAAGAAAAAGATAGTAATGGATTATTGTATTTAATAATATTAAGGGGTATATCTCGAGAACAAGAAATGGTGCCACCACGAAATTCGAAAATCTTTTGGAAAATGATGTGACTCTTTCCATTAGTGACCAAGAAAATTCTTTAAATCCGGTCTGAAAGTCCAAAATACCGGTTTTTATTTTGTTTTTGCCATTTTCAAGTGGAATATCTTGAGAACCAGAAATGGTGCCACTACAAAATTCATCAGTCTCTTGGAAAATTATGTGTTCTCTCCATTCATGACCAAGAAATTTTTTAAAATCCGGTCTGAAAGTTGAAAATAAATTTAATACCCGTTTTTATTTGGTTTTTGCCATTTTTAAGTGGAATATCTCGGGAACATGAAATGGTGCCACCACGAAATTAATCAATTTATGGAAAATAATGTGGTCTTTTCATTCACGATCAAGAATATTTTTAAATTCCGGTCTGAAACTCGAAAATCAATTTATTACCCGTTTTTATTTGGTTTTTGCCATTTTCAAGTGGAATATCTTGAGAACAAGATATGGTGCCACCACGAAATTCAACAATCTCATGAGATATGATGTGCTTTTTCCACATATGACCAAGATCAAATCCGGTCTGGAAGTAGAAAATCAATTTAATTCACGTTTTTATTTGGTTTTTGCCATTTTCAAGTGAAATATCTCGAGAACAAGAAATGGTGCAACCACGAAATTCATCAATCTCATGGAAAATGATGTGATCTTTCCATCCATGACCGAGAACATTTTTCGAATCCGGTCTGAAAGTCGAAAATCAATATAATACCCATTTTTTTTTTTTGTTTTTGCCATTTTCAAGTGGAATATCTCGAGAAAAAGAAATGGTGCCACCACGAAATTGTAAAATCCTATGGAAAATGACGTGTGCCCTTTCCATCTATGAACAAGAACATGTTTCAAATACGGTCAGAAAGTCGAAAATCATTTAATTCCCGTTTTTTATATGGTTTTTGCCATTTTCAAGTGGAATATCTCGAGAACAAGAAATGGTGCCAACACGAAATTTATCAGTCTTATGGAAAATGATGTGGTCTTTCCATTCATGACCAAGAAAATTCTTCAAATCCGGTCTGAAATTCGAAAATCAATTTAATACCCGTTTTTAATTTGGTTTTTGCCATTTTCAAGTGGAATGAATATCTTGAAAACAAGAAATAGTGCCACCACGAAATTCAACAATCTCAGGGAATATGATGTGCTTTTTCCACCATTGACCAAGAACATGTCTCAAATCCGGTCTGGAATTCGAAAATCAATTTAATTCCCGTGTTTATTTGGTTTTTGCCATTTTCAAGTGGAATATCTTGAGAACAAGAAATGGTGCCACCACGAAATTAAAAAATCTCATGAGATATGATGTGCTTTTCCCATCTATGACCAAGATCAAATCCGGTCTGGAAGTCGAAAATCAATTTAATTCACGTTTTTATTTGGTTTTTGCCATTTTCAAGTGAAATATCTCGAGAACAAGAAATGGTGCAACCACGAAATTCATCAATCTCATGGAAAATGATGTGATCTTTCCATCCATGACCGAGAACATTTTTCGAATCCGGTCTGAAAGTCGAAAATCAATTTAATACCCATTTTTTTTTGTTTTTGCCATTTTCAAGTGGAATATCTCGAGAAAAAGAAATGGTGCCACCACGAAATTGTAAAATCCTATGGAAAATGATGTGTGCCCTTTCCATCTATGAACAAGAACATGTTTCAAATACGGTCAGAAAGTCGAAAATCATTTAATTCCCGTTTTTTATTTGGTTTTTGCCATTTTCAAGTGGAATATCTCGAGAACAAGAAATGGTGCCACCACAATATTCATCAATCTTATGTAAAATAATGTGCTCTTTTCATTTATGAAATAGACAAATTTTCAAATCCGGTCTAAAAGTCGAAAATCAATTTAATATCCGTTTTTATTTTGTTTTTGCCATTTTCAAGTGGAATATCTTGAGAACAAGAAATGGTGACACGACGAAATTCATCAGTTTTATGAAAATCAATGTGTTTCTTCTATTCATTACCAAGAATTTTTTTCAAATCCGGTCTGAAAGTCGAAAATCAATTTAATACCTGTTTTTTATTTGGTTTTTGCCATTTTCAAGTGGAATATCTCGAGAACAAGAATTGGTGCCAACACGAAATTTATCAGTCTTATGGAAAATGATGTGGTCTTTCCATTCATGACCAAGAAAATTCTTCAAATCCGGTCTGAAATTCGAAAATCAATTTAATAACCGTTTTTAATTTGGTTTTTGCCATTTTCAAGTGGAATGAATATCTTGAAAACAAGGAATAGTGCCACCACGAAATTCAACAATCTCAGGGAATATGATGTGCTTTTTCCACCATTGACCAAGAACATGTCTCAAATCCGGTCTGGAATTCGAAAATCAATTTAATTCCCGTGTTTATTTGGTTTTTGCCATTTTCAAGTGGAATATCTTGAGAACAAGAAATGGTGCCACCACGAAATTAAAAAATCTCATGAGATATGATGTGCTTTTCCCATCTATGACCAAGATCAAATCCGGTCTGGAAGTCGAAAATCAATTTAATTCAAGTTTTTATTTGGTTTTTGCCATTTTCAATTGGAATATCTTGAGAACAGGAAATGGTGCAACCACGAAATTCATCAATCTCATGGAAAATGATGTGATCTTTCCATTCATAACCGAGAACATTTTTCGAATCCGGTCTGAAAGTCGAAAATCAATTTAATACCCATTTTTTTTGGGTTTTGCCATTTTCAAGTGGAATATCTCGAGGAAAAGAAATGGTGCCATCACGAAATTAGATAATCTTATGGAAAATGATGTGCCCTTTCCATCTATGAACAAGAACATGTTTCAAATTCGGTCAGAAAGTCGAAAATCAATTTAAAATTCCCGTTTTTATTTGGTTTTTGCCATTTTCAAGTGGAATATCTCGAGAACAAGAAATGGTGCTACCACAAAATTCATTTATCTTATGGAAAATAATGTGCTCTTTTCATTTATGAAATAGACAAATTTTCAAATTCGGTCTAAAAGTCGAAAATCAATTTAATATCCGTTTTGATTTGGTTTTTGCCATTTTCAAGTGGAATATCTCGAGAACAAGAAATGGTGCCAACACGAAATTTATCAGTCTTATGGAAAATGATGCGTTCTTTCCATTCATGACCAAGAAAATTTTTCAAATCCGGTCGGAAATTCGAAAATCAATTTAATACCCGTTTTTAATTTGGTTTTTGCCATTTTCAAGTGGAATGAATATCTTGAGAACAAGAAATAGTGCCACCACGAAATTCAACAATCTCATGGAATATGATGCGCTTTTTCCACAATTGACCGAGAACATGTCTCAAATCCGGTCTGGAATTCGAAAATCAATTAAATTCCCGTGTTTATTTGGTTTTTGCCATTTTCAATTGGAATATCTCGAGAACAAGAATTGGTACTACCACAAAATTCATCACTCTCATTGAAAATGATGTGCTCCTTCCATTAATGACCAAGGAAGTTTTTAAAATCCAGTCTGAAAGTCGAAAATTAATTCAATACCCGTTTTTATTTGGTTTCTGCCATTTTCTAGTGGAATATCTTGAGAACAAGAAATGGTGCCACCACGAAATTTAACAATTTCATGGAATTTGACTTGCTTCTTATATCTATGACCAAGAACATGTTTCAAATCCGGTCTGGATGTCGAAAATCAATTTAATTCCTGTTTTTATTTGGTTTTTGTCATTTTCAAGTGGAATATCTCGAGAACAAGAAATGATGCCAATACGAAAATTATAAATCTTATGGAAAATGATGTGCTCTTTCTATTCATATTCAAGAAATTTTTTTCAAATCCAGTATGAAAGTTGAAAATCAATTTAATACCTGTTTTTATTTGGTTTTTGCCATTTTCAAGTGGAATATCGTGAGAACAAGAAATGGTGCCACCACAAAATTGAAAAATCTCATGGAAAATGAAGTGCTCTTTCCATCTATGAACGAGAACATGTTTCAAATCCGGTCAGAAATTCGAAAATCAATTTAATTCCCGTTTTTATTTGGTTTTTGCCATTTTCAAGTGGAATATCTCGAGAACAAGAAATGGTACCAACACGAAATTCTTCAGTTTCATGGAAAATAATGTGTTTTTTCCATTCTTAACCACGAAAATTTTTAAAATTCGGTCTGAAAGTCGAAAATCAATTTAATTCCCGTTTTTATTTGGTATTTGCCATTTTCAAGTGGAATACCTCGAGAACAAGAAATGGTGCCACCACAAAATCCATCCATTCAATGAGAAATGATGTGTCCTTTCCACTTAGGACCAAGAGAATTTATCATATCTGGTCTGGAAGTCGACAATCAATTTAATTCCCGTTTTTATTTTGTTTTTGCTATTTTCAAGTGGAATATCTTGAGAACAAGAAATGGTGCCACTACCAAATTCATCAATTTCATGGAAATTAATGTGTTTTTTCTATTCATGACCAAGAAACTTTTTCAAATCCGGTCAGAAAGTCGAAAATCAATGTAATACCCATTTTTTTTTGTTTTTGCCATTTTCAAGTGGAATATTTCGAGAAAAAGAAATGGTGCCACCACGAAATTGGATTATCCTATGGAAAATGATGTGCCGTTTCCATCTATGAACAAGAACATGTTTCAAATTCAGTCAGAAAGTCGAAAATCAATTTAATTCCCGTTTTTATTTGGTTTTTGCCATTTTCAAGTGGAATATCTCGAGAACAAGAAATGGTGCCATCACGAAATTTATCAGTTTCATGTAGAATAATGTGTTATTTCCATTTTTGATCAAAAAAAATTTTAAAATCTGGTCTGATAGTCCAAAATCAATTTAATTCCCGTTTTTATTTGGTTTTTGCCATTTTCAATTGGAATATCTCGAGAACAAGAAATGGTGCCACCACGAAATTCATCAATCTCATGGAAAATGATATGCTCTTTTCATTTATGACCTTGAAAATTTTTCAAATCCAGTCTGAAAGTCGAAATCAATTTAATACCCGTTTTTATTTTGTTTTTGCCATTTTCAAGTGGAATATCTTGAGAACAAGAGATGGTGCCACTACGAAATTCATCAATTTCATGGAAAATGATGTGTTTCTTCCATTCATGACCAAGATTGATTTTTCAAATCCGGTCTGAAAGTTGAAAATCAATTTAACTCCCGTTTTTATTTGGTTTTTGCCATTTTCACGTGGAATATCTCGAGAACAAGAAATGGTGCCACCACAAAATTCATCAGTTTCATGTAAAATAATGTGTTATTTCCATTCTTGACCAAGAAAATTTTTAAAATCCGGTCTGATAGTCGAAAATGAATTTAATTCCCGTTTTTATTTGGTTTTTGCCATTTTCAAGTGGAATATCTCGAGAACAAGAAATGGTGCCACCACGAAATTCATCAATCTCATGGAAAATAGTATGCTCTTTTCATTTATGACACAGAAAATTTTAAAAATCCGGTCTGAAAGTCGAAATCAATTTAATACCCATTTTTATTTTGTTTTTTCCATTTTCAAGTGGAATATCTTGAGAACAAGAGATGGTGCCACTACGAAATTCATCAATTTCATGGAAAATGATGTGTTTCTTCCATTCACGACCAAGATTAATTCTTCAAATCTGGTCTGAAAGTTGAAAATCAATTTAACTCCCGTTTTTATTCGGTTTTTGCCATTTTCACGTGGAATATCTCGAGAACAAGAAATGGTACCACCACGAAATTCATCAATCTTATGGAAAATAATGTGCTCTTTTCATTTATAACCTAGAAAATGTTTCAAATCCGGTCAGAAAGTCGGAAATCAATATAGTTCCCGTTTTTAATTGATTTTGCCATTGTTAAGTGGAATATCTCGAGTACATGGAATGGTGCCACCACGAAATTCGGCAAAATTATGGTTGAAACCAGGATATGGTCGTATTCAATATACAGGATGAATTCAAATATCATTTGAGACCAAATAAATAGGTGTCAATGAATTTTTTCATTCTAATACATTTTACAATTTTTTTTATGTTGGGATCGTCAAAATATTTAATGAAAAATTATTTGACCAATCAAATGATCACTACTCAAAGCTAAAATTATGTTGTATGTGAGTATGTAATAATAATACAGATTCATCAAAATGCTCAACTTATATATACATCTTTGGCAGATTTATTGGATATGTACACTCTCAATTATTTGAAAAGATGCTTGGTTTTTGTTTGAAAAATTGCTTATACTTGTTCTCTCCAGAAATTCTTCTCTACCACAAGCATGTGGTTATATAATCTTATATACAGTATGTCCAAGATTAGGATAGGATAGCATTATGATCTCGGAAACGGTTGGAGTTACAATGATGGTTAAATTACGGAAAAGTTGCACAATTTTATTGGAGGTTACAAAAGTGGCTATCTTTTTTTGATTTTGAGATATTTTAAATGGGGTAATATTTTTGATAATGGTTTTTATTTATTTTTGTCATTATTTTGAAAGACATCAATAAATGAAAATACATTTTCATTGTCACTTTTTGGGTTCAACAAGATGCCATTTACAAATTATCACTGCGTCGATTTGATTCCGAAGAACCTTCATAATTTTTTATTATTACTTCATATTATGTTTTTCTCACATGAATATTTCTCAAGAATTCAGAACCAATTTCGGAGTTTTTTCCTGAATGATTTCGAAAGTTCAAGAATTGGCAACGAATATGTTTTAATTTTGTTATATCTTTTGGAACAACGTTACAAATAAATAAAACTCTATAGAAGGACTTTGGATCGTGCACCTTTTCCCTAATTTAACCAAAATTGTTACTCCAATCGTTTCCGAGATCCTAATGCTATCCCATCCTTATCTTAGACACACTGTATATTGGAATTAAATGAAAATATATTTGTTTTGAAAAGAGTTGGCTGTGGTATTTCATTCTTCCGGTAATAGTCTGTATTTGAATCGTCTGCAGAATGACTTAATTCTGATACCAGCCAAAGTCAACCCCAAAAAAGTACATTGACGTAGTAGAAATTACAATTTTTTTCAGAAACTGTAATGAAAAAATGTATAACCACACTCACATTGTTTCATATTCCACAACGTTATCTCACCACAGTCGGTGTTATAGCACAATAAACTATCCATAGCCCCAGGTATTTAATGAAGGAAATACTTTTGGCGACGTCCAATCAGGTAACCCCTTAAGCATTCCAAAATCAGTATCCTGTTTTGTTGAACTTCTGAGGGTTTAAGGTGTATAAAAATGTATTGGATTGGATGTATTGGATGTATTGGAGATATCGTCACTGCAAGTTTTTTGGCGTGAATTTGCTCCAGAACATTAGGTATTATTGTGGCACCAGGAACAGGTTGGCTCTCCTCTAACCGTTTCGGTAAGCTCAATTCGGCTGGAGTAATGCGAATTTCAACTGTAGAGGAACTCTCATAACCCAGACGATTCTAACGTACCAAGTTTGTTACAACGCCCTGATTGGCGATACTACCGATTGTTGGACGTTTCTGGTATATTCATATTGTTTCATTATTGTTGACAGTAACCATAATCTGCTTTCGATGTAGAGATTATCAGTTCAATTCCAAATATTATCTCGATAACCACTTCATAAATGCCATATTTTATAAATGAGAGATCCTTGATTAGTATTAACAATATATATCCCTGGGGAACAATATAATCATACTTAATATGGATATTATATACAAAAACATTTAGACATTTAAGAGACAAATAACTCCCGTATACAATTCGCGAGGATATGAAGCATCTAAACGAAAACTGAAGAACATCTTTTATTTTGGACTGCCAAACACCAATACTCAATTTGAATTGAAGAATAAATTATTACTAAATACTTAATACTTCCAATAAAATTAGCCTATTCCATCTCATCCCATTTCTTACGAGTTCAGAACACAAGGACATATCACACAAAAAATTTCAGAAATAGAATATAGTCATTTGCATTTACCATATTATTATATAAGGTTCTGTTAATTCAAAAAAGCGGGGAATGGAGGTAACAACATCACTTTAATGATATGCTCATAACGCATGTGAACTGTAAACCATATCATCTATGACCTTTTAAAAACAAAAATCAGAATTCAATTCGAGTTTGAATTTGAAGTCATATAAATGAAGATTCCTTGCAGAAGTAGTTATGTAAAGTATTCATCCTATCATTATACTTATAACGGATACATCTCAAAATGAGTAATGTAATAGACTCATTACTCAATATATTACTAGAATGTATCATAGTGTCCATACATACATGGGAAACGTTATTATGAGTTGCAACTCTTTAAAATTATGCATTATTCTGTTAAACCTAAACTAAGAGTACTAATTATTAATAATTTTCTCAATATATATTTTAATGAAGACTCATTCGAAAACATTAATAATATGAAAGGCATTTTCTAATCAGGTACATGGTTCAAAATTTTATCACAGAAAATTTACTCTTTAAAATAAGAAATACACAGCTATAATCACAGCACAATAATTAATTCAGTCACATAGTTTTGGTTCAGTCATACATACATAATTGTATAAATTTTTCCTTGGTTGGTTCACGTACCACAGCTTATTGAATTTCACCTTTGTGACTAACGACCACGGCTGTTATTTAGGGTTGCTATTATTCTCTCATAAATTCAACTAGATTATCGAAATACAGAAGGTCACATAATATATTCCTCTACTTCCAGCTGGTGTCGTTTAAAACGAGGATATATTGAGAAATTCTTAGCCTACAGTTGAACCAAACAAAATTTCGAAGTCAAAATATTTTTTTACTCAACATATTGTCCTTTTAATTGGATACATTCATTACAGCGAACCTGCAACGTCTCTAGACCTTTCAAAAAAAATGTTTCTTCTTGCTCTGCAAACCAGACCTCCACAGCTTTTATTACCTCCTCGTTGGAAGAAAATTTACCACCTTTTGAACTTTTTTTCAGTTGAGGATAGAGATGATAGTCGGACGGAGCCAAATCTAGTGAATAAGAGGGGTGTTCTAGTTATTCAAACCATAAATCACGAACTTTTTGCATGACAACATGAGATTTATGTGCAGGGGCGTTGTCCTGCAAAAACAAAACATCTTTAGATAGCTTTCCGCGTCTTTTCCCCTTAAGTTTTTCCCGTAGAGTGGTCAGTAATGTTAAATAGTTATCTCCAGTTATTGTACTACCCTTATCCAAAAAATCAATCATGATTACTCCATGGCAATCCCAAAAAACTGAAGCAAGAACATTTCCAGCAGATTTTTGGACACGAAACTTCTTAGGTCTTGGTGAACCGGAGTGTCGCCATTCCATCGATTGTTGCTTTGTGTCTGGACCGTAAAAATGTACCCAAGTCTCATCCATAGTAATAATCAATTCTGTTTAAAAAGTCTACATCGTTTTAAAATCGAGCACAGATCGAACGCGATGTTACTACCTTTGCACGCTTTTGGTCAACATTCAAACATATGGGGATCCATTTTGCAGCAGTTTTTCTCATGTCCAAATTGACGTGAACTATATGCTGAACGCGTTCGTAAGACATATTCAGTGCTTCAGATATCCGTTTAAGCCCAATTCGACGGTCTGTTAAAATCATGTCATGTCATGTCACCTTATTTCAAAATTTCTTCCCGTTTGTCCTGAATAAGCTGCTGTACAAATTCAGAAGTGGAGAGCTACATAATTCTAACTGGTCATTGAGGGTATCAGAATTAGGGTTTTTATTCAATTTGTTTATTTCCAAGGCTTCCAACAAGTTCATTTCTCTTCCTCTATTACACATATGAAGGATTTTCATGTTATTTTTATATATTGTATGATTCGTTTCTTGCAAATGTCTATATATATAGCTGATTTTTTATCTGATAACACATGTTCACGGTACCTTATTTCAAAATTTCTTCCCGTTCAGATGGGTAACATCTAGAGTGTCCACAACATCTTGCAATTTTGAGAAGAAAACAACCTTTATGAACCTCAACCTCCAGAAATATATGGTTTGATCAAATTATACAAAGAAGGCAATCCTACCAGACCAGTGGTTTCCTATATTGATGCTCCAACCGGTAAGTTGTCAAAATTCTTAAATTCTAAGTTCAGAGAGCTCACAAATTTCACTCCAACAAACACAGTCATAAATTCTATAGACTTAGCAAATAAGCTGTCTAATATTAACAACAAAAATAACATTAAATTAGTTTCCTTCGATGTGAAGAACATGTTTCCAAACGTTCCAACAAACGAATGCCTTCATCTTTTGAAAGACATACTTGATAAACATAATATTAATCCTTACGTCACGGAGGAGTTATACAACCTCTTTGGTGTATGCCTCAAACAAAATTAATTTAAATTCAAAAATAATTTTTACCTGCAGAATTCGGGTCTCCCAATGGGCTCTCCGTTAAGTTCCTTACTAGCCGATATTTTTATGAATAACTTAGAAAACACCCGCATCCTAAATAACGCCTTATCTCATAAACATATTGCATTCTGGTTCAGATATGTTGATGATATTCTCGTAGGTTTTAATGGCTCAACGAGACAAATAAATCAATTTTTGAATTTCCCTAACACCCTTCATGATAAGATAAAATTCACGGTCGAAATAGAACGAATCAATAAAATTAATTTTCTAGATCTTACTATTACAAACATTATTAATAATTTTCACTTCAACATATACAGAAAAGATACTTTTACGGATTGTTCAATACCTTTAGATTCCTTCAGTCCATTATCACACAAATTATCAGCATTCAGATAAATGATACATAGAGCATTTATGATTCCTTCATCGGATAAGGCTTTGCAAGAAGAAATAAAAATCATAAAACAGCTTGCAATAAATAACCAAATTCCAGTCTACTTAATTGATAAGATCATCTCCAATAAACAGCAGACAATGATCAGGAATGAATTATATCCAAATCAAATAGGACCCAAAGGAGATAAAAAATATGCTAGTATAAGCTACTCGGGAAAACTCTCAGAAAATATTAAAAACTATTTTTCAAAATTTAATATAATAACTTCATTCACTAGTAGGAGTAATTTAGGGAATATACTATTCAATGCAAAACCCAAAAAGGATAAATGGAAAAAATCAGGTATATACAGACTGGAATGTGGTGATTGTACAGCAGCTTATTCAGGACAAACGGGAAGAAATTTTGATGTAAGGTACCGTGAACATGTGTTATCAGATAAAAAATCAGCTATATATAGACATTTGCAAGAAACGAATCATACAAAAAATAAAAATAACATGAAAATTCTTCATACGTGCAATAAAGGAAGAGAAATGAACTTGTTGGAAGCCTTGGAAATAAACAAATTGAATAAAAACCCCAATTTTAATACCCTCAATGACCAGTTAGAATTATGTAGCTCTCCACTTCTGAATTTATGACTTTTGATAACAAAGTTGAACCCACCGATTCTATGAACCCCTATTAGATAAATTAGATTGAACCATCAGGTAGATTCCAGGTATTTTCCCAACTTGTTTTGAAACAACAGTTAGGTAATTTTAACCAAACCTTTCTTCAATTACTTTCTTATGTATAAATATTCCCGAACTTGACGAAATCTGTAGTTACTTGAAAATGGCCGAAACCGGTCGTAATAAAGTAGTAAAGTGTTAGTGGAAACTGTACAAAAGTTATATTTTTTCTTCCTTTTCTTATTTCATCATGAACTTCCACAAAATAAATAGATCATCAATCAAACAAGTTACATCTGACAAACATTTCTGCAACGTTCTTTCAAGAAGACCCAATTGCAAATGTTCATTCTAGCTGAAAATTCGATTATCCTTCAGAACACATAATTTTACATCACACTGTAAAATTTCGTGGTGGCACCATTCTTCGTTCTAGTGATATGCCACTTGAAAGTGGCAAAAACCAAATAAATACGGGATTCAAATTGATTTTTGACTTTATGCAGGATTTGAAAAATATGTCTTGGTCATAGATAAAAAGAGCACATCATTTTCCATAAGATTGTTGAATTTCGTGGTGGCACCATTTCTTGTTCTCAAGATATTCCACTTGAAAATGGCAAAAACCAAATAAAAACGGGTATAAAATTGATTTTCGACTTTCAGACCGGGTTTGAAAGATGTTCTTGGTCATAGATGAAAGAAGCACATCATATTTCACCAAACTGTCGAATTTCGTGGTGTCACCATTCCTTGTTCTCGAAATATTCCACTTGAAAATGGCAAAAACCAAATAAAAACGGACTTTCAGACCGGACTTGAAAAATTTTCTTGGTCATGACTGGAAGGAGCACATCATTTTCCATTAGATTGATGAATTTTGTGGTGGCACCATTTCTTGTTCTCGTGATATTCCACTTGAAAATGGCAAAAACAAAAAAAAATGGGAATTAAATTGATTGTCGACTACCAGACCGGATTTGAAGAATTTTCTTGGTCATAAGTGAAAAAAGCACATCATTTTCCATAAGCTTGATGACTTTCTTAATGGCACCATTTCTTGTTCTCGAGATATTCCACTTGAAAATGGCAAAAACCAAATAAAAACGGGAATTAAATTGATTTTCGACTTTCATACAGGATTTGAAAATTTTTCTTGGTCATGAATGGAAAGAGCACATTATGTTTCATTGAACTGATGAATTTCGTGGTGGCACAATTTCTTGTTCCCAAGATATTCAACTTGAAAATGGCAAAAACAAAATAAAAATAGGTATCATATTTATTTTCGACTTTCAGACCGGTTTTAAAAAATTTTCTTGGTCATGAATGGAAAGAACACATTATTTTCGATAAGACTGATGAATTTTCTTGGTCATGAATAGAAAAAACACATTCATTTCCATGAAACTGCTGAATAACGTAGTGGCACCATTTCTTGTTCTCAAGACATTCTACTTGAAAATGGCAAAAACAAAATAAAAACCGGTATTGAATTGATTTTGAACTTTCAGCCCGGATTTAAAAAAATTTCTTGGTCATTAATGGAAAGAGCACATCATTTTCCATAATATTGTCGGATTTCGTGGTGGCACCATTCCTTGTTTTCGAGATATATCCCTTAAAATTGGTGAAAACAATATTCCAATGCAATATTTTTCTTTGATCTTGAGTTACTAGTGTTACTAGCATGTAAATTTCATTGACGATTTCCAAATTTTCATGGTTTATACAAAAATATTCTATTTACTCAATTGTGGTACATAGTCACAGAGGCTTTCGTTATATTATATATGTTCTTTCCTTGCTCTATTTGTGAGATTTCTCTACTCGAGAACCACGAAAAATCATTTCGAGTTGCATGAAATCCGCCCTATCAAATCGTTGCTGGCAACGATTTTTTCAGAATCGTTGCTGACAAATTCTTCGCTAACTTCACACACATGACTTTACCTACCTTCTATGGTGGAAAAATCCTGTTGGTGATGATAAATAATGAAATATCGTATTATCGGTTTACACAAAGTAACGAATGTGACTCAGCAAGTCAGTTAATAGGTAATAATTAATCACTCCATGCAATGATCGAAAGTAACTCACGTCTGCAAGGTTCGGTCAGATACTGATAATTCGGTCGGATTTCGTCAGATCGGTCCGTCATTCATATTAACGTTTGAGTTTTAATCCAGCCGCTGTAGCCTAAATTGTTGCTAAAACCTGACACTGAAACCAGTAGAAATGATTCTATGGTACACGTGTTGTTTTTGGAGAGTAGGCAACGAACTGTAGGGCTTGAAAATTTTCACAAAAAAGGCAATTCTAAAAATGTTCCATTTTCGAGAAAAGTGGCCCTGAAGTGTGGTTTCTCGGTAATGGGCCCATGGAGCGAGGTGGGCGATGCGCATGCTCAAGTACAGCTTGGCAAATCTATTAATGTTTCTGAAATACGTGAACGATGAACAGAGATGGTAAATATCCGTTACCAACTTTAATCGGGAAGGACAAGAAAGGACAGCGGCTGTTTTACAGCGCACCCAATATTTAGAGGCACAGATAGATTTGTCAAGCTGTTTTGAGTTAACTGAATTCAGATTGGCACGCTAATTGTTTGGTATAAAGTTCATTTGCTAGTTACATAAGCTTGATAGTTCTGAATATTGCCGCAAAAAAGTTGCAATCAGAATTCCCATTCAAGTAACCCAAAAGTAAAATATAATGACAATTGTAACACCAGCTTTAGTTAATCCCGGCTTTAGCTAGAGTTGGCAGCAGTTGATTTCCAGACTGACAGAACGCATCCATGACAGCGCGCATCCATGACAGCGCGCCAGAACGCCGATAGCTCAAGAGTTGTTGATATCATATTGTTAATAGTTGTGTACTTTTTTGAAGTGTTTTCTAATATATCTTTTAATCATTACATCTCTTCTTCACATTCACAGCAGTGTAGTTTACTTTTGGGTAGCTTGTTAATCTTGGTGGCCTATAAAACTTCCCAACTGAACCCGTTGCAGAACACCTTCGCAACACAATAAGTTTTCCTCACTAGCTTCTGGGTTGTTCAAGAAACAACAGTTCACTAAAAAAGTAACAGACCATTTCAATATTAGTACCCAGATAATACAGGAAATCCTATGGATATCCATTTTATGTCCAATTCTGGTCGGGATATCCATGGATCTGAAATGGATATTCATGGGATATCCATCGAAGGATTTGAAATGAATATCCTTCAGCAAATATCCTATGGATATCCATGAAATATCCACAGTTATTATGAATGTGATTGAATTGCAAGACTGATTTTGATATCAATTTCTGAGTTTCTTCCATGCTCGTACACGAAAAGAAACATTTCAAGAATACTCTTATCTTTCGTTTTCCGACTGGATTTGAAATGGATATCCATAAGATATCCGTAGAGATTATCCATAAGCTAAGATAAGATATGGATAAGATATGGATATCCTATTGATATAGTTCAGGAATATCTTATGGATATCCTTGAAGGATATCTTATGGATGTACAGGTTGGTACCCCCGAACATCCATTGGACGTCCATAGTATATCCTTTGGATATTTCCTGACGTCCATAGTACATCCAGCATATCCATAACAGATGTCCAGTGAATATTCATTGGATGCTTATGTGTTATCTGGGAAATGTCGAGCTGAATTTTGGATATCGATGTTTTTTTCTCTCTTCAACGGATACAAATTGTATCTTTATGAAAATAATCTTTTTCCTGGACCGTTGGAAGATATTCTACAGATGTCCATAAAATATCCGAAGCAAATATAAAATAATGAATGTTTTGCATTCTTAAGTTCTGTGCTAGAATGCACTATATGAGAGCTTCGACCAAAGCTGCTGTTATTCACAATTTTGGACGAATATTCGATAAATCGCTAACATTAACATTTTATCTACGTAAGATTAGACAGGTTAGGTTAGGTTGACTGATGGTTCACTCATTTTTAACTCAGTTTGCCTTCTTCTTGTCTTGTTATTTAAACTTACTGCCAACAGTGACCAATCACAGCGCGTATGTCGTGCAGTTTATTTGTCGTCAGTTCTGTGATTGCTGGCTGTGCGATTTGTGCGAAAGAGAAACTTAACATTATTAGTTGCTTAATTTTGTGGTTTTACTGGTTTTTCATTACATATGTCAGATTCCCGGTTTAATTCTCGTGGATTTTGAGGATTTTGGTTTTAGGCAATTGGTTTTTTTCATTCCTTCAAATATAATATTTAAACTATTTTCAATCAATGCATTTGTGCCAATTAGGTGAGCGAAAATGGATAACATCAAAATATATCAAAGAAAAAGGCAGATATAGGTACTTACAAAAAATAAAAATTGGAATCCGAACGAGTATTAGCTAAAGAGTCTACAAACTTCACTAATGACGCCTGTTCCATCTCGTCATTGGTCGACTTCAACTTCATGCATTCATGATAATGAAATAATGTCTATTGAGAATAATAATTCTGATTATTCATCAACTCTTATTACGGAATTTGATAGTTCTGCAGACGAGGTTGCCTCTTTGGATAATGGATTCGTATTCAATTCAGTAACAGAAAATACTTTTCATGAAACTAATAAGAGTTGCTAACAGATATGAAACATGCGAACAGATAAGATGAATAATATAACTGCACCATGTAGAGATGTTTTATCGATATTTGTAGAATTTGATCATTTCCACATTGATTCTTTGAGAAAATCAAGCAATTGGTGGAGTATATAGATAATAAGGAGAAATTAAGAGCTGTTGTGAGTGAATAATGTTTTCCCTATCTTTTTATCAAAAATATCTTTTTCAGGTCGATGAAGTTTCAAAAATTGGGAGTTCATCATTATATGATTTTATAAAACGTTTTCTTTCTTCCAATATAACAAATGATTTTGCATCGGAATATAGCTGAGCTTTTACTAGGTAATGAGAATATATTTCATATAAAGTTCTGCCTATAATGAAGAATACACATAGTAAATTCTTCAATACAATTTGATTTTATTCCCAAACTTTAGAAAATTAATTCCTCATTCCGGCTTGAATTTTCTTCACTTATGTGGTATAGGATTAGTGTTTACTCGATTAATTTCAGACGCAGCTAATTCCAATGGCCTGGCAGCAAATATAGGAAAATGTCAGAAGAGGCAATAAAAAGTTGGCTACGAATGGCTAAAGAAAGACATCTGCTAGCTTCGAAAAAACAGGAAAAACCCCAAGAAGAAACCGAGATTGTCGTTCTCTGAGTGGCCTGTTTTTAATTTATTTTTGGTTTCAAAAAGAATATTTCATTATTACATTTATTTATTTATTTATTTATTATATCATAATTTGTTATTTCATCAATAAGAGTATAAATACATGTTTTTATCCTCTCGTTGAAATTATTATTGATTTGCCATACCAAAGTAATCTTTATTTATTTAAAAAAATCCCTAAAAGATATCTTTTGGATATCTGTGAACAATATCTCATGGATATCCTTGTGGATATCTTGTAGATGTCCCTGAACAACTTATTAAGAATATACGTGAAAAATATTTCATGGATATTCCTGAACGATATCTTATGGATATCCCAGAAGGATATCTCATGGAAGTCCAGCTTGTTCCACTCGGAACATCCACCGGACGTCCATAAAATATCCACCGGATATCAACTGGATGTCCTCTGGATATCCCCAATGTCCAAAATAAATGTCCAGTGGATGGCCATCGAATGTCCGTGTGTTGACTGAGTATGATTTTGAATTGAATAACTTACCTCGATGGAGTCGAGATTTTTTTTAAATGTGAGAGATGGCTACTCGAGCACGTTGCCTGTACAAGACTTGGAACCAATTTTTCCTCAGTCCATACTTCCAATACTTCTTTCAAAAAGTAAATGAATTCTATATCATGAAGGGTGAAATCCCACAACTACCACGGCACTCAATATTAACACGATCAGGTCACAAGTCTCTTATTCACCACGTCAAATCTCTCTTCTCTTACCAAAAAACAGAATATATCTCCGGGAAATCTCCATCCGGAAAGATATTTTTCTTTCTGTCAAACGCGTGTTGTTACCACAACAACAATGAAATAACGGGTACGTTTTTATATTCACCAACTTGGTGTGGTGAAAGTGTGGTGTCACACCATGTAGTTTTTATATTGTTGGTGTTTTAGTAGTGGTACCACCATTTTCGTTTTTATATTTAACAACTTGGTCCACCACACCTCGATTTTTCCACCAGCTTAAGATGTTGGTAGTGTGGTGGAATTGGTTTTTGAGGATATGTTTATGATCACAGGCAAATAGTTGCTAATATAATCTTTGTCACAGGATATGTATTTACTTTTTTACTACAACACCCCTGAGAACATGGCTTATTTCAATAAATTCAATGAATTATCAGACGTTATAATTTGAAAGTAGGAGGGAAAATTATAAGTATGCACTTAACGACTAAAGGAATAGAAAAATACTTGAAGGAGAATAGAGTGGAAGCCTTTTCTATCATAAAAGGAATCATAAGAGTTGTTCCCTGGCAGGACTGTTGTCCTCAGTGCTTCTGGACATTTGATGTAGTTATTTTCAAATAGGTATGCAATTTTTTTTTACAATTTTCATAAAAATTGTATGAGAGTGACTAAATGTATTGATTCAATTTTCAATTGAGAATGTTTCTCTTTAGAACATGAATCCCTTCCAAGAGAGGTTATCTTGTACAATGGAAAATAGCGACTAAATTCCAACTTTCAGTCGCAGATGATTCCACAACTGACTTCATGAAAATTCTGTTCATATTTTCAATGAAATCAACATGCCATACCCATGACAGGTTTTATGTCAGAAAAATATTTTCAAAGTTTCACCGCACAAGAAATAGTTCAACAATTCCTCATTACAGTGTGAAATTGCTTCTGAAGAGTATGTTTTCCAATTCTTCCGACCTCCCTGATGATATTTTAGAAGAGTGAAATAGATTTTTGTCGACCAAAATGTATTGGAGGCCAAGCGAAAGAGGTGCAATTCTGGAATGAGCGATTTTCTGTGAGTGATACTTCTGAATAACAGTCTCCCTTATCTCATTTATAGTTAAGATTCTCCAATGGAAACTGGACATTTAATAAATAATCAACTATCTGAATGAAAACGCAAATTTTCACTTTCAGATTTTTTCTTCAAGTTATATAGGGTCTTTCTCAATATCTATCAGATGTAGTTCAATGTCCAGCGTGGCTTTAGCCGGGGAAGTAGTTGTTTTCTGTTAGATATTACAAAAAAGTAACTTCAATTTTATCGTAGGATTTTTCAATTTCCAGAGGAGTCATGTATTGATTCAATTTTCAATTGAGAATGTTCCGCTTTAAAAAATCAATTCATCAATCGAACTCCTCGTAAATCTGCTGATAATTACATTTTTTTACAAGCAAAATGCTACAAAACATATCATGAATCTAACGACAAGTAAACAAATCGACATAAACTCCAAGTGGTTGAATTAATTCCATCAAATCGTTTCTACGAAACTGGTTGAAATATGATGGAATTCATGGAAATGACGTAATTCTCTTCCACCACTCTCCACCTAAACCACACCAATTTGTTGAATATAAAAACGTACCCAAACTATACGATTTCATTCACATGATCACAGGAACGTAATCATCCACAAGTGAATTAACCTGTATTCTGAATAACCAAAAATTATGAACAATAGTATACGATTCAATCCATATCGACATACTGTTTACGTAATCATTCCCCTACAAAAATTGTGTTGCTGCGAAATCTCAAAATAACAATGATTTTCATATAATAAAAAATAACAATCATTTAAGAGTCAGTCCGGACCTAACCGAGCTAACCGTAGTGACCAGTTCACCATGAGTACGTTTTTATATTCAACAAATTGGTGTGGTTGCGGTGGCGAGTGTTGGAAGAGAATGACGTGATTTTGATGAAATCAGTTTTATAAAAAGGATTTGATGGAATTAATTCAACCACTTGGGGGTTATGTCGATTTGTTTACCATTTACACTTGTCGTTACATTCATGAGATGTTTTGAAGAATTTTGCTTTCAAAAACTGTAATCATCAGCAGATTTACGAGGAGTTTGAATGATGAATTGATTATATTTGGTGTGTTATAACAACCGCAATGGATATGTTGATAATGCTATGGATAATGGCAAATCAAGAATGTTTCAGAACTATGGCTGATAGGGACACTCATATACAATTTTTATGAAAATTGTAAAATAAATTGCATACCCATTTGAAAATAATCATATCAAATGACCAGAAGCACTGAGGACAACAAATTAACGGCTGATACTTCACTGAATTCATTAAAATGAGCCATGTCTTACGAAAAAAATTCAGGGATGTTTTAGTAAAAAAGTAAGAAAACTCAGAATATAGATCCTGTGATCATAAACATAACCTCAAAAAACAATTCCACCACACTCACCAACACCTCAAGCTGGTGGATCAATTGCGGTGTGGTGGACCAAGTTGTTGAATATAAAACTGAAGCCACAAACGTGTGGTTGGCATCCTGTTGTTGACTTCCTTTGTTTCTATTTTCACAACCAATTGTTGAACATCTTCGTACTTGATTTTACCGTACTGATGAGAGCTCGAGCTCGAAACACGTGTCTACGGTTGCACAACAATTTGAGGGCTATTCCCTAATAACTTTTCTATTTATATTTTTATATATTGCCCCTTAATAAAACCATCCTGATTTGTATTTTCCTGGTTAGGTTTGTCACGCTGGTAGCTAAATCGCCTCCGTGGTGATGTTAGTTGTTGCCTTGACAGCTCAAGGTCTTCTAACCGACCCACAAATGTATGGTTGTCTTCCTGTTGTTGACTTCCTGTTGTTGACTTCCTTTGTTTTTATTTTTACATCCAAGTGTTGAACATCTTTGCACTTGATTTTACCTTATACTGATGAGAGCCTAAGCTCGAAACACGTGTCTACGGTTGCACAACAATTTGATGGCTATACCCAATAACTTTTCTTTCATATTTTTATATATTGCCCTTCGATAAATCCGTTCTGATTTGTAGTAATTATATGAATATTGATGATTTTAATAACAATAATAATTCAATCTTACATAAGTATGTATACATAAGAAATTTGAGATTTACCATGAAAATGCCTATTCAGTGATAGTTATGAATATTGATGTGATAAATAATAATGATTGAATCCAACTTTTCTCCAATAAAATAGATATAATAGTTTCATCAATGTCGGGGCGTGGCGCAGTGGTTGAAGCGTCCGACTCTGAGTTGAAAGATTCGGAGGTCGAACCCTGGTTGGGCTGGGATTTTTTAATTTCATTTACCTAACCGATTAAATTATTAAAATCTCGTGGCTCGACTAGGGTGAGTCTTGCACGATTCACTGTTGCGTTCCAATTAACAGTGCTGCTCCTAAGGTGGCGTATGGAGTTAGTAACAAGGCCTACCAGAACACATGGCTAATGACCATAGCAGTCGATGCCAAAGCACAAAAAAAAAATAGTTTCACCATGAAGATCTTCATGAATATTGATGTGCAAAATAAAAATGACGATTTTTATTATTCAATGTAAAATTGCAAGTTTAACCCAACATTATCATACAGTATCCTTCCTCCTTGTGACAACTGAACCAGACAAGATGGAGACTTGAAACAAAATTGCCGCAGAATAAAATAATGAATATAAAGTATTTTTTCTATTATCGATAAAGTTGTCGCAGAAGATTTTATGTAGTTTAAGATACTAAAATCGATTGATTTCCTCCCAAGTTAGAAGTGGGTTTATAATCAAAATAAAAAACACATCGGACACACCATGTTCATTTTGCTTCTTTTCATTATCAGCTTTGACAACTTCTAATATTCTGTTTATCAAGAACTGTCTGTATTCATTGAAACGCATTTGATCCATGAAAATACTTTATTATGATACAAGTGTATAAAATAGCCTCTAAAGCACGCGCAACGAGTTTGAGGGCACGACGCGCGAAGGGGAGTGCCCTCAACGTTGCGAGTGCATTGATTCACATTAACAAGTGTATCATGATTTGATTGTCATCACACCTACATCATGATATAGACGCGAAGGTGAGTAATAGGTTTTGTTCCTTATATTCGAATATATTGAATCAGGTTACAGGCATATGGTGTAGGGTATTTGGCATTTCATGTCTTACAGTTTATTTAAACACTGAGGATGAATTGATACTTTTTTTTTGAAAAATGTATTCTTTGTTTAAATCCTGAGATTTTAATCGCTTTACAGTTCATTAGGATGGTAATATAGGATATAGGTGCACTGAAAAATATTTTTCTGTTGTATAGTTCGAATGGATTTCCTATTTATTTTCATGAAGGTGTGTCTATAATGATAATAATAATAAGGAATTGCTTTTATGGGCAGAAACTGCCAAAAGGCAGAATTAGCATTTTTCCGTCTAGGATAGGTTAGTACGTACTTTCCTACACTCAACCACTTGAACTATTTACTTTTTTCAGTTTATCATTTCGGTAATAGCGTTGAACATCTGTTGTTCAAACAATGACACATCTCACCGTCCGTTCTCTAACAAAAAATAATTGTCGTTCATATAAATTGAAAATCCTGTATGAGGTGACTGCAGACGATATTGTTGTGAATTTATCAGTGATATATTTACTAGAGACTCTAATTACTCATATGAAAATTGCTCAGATTCAATTGACACAAAATGTGATTTTCGTTTCGTGAAAGTAGAGCATAAGACTCTCAATTACAGAATCGTGGGTTCATTTCCTAGCATAGTAATCTTGCATGGCATCAGACGTTGAAAGGTAAGGCTACGTCTTCCCTAGCTCGCACAAGTATCTCCAGGACTTCTGAGGGTTGCGCGTAGTGATTGACGAAAATAGCAATTTTTACAATTTTCTTTCATATTGTAACCCTCAACCACTGAACGTCGGAGGATGAAAGTTTTTACTGAACCAGGGTCAAAGTAACCCTGTTATTTGAATATTTTTTTTATAAAATTGCAGCTTCGTTTTTGTCTCTACCTCTCTTCTATATTTTCAATAAATCTATCCAGACAGGTGAGTTTCCAGATTACTGGAAACAATCTTATGTCACCCCAATATACAAATCGGGTAGTAAGTCAGACGTTAAAAATTACCGACCGATATCTATCCTCAGTACAATTCCCAAGGTATTTGAGAACATTGTAACAGATTACCTATGGTTGCTCAGGCATTATAACTGAACAACAATATGGTTTTTGTGCTGGGAAATCTACTGAATTAAATCCAGTTACCTATGTCAACTCTCTGTAGGAAGCTTTGGAGAAAGGTTGCCAGGTTGATTCTGTGTACACTGACTTCTCTAAGGCTTTTGACAAGGTAAACCATACTCTCTTACTTCAAAAGCTCGACAGATATGGTGTAGGTGGGGTACTACTGCAATGGAACAGAAGCTATCTTACGAATGAGACCCAAATGGTTAGAGCAAATCATCACCACTCCGAACTATTCGAAGTAACCTCAGGTGTTCCTCAGGGGTCACAATTCGGTCCCTTATTATTCAACTTATTTATAAACGATATTATTCCTGATCATTAAAACCTCTTTGGATGCCCATAGGCTCCAATCTGACCTAGACAATCTATCAAACTGGTGCCCCTTAAACGGCATGGGCATGAATGCTTCAAAGTGCCATGTCATGCGCTTTTATAGATTCCATGTACCTACTACCACTTTTGATTACAACTTAAATGGTCATGTCTTGGATGCTGTTAATCAAATCAAAGACCTTGGAATTATTCTAGACCCCACCTCAAGCTTCAATCACCACATACCTACGGCTATCCGTGAAGCCATGAAAATATTAGGGTTTATCAAAAGGCTAACCCATGACTCCACTGACCCAACTACTGTCAAAGTACTTTATTGTTCACTGGTCCGCCCACACCTGAGTATTGTTCTTCTGTCTGGTCTCCACATTATATGAGATATATCAGGAACATCGAAAAGTTCGTTGCGGTATGAATCGTTACAGTGGCTCCTGAATATGTCTTTTTTGGAAACTAGACGGAAACAGAGATACCTGACACTACTTTTCAATACCATCAACTGAAAATGCGCTAAACTAGAAAAAATCAATCTCCATGTTCAAAACCGCTCAACTCGACAGCAACAAGCATTTTTCGTACCATTTTATCGTTTAAACCAGACATTCAACAGCTGCATTCCAAGAACTTGACGATTAGCCAATAGTAACAATGATCTCGAGTTGCATCATTTTAAAACTCAATTACGAAATACTGAGCATTAATGTTTCAACGCTGTAATGTTCTGTTGTAATGTTTTAACATCGTAATGTTGTAATATTTTAATACGTTTTACTGACGCTTATTGTTTCTTGTCGTCTACCCTTTTAAACTTCAAATCAACCCCTTTAAATTTATTTCTAATTTTTATTTGCTTTTCAGCATTACATTCCATTTTATATTAATTACAATTTGAAATTGTAATTTATACTTTAATTGGGCTTGCCCAAAAATAAATAAATAAATAAATATCTAAAATCGATATTTAGCAATTTGATCTAGTTTACAATGCTAAGTACTTAGTATCTTTTCCAATGTTACGGAACGCCACTTTGTTCAAAATAAAATGTATAATACTTTTCAACAAAAATTATAAAAATCGTAGCATTTATGCAGTGCGTAATATAAAAATTGCCAAAATGAAAGTATTACATTTCAATAATAATTGTTTTGGTAATATATGAAAAGTAAACATGTACGGCATGTGAAAAATTGTTGAAATTTTCAGTCATCAGATCAGATCAGAACATTGCATCAGATTATCAATTTTTTTGTCCACATCTGTTTTTGAAATCTCCATCCACTGAAGAAGTGTGTCTTCATAGTCTGGGTCTGTGAATTTTAATGTCTGTGATGAACCAGCCATAATACTTTCGACAATTGCCCTCAAAGAAAGAGCGAAAAAAGGAAACGTATTTACCGTACCGGGGTCGAATTGACGCTTACTTTCGATATTTTCATACGGAATAGAAAACCAAAATACACCTTCAACGTCTATTTAGCAACCAACGGGAAAGTACAGAGACTACCAAATGAAAAGTTTGTACATGCAGAGCATAGTCAGCAAATTGAAATTGTACAGGGTCAAATTGACCCTGGTTCAGCCATTGAGGGGTAACTGGGATTTGAAAGTAAGTTGCTCATTGTAATCGTTGAGTAAAATTTATGATAGAGCTTCCTGTGTAATTAAGTACTTGTTTTGGAAACCTATTTTATGACATAGTTGATTGTATGATCGACAATATGGTTTTTGTCATCAGATATCAACTGGTGTCATGCATGCTTATGTCCCACATAAATGGCAAATATCCATTGAAGAATATGGTGAAATTCTGGCCATGGCATCAGACATTTCGAATGTTTTTAGCAACAGGGCCTCCTCGCCAAGCTTCCACCTTATGGCTTGCTCCCAAGTTGTGCTCTTTGATGTCCAGCTGGCTTTCGAAAAGCTCTCTTCACGTGTTGGTTCATGGAGTTTCATCTGACACTCAATTTGTAAATGCTGGTGTTCTGCAGGGATTCATTTCAGCACCAACACTGTTTCAAAGGAACGTGAACGATTTGAATAATCGCTTAAAAATTCTAGAATGGGGATCCAACAACTTGAAAAATTCAATTCGAAGAAAACCCAAGCATACCCCTCCTCTGAAGAGGCAGATCTAACAATGCCCAACGTAATTATGTCATGAGTTTCCATACTAATGAGGTCTTCCATTTCGATGTTCGGTATTATCATTAGCAGCGCCCTGTCATGGAAAAACCATGCTAAAAGTGCCTCTCAAAAACTTCTTGTTCTGTTTCATGTCAAGAGCTATTCCATTTCTCTTCAGTTGATTATGATTCATGAGGAACAGATCCGACAGGTCCTGTAATACTATTTTCATATGTAGGGTAAAGCCGCTAAACACACACGGAAACTCTTAAATTCTCTTCAGAAAATGGCTCGTCGGTGATGCTAAGCTCACTTACTTCTCTGGAACACTGTAAAAAGGTTGACGATCTGTCTGTTTTACAGCTATTTTCATAGCCTCTGGAATATTATCATTCGTTTCATCGTTAGCGGTCCCTTCGAGACAGACCCGTCGAAGTCAGTCTTCACATTCCTTTATCGTCACCAAAAAAACATGCCGAACATCTCTTTCACAGGGTTCTTTCTTTCAACGAACGGCAACTTGGTATAGCTTTATAGACCGGCCGGTAACGACACATTTCTTGAAACGTTTTATTAACGTATGTTTTTTTAAAATTATGATTATTATAGGTTTATAAATGTTCTCACCAAATATCAAATACTGCTCGCATGCAGCGGCGGCACCAACCAATTTTGAATTTGCAAAAAAAAATTGATATCTCTGAACGATTTTTTAATGTATGCAAAGTGGTTTTTTCGACAGTTTGAACTGAAAAACCCACAAAAAATGAGAAGCATACTCTCGTGTAGAAAGCCCCGAAATTATCGACTGACCATGTTAAAAAAGGTGGTATCTCAAATCGATTTTTTAACGTATGCTTTTTCAAAGGAAGACTTTTGGTGTTATATGGATCACGAATTTCAAAAAGCATACAATCGCGGTGTGCACATGCGTTGTAATTGTTTTGTTAATATGCAAATTTTTTGTAATAGCTCGGAACAATTATTTAACACTTAAAACCGTATTGAATACAAAGTTCGTATGGCCTATTGACAGTATACTCATTTGCATACTGTTCTGGCGTGTAGAACTATTCAAAAGACAATTGAAAAGTTGCAAAAATTTCAGCTATCTTTGAACAATTATTTAACGTATGCTTCTTCACAGGCTCATTTTTGGTATTATATAGATCACGAAAATTGAAAAGCATACTCTGCTCTCGTGTAGGAGGCATCGAAATTAACAACTGAACATGTAAAAAAAGGTAATATCTCAAAATTATTTTTTAACGTATGCTTTTTTCACAGGCTGACTCTTAGTGTTATATGGATCCCGAAAATTAAAAAGCATACTCTTCTCTTATGTTGAAGGCCCCGAAATTATCTACTGAACATGTTAAAAAAAGGTAGTATCTCAAAATGATTTTTAAACGTATGCTTTTTACAGGCTGATTTTAGTTGTCATATGGATCACATACATTAAAAAATTCACCCTTCTCTCATGTGGAAGGCCCCGAAATTACCAACTGAACATGAAAAAAAGGGTAGTATCTAAGTACGATTATTTAACGTATGCTTTTTCACAGGCTGATTTTTGGTGTTATATGGATCACGGAAATTAAAAAGCATACTTTTTCCTTATGTAGACAGATTCATGGTACACCCCCTTTTTCTCCCTTGTTTCTCTGGCTATACTTCTGAAATTCACAACATTGAATATGCTCTCTAGACGCCACTTTTTGACATATTTGTAAAACAAATTCAACTTCTGGTTTTTCCGGAAATTACATCAACTTTCGATTTTCGAATGGGATACCCTGTATATTATGATATGATTAGTTAGGGATGCTCATGAGGAATCAATAGATACCAGGTTTGATGGTGTTATCTCTAATGACTACGGAGATACTGCCATTTATTTTATCCATAAGCTCAATGAGTAGGAGAGACTTTTTCTGGCGGGTCCATCCAACTCTTTCTCCCACTCATTGAGCTTATGGATAAAATAAATGGCAATATCTCTGTAGTCATTAGAGATAACACCATCAAACCTGGTATTGGTGGATTCCTCATGATCATCCCTAACCGATCATTTAATAATATACAGGGTATCCCATTCGCAAATCGAAAGTTGATGTCATTTCCGGAAAAACTGTAAGTTGAATTTGTTTTACAAATATGCCAGAAAGTGCCGTCTAGCCAGAGAAACAAAGGAGAAAAAGAAGGTGTACCATGAATCTTTGTTACACGGTATAACTTCAGGGCTTTCTACACAAGGGAAAAGTATGCTTTTTAATTTCCGTGATCCAAAAATCAGCATGTGAAAAAGCATACGTTAAATTATCGTTCTTAGATACTACCTTGTTTTCACATGTTCAGTTGTTAATTTCGGGGCCTTCTACACGAGAGAAGAGTATGCTTTTTAATTTTTGTGATCCATATAACACCAAAAATTAGCCTGTGAAAAAGCATACGTTAAAAAATCGTTTTGAGATACCACCTTTTTTTACATGTTTCAGTATATAATTTCGGGGCCTTCTACACGAGAGAAGGCTTTTCAAATTTCGTGATCCATATAACATAATAAATGAGCCTGTAAAAAAGCATACATTAAAAAATTGTTTAACATAACTGGATTTTTTTGCAATATTGTTGCTATTCTTTTCATTGATGTACACACCAGAATTGTTTGCAAATGAATATTCTTCATTATTATCACGTCATTAATCACTATTTCAAAAAGCATACGTTAAATAATTGTTCAAATTCCAATTATTTTGCAACTTTCTCAGCGTATTCAACCATGTTATACACTTCCGCAATGTATGCTTTTTATTTTGGGGACCCATTTACACAATATCTTTCACATAGTTCAATTGCATACGTTAAATAATTGTTTCGAGTTATTACAAAAAATTTGCATATTAACAAAATAATTGCAACGCATGTGCACTACACGATTGTATGCTTTTTGAAATTCGTGATGCATATAACACCAAAAGTCTTCCTGTGAAAAAGCATACGTTAAAAAATCGTTTTGAGATACCACATTTTTTTTACATGTTCAGTTGATAATTTCGGGGCCTTCTACACGAGAGAAGAGTTTTGATTTTCGAGGGTTTTTCAGTTCAAACTGTCGGAAAAACCACTTTGCATACATTAAAAAATCGTTTAGAGATATCAGTTTTTTTTGCAAATTCAAAATTGGTTGGTGCCGCCGCTGCATGAAAGCAGTCTCAGATATTTGGTGAGAACATTCATAATCCAATTATAATCATAATTCAAAAAAAGCATACGTGAAAAAAACGTTTCAAGAAATGTGTCGTTACCGGCCGGTCTATTAGAACTTACTGGCTTGGTAGGTGTTTCCTAAGTTATAGAGCCTGCAGAAATTCCTAGCTACAGGGTTTTACTCTTCGTAAGAACCAATACAAGAAGAAATATGTATCACATAAATACCCTTCCAAAAGTTCGTGGGATTACCACAAAATACATATTCCAATGACCACTCAGAACTATTAACTGATACAGGAGATAGTTAAAGTTTGCCTGAATTGATGTGAATCATCAAATTCTACTAATTTCGACAAGAAACCCGTTTCTGAAATATTTCCTTCGCTTGAGCGGTGTTTCCATTACAATCGTGGATTCAACCACCAGTCTCTATAATATCAAGCAATTATACGGAGATCCCACACTAATATTCCTTCTATTGAGGTAGAGCTGTTTTCCAGCCAAACAATCCAATATATAAGTCCCTAATTGCCTTTTGCAGTGCAAAATTTCTGATAATAAAGCATTCCTCTCCACGGATTACAATCAGCATTTCCGAAATATTATTCATGTGGATGTTAGTCTTATCTTCAAGATGTTATAGGAGATTTTGGAGAATTTGTGGAGCTCGGGCGGTAAATAGGATTTGTTTTGCATATTCAGTTCTGGTGTGATTCCTGCTACGATTATCGTTTCGAGTCGAGCTACTGAAAAAGTAGTAGGAATGAATTTGTTTTTCAAACGAAGTATTGCGGTGTTGAACCTCTGCACTGAAATTTCTTCATTAACAAGGCAACCAAAACGAATGTATTGAAGAAATAGCCCGAGAAAATAACTGAAGAGTCCTGCTCATGTTAGATGTATTGAAAATACTATGATAATATCTATACGGAAATTTATAAATATGTTGTTAGTCTAGACCGGTTTCATAGCTTATCAGAAGTGTCAGTGTAAAGTTTCAAGTCAAAGAATCATACCAGTTTTGCGCAATAAAATTTGAAATAAATATTGCGAACGTAATTATGAAAATAAAAAAATCAGAGTTTTGAGCCATCCTCAAGTATCTATATTTGAAGTGGTGAAAAGGTAATCAGATTTACGAAGATATTCTAGTACCCTTGACGTTCAATGTTCTTTATGTGCGGTGAAAAATTGGATTGCAAGCTTCAAAAGAGGCAAATTTTCCATGGAAGATAAAGGGCGATCAGAAAGGCAAGAAAATATCGATGCATACATGATTTTATCAGAACGTCGAATTGGGTCTAATCAAATATCTCAGGCACTAAATATTTCATATTAACGCATCCATCCTACTATAGTTCGCGTTGATTTGGAAATGAAAAGAATTTGTGAAAAATTATTCCCCAAATGTCTGAATGATGACCAGTTAGCTCAGGCAAATTAGTGCCCTGTCTCTAAAAATTGCTTGAGAGCTGTATATTATTCTTATTTCTCTTGGGAGTCCTGAATAACGATTATATGAGTTTGCGAAGGTTGTGCTTCAGATTCAAGAAGCCTAGAAAGCGCGAAATTTTCGCACTTTTGTCAGTTTATTGCCAAAAACTTGAAGAGTAATTCTACAAAAATAGGAAATTTTTACCAACTTAGCAAAAATGTTGGATACCCTCAACTTCTAGCACCTGTAGATTGAAAATGACTGCTTCAATTGAAAAATGGTATGAAAACAAAGTTGTTGTAAATTCAATTCCTAGACCGATTTCATTTCTAATTTGGAATTCGCTCACTTCAGTGCTGAAATATTAATTTAAAACCAAAAATAGTAGGAGGGCTAAACATCACTGTAGCAGATGGCTTGGTTCGAGCTCTACATGGTGATTTTATCGAAAGACTCGAGGTAGCCATCAAACACGATGAGAGAAGTTGATCCAAAATCACTTTGAACGTAATTCAAGTACTTCCTGATGACTTTGGCTTGAAAGAAAAGTATTTAGAGATCTGATTTCTGGTCTTCCGCGTTATTCCACCCTCATCAAACAACGCTACTGGATAGGGGGCTAATCCGAATGAGAAATAGGATTGGAACTTCTGTGATGATTTCATGTTGAAAGGGATTCTGCGGAAGATGATATCTGAACTTATAGGGACACTTTTACCATTCATTGTAACCTTTGACTTCACTGCTTGCAAAGGAAGTACTCTTTTCTTTCTGAAAATTTTTGCATCCTTGAAGTTTTTCCCTTTCACGGTATCCATGCATTTCATCCCCTCCTCATAAGCTTTGTAGCAGTCAATTTCAGCACCTTCCAATACTTCAGTGCTGATACCCTTAATGGATGGACCTCGGGGGAAAGGATTGTGAGTTCCAACCCTCTGACTGAATTTTTCAACAAATTTGTTGTCCCATTACATCCTACTGTTCGTGGTGTCATGTTGAACAGATGTTGTGAAAGAGACGCCACAATACTCCTCAATTTGGTGCGATACGTCAACAGCAGTTGGCATTCCTTCTATCCACCTGGCCAAGGTTCATTATTCGATGGCGGAATTCATTGTTCTTTGAAAAACGATGAAAAATAATGTTTTTTGAAGTTGCGTACTTTTCGAGTTATACGCAAAAAACTGAAAAAAAGTGCGAAAATTCCGCGGTTTTCTGATTCTCAAATCTGAAGCACAACCTAGAAACCGTCGCAAACACATATACCCGTTATACAGGATCCCCAAGAGGGATTAAAATGACATCCAGCTCTCGAGCAATTTTTAGAAGCTAGGGCCCTTTTTCGCACTAACTTTTCTTGGCTAAGTAGGGTACAATGGAAGAAGTATCGCGTTTGATCTGTGCTTGCTTTACAACAGAAGCAGACTCCTTGAGTCGTGTAACAAAACGGTTTCCGTCAACAAAGATCAACTGGTGACCTGAATGCTTATTATGTCATTATGTCTGATATAAATGACACCTATCTGTAGAAAATAAGGCAGAATTCTGGACGTGGCATAACAGTCCTCCAAGGTGTTTGATCGCGTTTTGCAAAATGAACCACCAAACTTTCATCTTATGACTCACCCCTTCACCCGCCAGTTATGTTTCTTCATATCTAGCTTTCTCTCATACAGATATCTGTACGTGGTGATTGTTGGAGTTTCATCCGACACTCTACCTATGAATGATAGTATTTCTCAAGGATCCATTCCAACACCAACACTTTTTCATGTTCATGCCAAGTGCACTGCTTTGCAAAGCAGTGGAAACAGAAAAAAACGTGAGAGGAATGTGATCATGCTTATGGAATTTTTGAATGGGGATCTAACAACTTGGTAGAATCTAGTGCAAATGAAATCAAAGTATGTCTTTTCTCCAGAATGCCAATCTCACAATGGCCAGCGTTATTATATCAGGAGGATCCATACCAATGGAGCCCTTCAGTTCGTTGCTCGATATTATCATCCGCAGTACCATTTCATGATAGAACCATATGAAATCCATTGTCTTATCTCAAAAATGTTTTTTTCATTCGAGTCAGCTATTTCCCATCCCGTTAACTGATTATGAATTATAAAGCACCAATCCAATCTACCCTATTGTATTTCATTGAAAGTTTTAGAAACTGTACAAAAAACATCTATTCGGCTCGTCGGTGTTGCTTCGCTTACACGCTCCTTGCGATCTGTTTTCGTTTTATAAAAATTTTCTTAGACGAATGCTCTTATGAAATACCATCAATCGTACCACCATTAGTGGTCTCACGGAGTCACCAGTCGAGCTCAGTATTCACATCCATTTGTCGTTACTTTAAAGGCAAGCGCAACATCTTTTGCCCATAGCTCGATCTTCCAATAAACGCAAAGCTTTGAAACTCACTCTATCGGGAGGTGTTTCCTAGGGTATACAGCTTGCAGAAATCTAAGAAGAACTCAACTTCCACCTATTATCTCTCGTTCCTCACAATGTATTCTGAACATTACAGGATTGTACTTCTTCTAGAAATCAGAACAAAATAATATATATTATCTCTGCAGATTCTTATTACAGGCTCGAATCTGTTTGAAGTTAATAGGTAGGTTTGTATAGAAAGAAGCTTTTCTTCTTGATCTGACAGTGTGACTTTGACTGCCAGAGTCAGAGAACGGAAGATATGACAGATGGCTCTGACCATTCTGTATTATTCACAACTTGACCAATGATCTACAACGAACTGTAGTTCCGATTTGTAGCGTGTCAGCAATTATTCTGATTATGAAATAGTTTTCAGTTCTTCGAATATTGTATTCTGACATTCCACCAGTTCCGTCTCTCATTTGTTATCAAATGACCATCAAGTGGTCCTTGAATAGGTTTCAGCTTTCTACACCTAACAATGAACTGAAAGTAGTAGGATCAGTGAGTGGTGATATTTGCGAAATCATTTCAATTCTAGATGGTTTAATTCCATTCTTATCGAGAGTTTGCCCCATATTTAGACATGAAAAATTCACTTTTGCCGATTTTTAGATGGAATCCCCATCCTTGAATACGAAGTAGAACTTTGTGCAAGCAGAAAAAGCATGATTGAATCAACAAATTATTATTCAATCGAATAAATTAAAGTGTCAGCATCCCACAATTAGTTAATAATTGGAAAGAAACAAATATGATCATTGATATTCTTTTCTGCAATCATTTTAGATTGAACGCTTTCCACTGAGTATATATTTTGTTCACAGAACGTATCGTTTTGTCTCCTTGAAAACATCAGATGTTTCAGTCGATCATAATCTGATTTAATATCTCAGCATTAGCTTTTATTATTTAAAGTAGAGTTTGATTCCAATCCATAAAATATTTTGTTGACTTATTCACTGCATCTTAGGATCAATAATTCTTTTTGTTCAACCAATTCATTAAATTTTGATGTAATACTCAAGTTTGTTCGTTGAACAAATATCTTTGAAACAAAATATTTGTGATAGTAATAACAATTCAATTGGAATGTCGAACTTATTCTGATACTCATGTCCGATAAACAAAAAAGTAAACGACTCAAGTATATATTTTCTCATAATAACATAATAGACTATTCAAGCTTGTTTCAGCTACAGCTGCAAGTCATTTTCTTCATTCAACAATAAACTCTTAACAAAAAGAAAGTGATTGAAACAACAAAATTATTTTTACCGGATAGAGTATCTGATTATGTTCCATGTCGGTTATAAAGGAATTAACGATATTATCTTAGTGGGTTGCAACGATATCAATTCTTTCCAAAATGATGTCCATCAACTGCTGAAAAGGCCCCCGGACTATATTTTGTTCTCCTATAGAAAATCTTGATTCAGTGTAATGCCCCAAACCGTTTTCAAGAACCCATAGACAAGCTTCGTGCGAAACTTTCAGAAATACTTTTGTTGGAATCAGTAGCAATTAATTCAAATTTTGACTAATTTGGTTTCTTGGTCCCATAGTCCAAATTTGTCAATTTAAATGATACCCAGTATATTCGAATGACTTTTTATAAAACATTTTGTGGTGACTGCTTTTGATTGACCACCTACGTGATTGTGAATTGTTCCCAGCGAGCTCAACTGCTATGGTGGAACTTTGGCTGAAACTTCATGTTTTGAAGTGTATTCTAGTTATCCAATTTGAATCTATACTTCGTCGTCAAGTATTGTAACGTTTGATACTGAGTCGAACTGTGATGATACTTGAGCACTATAATTTGTTAGATCCACACACTTCACCATAATACTTTTTGTTTTGGAATTTTTATATTTGCTGAAATTCCTAGCTTAATTATTCTATGTTGGTTTCTTCACAAATTCGAACAAAAAACCTAATTCGTGTCTAATATTCATTCCATTCTCAAAATACCACAGTCTTTTCGTTATGAATCTCCCCACAATGCCAGCCAGATGCCTTGGGTTTCTCATTACCGCTCTACGAAATTCTCTTCATCTTCTTCCCTACTATGGAACTGTTTTTGTGATCACTAACAGCTGTACCAGCTTTCAAGCGTGGATTTCGATTGCACTCATCTACGAAACTCTAGAGAAATGTAATCTTTTGTATCTTCATCAATTGTTGATAAAAGTTGTGTTGTGGTATCTGAATATTGAGACGATGTTAGTGAACATGAGGTATTTAAACTGATTATCGTTGAGTTTCTTCGGTTGAAATTCTCCACAGATTTGTTTGCAATACCAGCATATGTGAGAAAATCATCGAACTCCGTTTTAGTGAAATGCAGTTATTTGAACTGGTTACTGAACATTGAAAGATCGTTCCTCAAAAATTCATCTCATTCTAATTAGTTTCTGTAGGATGTTCTGGTAGGATGAATTTCGTGTACTTTCTAAGGGCACACGTACTCAAGTTCCTAAGTAGAAGTTCCTATTATATTAAGACGAATAGATGCCGTGTTGATGATTTGTTGCGTAATCATTCCCAAAATTTTGTTCTGTACTTTTTAGAATAATTGAATGGAAGGGAGTTGTTGCCGAGAAAAAGAAACAAATTATGTTACGTTGTTTTGAAGAAATTGAATTCCAACACCGAGTGGTATTTTGACCGGTTGTTCATACAAATTAGTAGAAATACATAGTTTATAATGCGAATTTTTAGTATGAAACATATGTACCGGAGTCGACCATTTTATATTTTACTCCTCCAATCAGAAACATAATCTAGTAATAGGGAGGCAAATTTTAGAAAAATTCTCTCATTTATCATTCTGGTCAACCCGGTATATTGCACCTTTCAAAACTTCATTAGTTTTTTCGCAGCATATTCAGGATTCTTTGAGGATAACCCAGTTTCTTTCGAACAGTCCATGACATTTATTACACTCTCACTTACATCTCTTTCTGCAAATATACCTATGAAGTTGATATTGGTTTGTTTATCTTAAGAGAATTTGGATAAATTTCCTATAACTTTCTACTTGATTGACATGATGTTATATATTTCATTACCCTGTATAGGAGAGGAGGGTTGTTGAGGGTTGTTCTTGATGTGAGAGTGACAGAATATTTTTGGAAAAACTTCTCTTCAGGTTATTTTGTATATTAGTCGAATTATTGAAGTTTGGTTGAGAAAAGTACAGTCTTCCACGTGTTTGACGTCGACTATCACTGACAAACCCATAATATTGCCAAAATTAATCAGAAGTGGTGAACTAAAGACTAACGCACGGAGTACCAGATAATTTCGAAATTCGACTTAGCAAAATGGAAGGAAGAGGAGATGGAAATACTCAACAAGATACAAGATATGATGTTCCAGCATGAATTGCCGATTTGATGGATTATTCATGAAAATGATGATGATTATGGAACAGAATCGTTTAACCAGTGAGGAGAAATTCTTGAAAAGAGCAACTTGCATATCTTCCGAAAAAAATATATATTAGTCTACATCTTGAATCATTCATGTCTGTACAATTGTGGAAGTATATTTCGAATATTTCACCCAGTAATAAATTAATACATGAACTAGGATTCAAATTTACACGAAAACGCGCGCAATTCTCGGCAGCCATCTTGTGACGTCAGATGGTTCATTTTTATTATTGTTTTCAATAGAGTCATTACGAATTTTAGAGATTAAAGTACCAGGCTCGTTTATATTGGTCTAAACGTTCTGAAATTTTATTTGCTTGTTCTTGCTGGATGCTGGATAACTATATGTAGTGATAGAATGGAAGACAAAAGCAAAGGATTTCTAAAATATTGTATCGTTCCAATGTGTACTAGTACGTCGGTCAATAGTCCCAGTAAATTGTTTTTTTCTGTGCCTAGACACGAGAAAAAACGTAGGAAATGGTGCCAAATAATGAACCATTGGTTACTGTTGTAAGGATCATTTTGATGTGAGTTTATAGTCGTATTTAAGTTAGAATTTCCATATTCATACTTAAGGTATCTGTTTTAGATTGAAAAAGATATGCTCAAGGGGCGGGCATTAGCGCAGTGGTTAAGCGCTCGCCTGGTAATCGAGAGATTGCAGGTTCGGTTCCCAGACGGTGCGATCTTTTTTCATTTTCAGATGTGAAAGTCTGAATGACTGAGGCTCGTGTCGGCTGGGAATAATCCTCCACGATTCACTGTTGCGTTAAAAATTAACAGTGCTGCTCCTAAAGTGGCGTATGGAGTTAGTAACAAGGCCTATCCAGAACACATGGCTGATGACCATAGCAGTCGATGCCAAAACACCAAGGAAAAAAAAAAAAAAAAAAGATATGCTCAATTACTGGGAATGTAAGTTAGTTGGTGCTAATCCTAGGCTCAAACTAGATGTTGTGCCACATAAATTTGTTTGTCAGAAGTCTGAACGTTCCCTTGTAGCTGAGAGACCATATGCAGCAAAAAGAAGGAGGTTGGAAGTCATACAGGAAGCTTTTGAATGGCTTGAGGCACAACAGCAAAGTGATGAATGCAGAGCAATTACATCATTTCAGAAACCAGAAGAAAATGTGCAGCTTCGCGAGTTTGATGCTTTTAAACGGCATGAGGTACAACTGCTAAGTCATGAATGTATACCAAGTACATCATTTCAGAAAGGTATAGAAAATGTGGAGCTTTACGAGTTTGATGAACGAAGTGAAACAGCTAGCAAGTCTATTCAAGTAAATATTCATTCACATTATAGGAGTAAGAGTACAATGACAAGTCGTCACTGCACCAGCAAAAATGTTGATCTGTCCCCTATCAATGCAAAAATGATTGATGAATCTACATCTCCAATAAAAATCAAATCATCAATTAACATATTTTCTTCAAGTCATAGTGCCTCCCTTTCCATTTTCATAGCTGACAGTGTTGAAGAAAGCTCGAATTGCAGCTTTGATGAAAAAATTTCCAAAGAAAGTTTTGATGGAAAAATTCGTGAGTGCACATTGATGGCAATTGAAAAAAATTCTCGATTATTCCTTGGAATTCCAGAAAACTCATACCATTTGATTGACTTACTGTCTCAAAATATTCCTTGCCGTCTTTTGAAAAATAAGGTTAGATGATACAATATTCAAGAATACTATGCCTTTAATGGCACTGCAATTGGAGAAGCTTTTGTATTGGCCTAAACCTGAACAAATTAGGTTACATCTGCCTATACCATTCCGAGCTCGTTATAACAAGGTAGTATCAATACAGTGATCCTGTACATCAAGCTTTGAGTTAGTCCCAATATAAATCCTGCAATACCATAAAGTATTTGATTTCTTGTACACCTGATGGGCTTGTAAATTTCATGTCATGTGGATATGGTGGACGTGCAACAGATGCTTTGATTGTGGAAAACTACAACTATTTGGACAATTTAGATCCTGGGCTGTCTGTTATGGCAGACAGGGGTTTAAAAAATATTGCTCATTTTCTGAAACAAAGAGGGTGTGAGCTGATACGACCACCTTTGGTTTTAAAAGATATTGCTAGCACAAAAGAAGAAGTGAAGTCTGCGAAGAGAATTGCTGCATTACGCATTCATGTAGAAAGAGTAATCGGGAGACTCAGGAAATTCAAAATATTATTACCTCATAGATAACCATATGATACAGTATATGGATTATGTGATCGAAATTGCTTGTGATATCATAAATTTACAAAGATATTTAATAACTATTCAACTGTGACTTAGTAACTGTATTGTGTTTTAATTTACCTAGAAAAAAACTTGCATACATTTTATCCATCACTTTTGAATATATCAGTTTTTTTTCTCAAATAATATCTTCAATCTTCTGAACAGAACAAAGGTATAATCGAAAACTTTTTAAATAAAATTTCCTTAGTTCAGTCAGAACGTAAAAAATATCTAATGTGTAAGAACACTTTATTCAACGGATCAGTTAAATTAAAATAACATTTTGGTCACAAAGGTACACGATTCACCATTATATAAATATACAATTCTAGCAAAGGATAAACATGTGCATGGAATGTTTCATTTATAAAAATATCTACCATAAATTATTATAAAACAAAAAAGAAATAGAAAAATGTGAACGATACATAAGAGTAACTAACCTATAATGAGCATTAACTTAAATCAAGTCAAAATCAGTCTTTATTCATGTCTACTTTGTACCTACTAATAGGTTTTTCATATTGACATATTGGTATACTTGAGCAAATAATAGTATATTTTTCGATAAGAGATGAAAATGCTGTTTTTTCGTGAGGTGAGAATTTGCCCACGAGCGGAGCGAGTATGGTAATTCTATAAGCGAAAAAAACGTATTTCATGTCGAGTAGAAAATGCTATTTTTTCTACGATAGATGTTTATAAAATACTGGATTACAATTTTTAGAATTTTAAACTGTCAAACGAAGTGACGTTCGTTTGCTGGTTCAATTGCCGAGTAGTGAGATTAACTGTCATTAGTGTCAAAAATGCATCAAATTGTTAGTAGTATATTCCCATCGGGTCTCATGATAATATTCATTTGTTTCATTTTGACTTCTAGAGAGAAAAAATATCACTTTCATGTAGATATCTGGTTGAAAAATCATCAATTTCATATACATGAGTAGAAAAAAGTACTACTCTTGTACCAAATTCATATTTTTTGACACTATACAACTAACAAATGTCAATATGTAATTATTCAAAATAAGGTTCAAGATCGTGCAGAATTTTATATCAGAAACGATTAAAATGAAAAGTAGAAAACTTTTCCTTATGTCTCATACCTGAGTGGAAACACTGTAGCATCAGCATACATCATTTCATCAATATTTCAAAAATTACCTGTTTCCAGAAATCTTCCAATTTTAGCAAAATATCATCACAATACTCCTTACTATAATCCGCAGTGACAATACTAACTTCCTGTTAAGTTTCAAAATCTGGGTGAGCTACACAAAATTTTGCTGTATTTTTATTTAAGAAATGCAACTGGAGCTGTAATGAGGAATCGGAAAAAAAAATTAAATATCTTCAAAATCGGTTAATTTGTACTTTGTGACACGCTGAATCATCCTGTAGAAGCATTTTTTCGAAAAACGATGTTTTCTTGGAGAAAACCTGTACTATAGTTCGTTTACGCACAACTTGTGACGTCACAAGTTGCCATTCATAAAAATTCATATTTTTTTGGCGGGAAATTCACGTTGGTTGCACTGGTCCAGAACTTCATAGTCATATCCAACGAGCTCCTCCCCCCGGCCAGTTCAAATACAAAATGGTTGATTGTTGATGTCGAGCAGAGGACGGAATTTACTAATTACATTCAAAATGTATGATATTTGTCTTGTTCTGGTGTTTAATATTGTGATATCAGTTTGGCAGTGTCTAGTGAACAGCTAGTGATCATGGAGATGACGAATTTGTGCAAATACAATCCAATAATTTACCTAAAATAGACTCCTCAACCATGTTTTCATATCTTCCCAAAAATCCGGATTTGTTTTGTGCAGAAATCAAAGGCCACAAAATGCGGTAAGTTTCAATATAAGTTTTCTTACTTTAACTTGAACAACACTTTTTCATCGTATTTATGATTGTGTAAAATGCTCAAAAATATCGAACCCCAGTTAACTTTATGAAGTCATTTAAGGGTGGATTTAGTCATCTTGGCACAAGCATCATCATAAATAATATAACTGTAACATCAAAGGTTTTTAGCTTAAACTTGGCATTGTATAAATGGCGCCATTTGATATAACTTTTTGTGTATTATGATGTTTGTACCGTTTATGAGGCGACAGATGTAAGAATCTGTTACAAATGCAGTGGTTTCAATCATGGACAGTCTAACTGTAGGCAAACAAAAGTTGTATGTCCAAAGTGCTCTGGTAGCCATCCTTTGACTGATTGTACTAGTACCGAACGTAAATGTATAAACTGCACAAAAGCCAAATTGTCAAGTACCGATCATGCTGTATGGAATGGAGAAAAGTGTCGTAGGTATTTATAGAAAAAAATTGAATTATCTGAAATCTTCTACATTTGTTACCAAGTAGCAATCAATGCATGAAAATGAGTCTGTGGAAAACTTTTCGTCATCTAATACAACTGAAAAATTGCGTGGGTTTTACCAGAACGTCAGAGGTCTGCGATCAAAAACTCATCTCATTTATAACAATATAGCCCAAAATGACTTTGATTTGATATGTCTGACAGAGACTTGGTTGACTCCTGCACACAAAAAAAAAGTTTTCAACATAAAGCAGCCTGCTTTATACTAAGAAAATTATTCTGTTATATATAATCTATAAAATGTGTCTTTATTCGAAGAAATCTATTTTTTCACTGCGATTTACTCCAATCAAAAATATTTAGTCTGGAACAAAAAATCAGCAATACTCTATTCAAGGAATTAGGATTTCTTTATTTTAAGAAATTTCGTTTTTTCCGTTCAACAAATTACGATTTCTCTGTCCAAGAAATTATATTTTCTCTTTCAAAGAGATTACATTTTTTCTGTCCAAGAAATTAGATTTTCTTTATCTGAGAAATTACGTTCTCTCCGTTCAAGGAATTACGTTTTCTCTGTCCAAGAAATTACATTTTCTCTTTCCAAGAAATAACGATTTCTCTGTACTAGCATTTACGTTTTTCATCAAAGAGATTGTTTTCTACATTTTCTTGAGTATAGAAAACAAAATTTCTTTTGCGAAGTAATCGTGTTTACTCTATTGAAACTGTTATTGTTCTTTTTCTGATAATTTACAATTTCTTGAATTTAAAAAACAAAAGTTTTGAAAGAAGTAATCATGTTCTCTTAGTCGAAGATAATAATGCACTCCTAATGAAACATCTCATTCACCCATAAAGAGAAAAATATTTTCTCTGAATAAAAAAACAAGTGTTCTCAACAAAAGAAAATTAATTCAAGAAATAGAAAACTACCGAAATCACAAAATTTACGACAATTTCACTAGACGCGCGTTTCTCCAACAAAGTTAGCATCTTCAAGGGCTGAGGCCTTCAGCTCCTGCGAAACGACCATCGAGAGAAATTGACGTAAATTTGGTGTTTGGGTAGTTTTCTATTTCACGAATAAATTATATCCTGTTGAAATTTTTTTTTACAGAAAAAATATTTTTTGGCTTATGAAAGAATGATGATGTTTTAGATTGCGTGGATCATTATCTTCAAGTGAGGGAACATGGTAACCTAGTTCTTCCAGAACGAAAGGTGCGTCCAGTGACATAGTTTGGGTTGTTTTCTATTTCTATCATTTTTATCTAAAAAATATCATTTTTCAAAAGCTGAACTAAAGAATTTTTAATGCGGAAAATTGTAAATTGAAAAACTATCAAAGATGCCTAGGAAAAATAAGTGTAAATATATTTGAGGAAGGAAAACGTTCTGCAGAAATATAGCAATATATGATTTTCGACGATGGCCATTAGTGTACTTATTTCTTTGAAGGTGTGAGGCTTGAAGGAAAACGTGAATTATCAAAGAGTTATATTATCTCACTGTAGCAGTATTTATAAGATATCACAAAGTAACCTTATTATATGAAATATCAAGACAAAAATTAAACATTTAAATCAATATCTCGTTACTTCCTCAAAAGCAATAAGTTAAGGAAATACATTCAATAAAATCCAAAAAAACATAGTATAATGATAAATAGGAAGGAATACATGAAATACCTTGACGAGGTATTGAAGGCTTTCAAACATGAATCAAATTGATATTTCACCATAGCTAGTACTAAGTAATACTACCTTAAACTATATATCTAACAAATATGGCTGTACGTCTGTTTTCCTGTATATAATGCTTTCTTGTGTCCACTGCAGTAACATCTCCAGGTTGCTGAAAAATTATAATCATGAAAAATTCCGACGTACGCATGAACATGATAGTGACTTTGTTAATGACTTTGTTAATAATATTATAATCAGTATTTTTCTTGTTGGATATGAAAAATACTGAGGCTTTAATTTCCTTAGTTTTGGAGGGAAATTTTCAAGAGAGTGAAGATAACCACGCCAAGGAAACAGAAAATGTATTTTTTTGAATATTTTACAGAATCGAAAACGATTCTTCTATGCATAGGGAAATATTACTACTGCAAATCCCTACAAGTCGATAGGTAATAATATTATATTTCGAATAGACTTTAACAGAAAACGCATTAGTGAAAGTCCAAATTTTAAAGTGTTATTTTGGGAGTCATTAAATTGGAGAATCAATGAACTTATTCATGGCGGCTTTTGAAAAAATGCTGTACAAATTATGACATACTCCACACTGGAACTTCAGAAATTTTAATAATGGATAATATAATTACCACAAAGTTCGCAATATTGTAGGAGGGTTGTACAGGCTATGCGGCCTCACAAGCTCTTCGATCCATTATATCTTATCCTCATGAAAAAAAGAAATACATGACGCATATTGCTCACTGACAACTACTTATCTAAGTATAATACCATGATGGTAATTGATATATTTATTTCCTTCAGGTACATTGAATATATTTTTTTTCATATTTTCCTTTGGTGTTTATAGTGGAATCGACTGCTATGGCAATTAGCCACTATGTGTTCTGCTGGGTAGGCCTTGATACTCACCCCAGTCGAGCTACGAGATTTTAATAATTCGAAAGGTTAAATTTGATTTAAATAAATCCCAGCAATAACTGGGGCTCTAACTTCGGTCCTTATGGCCCAGAGTCGGACGCTCTCACAACTGCGCAACGCCCGACATAAAAAATCAATTATCTCTCAGATGTAGTTCAATATCCGTCATAGTATTAGTCAGGGAAGCAGTTGTTTTCTGTCAGAAATTTGACCCATATTCTACTCTATTGAAATTAATTGAGAGAGAGAGGAATTTCAATATTGTAAAAAGTATTCGATTTAAATAATGTTTCACTCTTCAGTAAACTGATCGGACTATTGCCGAATCATTCGCATTTAATCAAACAGGTGATATTCAACGACTCTTGTCAGAAAATACGTAAAAATACATTACTGTGAAAAGAGTTGCATGGTGTGAAATTGTCTGAACATAACCATATAAGTCAAAATAGAAAATTGCAACTGAAATAATAATTTGAAAATACAGTTAGTATTGAAAAAAAGAGTGTTTTCGAATAACAATTTTGTATGGTTTCAGTTCTGTAGCTCGATTGAAATTCATTTGAAGATTCATTGTTCACTGTTTCAATATTTCATAACTGAGGTAACTTGCAAACACATTTTTTATATTTTTTTTTGCTGAAGACATTTATGGTGTTCAAGAACCATTTTGAACGTAACTTTTGCTTTATTCAACCCTGTTTTGCTCCTTCTGCGGTTTTTGAAATAAGGATGTTAACACTGTGAATTTAGAACAAAAAAGTATGTATTAGATCAACAACCTTTCTTGTCAAAACAAGAAAATGCATTTTATTGGTTACAAAATAAATAATTTTTTGCTATGAAACAATCAACTTTGTCGTTATAACTGAACAAATTATATAATTCAGTTTATGTAGACAAAATCTTCTGAAATTTTTTTGTTCAGTATATTTAATTTCAAAAATGGAATTTATTTAAGTTTGCTAGATACCATCAAGTTTCACTCTTGTTTCCCATTGCATCTGTCTTCTTTATTTTAAATTATATAAAAGACTAACCTAAAAATACATCAAACAAAACACTGTAAACTCAAACGTGAGGAGCTATCATGAATGTGGTTATACTTGGTAGGTACGACTGGTCTCCAACACAACCCTGTTCCGAGTTTGATCACAGAAATTGCAATTTATCTACTAACTGACATACATGACTTGGTAAGAAAATATCATGAAAAATACCAGAGCATTAGTGACTCGACTTTTATTACTGTCTGTTAAGTAAATAACTGGGCTTGTCGTTGAAATATGGTTGTACTGTAAACGATGACTGAATGATGGATCATCATAATTATAATTCAAGTAAATATAATATTTTTAACATTTCAAAGCTAACTTTTATAGGAATATTCTGAATTAAATGAAAGCAATAATTTTACTTACCCCTAAATTCCACAATACATTCTCCAGGCACACCCACACTCTTTTCTGTGTTGTCAATTCATGATAAAAAATAATTTAACCTATTTACCGGCCGCGTAAGAACTACCACGTTTCAAACACCAAGGTGAAATGGCTGAAAAGGACAAACATAGCAGTTCATCGCATCGATGTCTGCCGAAAACAAACGAAAACAATTTCAAAATTGTGTGGTCATTGAATTAAGAAAATATAACAAAATATTTTCTTGAGTTGAGTAATGTTTGTGAATAATAATTCAATTTGAGAACATATAATTTCTTGGTCTGAAAAGAACATCCTGTGTTGATGTTAGAGAAAATATTCTTAATATTTCTTGAACCAAGAAAGTTTTGTGAGAAATTTCTTAATTCGATTACCAAACATTTCTTTAAATATGGACAATTCATAAATTGAATAAAATGGATTACTAAAATGATGAACATTATTGACAATATTAGTTACTCTTCGTAGTTTCTTGTTTTTGACCCGATTCTCAATGTTATTAGGTGTCTGGAATTCAAACATGATATCCAGTTTCGTATCTCGTCTTGAAATTTATTGAAAGAAGATCACCTCAAAACATTTTTGCTTTTTTATGTCCAAGAAATTAGGTTTTCTTTATCCAAGAAATTACGTTTTCTTCGTTCAAGAAAATACGTTTTCTCTGTCCAAGAAATTACATTTCCTCTTTCTAAGAATATACGTTTTCTCTGTACAAGAAATTACATTTTCTCTTTTTTTTACGATTTCTCCATCCAAGAAATTACCCACTATTGAGAACTTCAAATTCTTCATTTGAATGAATAATTTTATCGATTATATATGTTATATCCAACATCTACAGTAACCATCCCAGGCATATCAGGTTACATTCCAGGAAAACCGCCGACTCGACAGTCTCACGGACCCAAGCGATAGATATCCAATTCCAACTATCAAGCAGCATCGTCAGCATCTCAGATGTTATAAATTCATGTTTTCAAATGTAGATTGTCACTTATTCATTTCATGTAGTAGAATAAAGTCATCTTAGTATTTTCAATTTTCTGTAATTATTAAACGGTGGTTCGAACCACCCGAATACAATTTTTAAAAAGTTCAAAGTGAAAACCCAGATATAACAATTGGCGCAGTCGCTGTAGGATCCTTCAACTCCTGCGGAACAAGGAAAGCCTAAACCGAAGGAGGTGGATTCCAATCCTTAAAAGGAAGAACTAGCAGCTCCAGCAGCAAACTCAACACGAAGAAAACCCCAACTCAACACGAAGAAAACCAAGGAAGAACGGCAGGACGATCTCTTCAACGGAGGAAGAACACGCGAACGCTAACTTCGTCCGGAGCATCGCTTGTGAAGTCGGATTTCATCCACCGTATGGACATCCTTTGGTAAGACAATTTAAGAATCGTCTCGTACATTATTTTATCGATTTATTTTCGTTTTAATCAAATAACCAGTTCTTTTATCAATCAATCATGCCTGATAATCATCCCGAAAATCCCCCAGTTACAATCGAACCTAATAGACTAAACGAAATATTTTCTATCGTCCCCGAATATGACGGTGACCAAATATTTTTAAACACCTTCACCCATGCATGTAATACCGCTTACCGCATGGCAGTGCAAGACCAGAAGGTGTTCGTAGTTTTGCACATCAAAAACAAACTTCGAGGAAAAGCCGCGGAACTAATAAGTTCTCGTAATCCTCAAACATGGGACGAAATAAGAATCCTCTTGAACCAATATTTTGGTGACACTCGCGATTTAACCTCGTTGATACAGGATCTTCAACGAATTCACCAACTACCGGGAGAGTCGCCACTAATTTTTATAAACAGACTGCAAACACATAATGCAAAAATGCATGCTTGTATCCAAAAACAAAATCTTACTTCCGACCAAAAAGTATCCCAAAGTGCACTCGTCGAAACGATGGCACTGAACACACTCTTAGCTGGTTTAGAACCCCAAGTAGGACAACTAGTTAGGGCAGGTAACCCTACTGACATGCTCTCTGCAATTCAGAGAGTAAGAAGAGAGATGCAGTTGAATTATTTTCAACAGCAAAAATCGACATATAGTAGAAACACAAATTCACAAAATAATAATCAATTTAGAAAAATAAACCCGAACCCAATACAACAAAAATTTTGTTCTTTCTGCAAAAGACAAGGACATACTTTGAATGAATGCCGTACAAAACAATACCAACAGTCTCAACAACCTCAACAAAACTTCCAGAGACCCAATTTCCAACAAACACCGAGATTCAATCAGAATCCAAGACCCAATCAACCAAATCAAACGTTTACCCAAAATCAATCACAATTCAGACCCCCAATAAGTGGGCCAAATCCTACTTTCAACCAACAGAGACCATCAGTCATTCATTCAAACCCAAATTTCAATAGATTCAATAACACTCAAAGAACTCATCATTTAAATTCACAGAATCCCGACCCAAATAATTATACCGCTAATTATTCGGACCCACAAAATTTTGACGATAATTATACTGATAATTATCAAGATCCTCAAACTTTTGACGCTGACGGTTATACTGATAACTATCAGGAATACCAAGACTTCACTCATCAGTCCGACTCTTATAATACTGAATATTCAGAGTCAAACCAATATGAAAATTATCAGGTTTTTCCGATAAGCCCCACATGTTTCGATCCACCAATAAATCAGCAAACGAACCCCACTTCGGAACTACAGAATCAAATGCAAACCTTGAACTTATCAGACGACTTGAACCCAAACCTGAACTTTCCGGAACAAAGATTCCTATAACCCAATCGCTTATGATTAGTTCAAAAAATTTGTATTATATCATGGACGCAACCAATACTTTCAGAATACTTATTGATACCGGTGCTGGTCTGTCGATATTTAAACCAAAAACTGTTCAAAATTATTTCAATAGATCCCCTGAAAACATTTTGATTCAAGGTATAACCAATCAAAAAATCAATATCTGTGAATCAGTATTGATACCCTTTTGCACAAACAACCCTCACAAAGTTTTTATTTACGACTTGGATATAGAATTTGATGGACTCCTAGGATCTGATTTTTTGGAACATTATCACTGCATAGTGGACCTGAAAAACAGACAACTTATTACTGATTTCAAAACAATCCCCCTGATTAAAGTAACCGACTGTGAAAAACCCGCCGAAAATTCAATTCCGACACCCGTGGGCAACATCCAAAATATAATCTCAATTGAACCACGAACCGAACAAATTTCTAAACTTAGCTGCAATCTTTTCAACATTGAAGCTATACTGATAGCCCAGGTAAAAGACAATGTTAGATTACCCAATGCGTTAGTTAGAGTGAACCATAGAGGCGAATTTCTCACTTCTGTGATAAACTCAAACGCAATGCCAAAAACAGTAAATTTTTCTGATATACAACTGGAACCAATCCAAAATTATTCAATCAATAATTTCAACGAAACAAATGATATTGACGTACAGACGGACAGAAACTTTGAGATTCAAAATCAACTTCGATTAGAACATCTGAACGAAGAAGAAACTGAACTCATTACCAACGTATGTCTTGAATACTCAGACATATTTTATTTAGAAGGCGACCGACTTACATTTACGAACGAAATAAAACACCCCATTGATACCAAAGACGCCAAACCCGCGTTCACGAAATCGTATCGCTATCCCCAAATCCATAAAGAAGAAGTCAAAAGACAAATGAACAAAATGCTGGAAGACGGAATTATACGCCCTTCCATTTCACCATGGTCCTCCCCTGTATGGGTGGTCCCGAAAAAAATCGACGCTTCAGGTAAACAAAAGTGGCGCGTTGTTGTCGATTACCGAAAGTTAAATGAACTTACCATCGACGACAAATACACCTTACCTATGATATCAGATCTACTAGACCAACTTGGCAGATGCCAATATTTTACCACTCTCGACCTCGCATCAGGGTTTCACCAGATCGAGATCAATAAAGAAGACATTCCAAAAACTGCTTTCACCGTTGAGAATGGTCATTATGAATTTGTCAGAATGCCTTTCGGTCTTAAGAATGCTCCATCAACCTTCCAAAGAGTTATGGACAACATTCTACTCGGAATTCAGAATGAACGATGCTTAGTCTATATGGACGATATCATCATTTATTCACCAACAATCCACGAACACATTTCTCGGTTGAAAGAAGTCTTCAAACGTCTCAGAAAAGCCAACCTGAAGATACAGCCTGACAAATGCGAATTCCTAAGGAAAGAAGTAGCATATCTTGGTCATCTCATAACCAGAGATGGAGTTAAACCAAATCCGAGCAAAGTCGATTGTATCATAAACTTCCCTGAGCCAAAGAACCAGAAAGAGATCAAATCTTTTCTCGGACTGGCTGGATACTACAGACGTTTTATCTCAAATTTTGCCAAAATCTCTAAGCCACTGACAAAATTACTTCAAAAAGACATCCCATTCATTTTTGGAAATGAATGTAAGACATCTTTCGAAGAACTAAAACGAACACTCACTTCGACACCCATACTCATATACCCCGATTTCGAAGATACCTTCTTATTGACCACAGATGCAAGTGCATTCGCCATTGGCGCCGTATTGTCCCAAGGCCCGATCGGTAAAGATTTACCAATCGCTTACGCCTCAAGGACGCTCTGTTCTGCAGAATCCAAATATTCTACGATAGAACGGGAACTTCTAGCCATCGTATGGGCCGTAAAACATTTTAGGCCATACATATTCGGTAGAAAGTTCAAACTCATCACTGACCACCGACCACTAACATGGTTATTTTCTATCAAAGATCCCGGAAGTAGACTTGCGAGATGGCGCCTGAAATTAGAGGAATATGACTACGAAATCATTTACAAACCAGGAAAGATCAATAAAAATGCCGATGCACTTTCCAGAATCAAAATCGACTCACCTACAAAATGCTTCTCTTTAAATTCCAAAATATTCACCCCCTGTTCATTGGTACTACCTACAAACGAAGATACCGACACACAAATAATTTCAGACAGTGACGAAGAACAAACCACGCCTGACCCAGAACCGAAAGAAAAACCTCCCGATACTGATAAACCTCCCGATACCGAAAATCCTTCCGATACTGAAGACATTCCTGAAAATGACCCTCCAACATACTCTTCCGAACAAATCGAAAGAGAATTCCGAACCTTTATAAATCTGTATCGAACTAAATCACTAATTGACTATTCGAAAGTCGAATATTCAAACTGTCAATTGCTCGACAAAGAAAACAAACATATTATTGTATTTCCCCGACAGAAAAAAATCGAAAACCTCCACCATACGATTTTTGACGATATATTTGAACAAAAATGCGACATCCAAAATTTAAAAATCAATACCGTTTCAAGCAACACAGTCAAACGTCGAAAATACTACATTATATTTCTCCCATTTGATGACGACTTAGTGATAGAACATTTGTTTCTCACCCTGTATAGAAATCAACATGAACTTGACATATCACACATTTATTGCGTTGAGAATAACTTAGAACTTCCTATTCTTGAAATACTTTGTTTAATTTTCGCAGAAAAAGATATTAAATTCAAAGTTTGTCAAAATTTAATTAGAACTCCAGACGCTGACCAAATCCCAATAATAATCGATCAATTTCATAATGGAAAAAATAATCTCCATAGAGGTATCAATGAAACCATTCGCAGAATAAAAGAAAAATATAATTGGCAAGGCCTTACAAAAGAAGTCGAAAAATATATTAAAAATTGCCAAATTTGTCAAAAAAGCAAGATATGTAGGAAAAACCTTAACAACCCGCTAGTAATAACCGAGACTCCTAGAACTGCCTTCGAAAGAATCAACATCGACATTATAGAAATCCCGACGAAAAACTATGCACTCAGTATAGCGACGAACTAACAAAATTCACACAAGTTTACGCTATTGAAGACAAATCTTCAAAAACTGTTGCAAACGCCCTACTCTGGTATTTCCAACATTTTGGCACACCCTTAAGAATACATTGCGACCACGGCAGAGAATTTGACAATGCAATCATGAAAGATCTTTGCGCACTCTACGACATTAAATTAACATACTCCAGCGTAAATCACCCTCAATCAAATGGATCAGTAGAAAGATTTCATGCAACCCTTCTCGAAATGATTAGAGTATTTCTAGCCGAACACCCAGACGAAGAACCATTAAACGTACTTCCTCATGCAGTTATTTGCTACAATAACTCGGTGAATAAAAGTCATGGTTTCACCCCCCATGAGTTAGTTTTCGGGCACACATCTAATAGACCCCCCGAAACTCTATACAACCAGGAACAACTGATTACCAAATACGTAAGAGATCTGAATAACAAAATTTCACATTTCTATAAACTTGCTCGTGAACGCATACTGAAACAAAAACAAAATGCCAAAATTCGATTTGACCGAAACATATCCGGAGAAACCCCAAATTATCAAGTAATGGACAAAGTCTATGTCAAAGAATCTCAAATCAAAGATAAATTGCAAAATAAGTTTAATGGCCCCTTCATAATCGAACAAATACTTCAAAATTCGGCAATTCTTTTGAATCCCCGAACCAATCAAAGATCGAAAGTAAACTTCGATCGTATGAAGCCGTACACTGAAAATTGATTTATTTTCAGGTTACCGCTGCTGTTCGGATCAGTAGTCTGTCAATACCAAATCCAATCAATCAATAATACTATTGGCGTCTACTACCACGAAAATAACAACATCGTACTCACCAATGACAAATGGACTATACTCGTGAACAAAGACATTTCAGTATTCAACAATATATACGAAAATAATGGGAACATTTTAGAAACCCTTATCAATACAACTCTATTCACTGGTCAGAGTATGAAAGAATTTCACTCTGAAGTAAAGACCCACATCAGTCTTCTCACCCAAATTTCAAATTCAATAAAACAAAAACTAATAGAAATTGTTTTAGATACCAAAAGGTATAAAAGAGGCCTTATCAATGGTATAGGTAGTATTTTCAAATCAATAACAGGAAATCTAGACGCTACCGATGGTGAATATTACACGAACTGTATCAATAGATTAAAGAGCGATGAACACCAATTAGAAAACCTAATGAAAAACCAAATTTCTGTAACAGCATCCGTAATCCAAAATTTCAATGATACCATTCGAAAATTGCGAATCAATGAGGAAACTTTCAACTATGACATAAAAATCGTAGAAAGTTCCATTAATAATTTGAGCGATAATATTAACAGAATCGAAGCAAAATTAAAATTCTTCGACATTTGCGAAAAATTAATGGAAAGCTTTTTATTTCTCGAAGAAAACATTGATGATGTGTTGGACTCGATCACCTTCGCCCGATTAAATATCATTCATTCTTCGATTATTAGACCTGATCAATTAGTTACTGCTTTGCAAGAAATTTCCCAAAATTTACGACGGAACAACCTTCCTCTCCAACCGAAACTTTCCAACATAGCCCAATATCTTGAAATCATTGAACTTGAAGCTTTTCAAACCAATTCAAATTTAGTTTTCATCCTCAAAATTCCTCTCATCGAACCTCAAATCTATACTCTATACCAACTATTTCCTATTCCGATTTACGATAACAGAACTGGCCTCCATCACATTCTTTCTATTTCTCAAAAATATATCGCGAAAGACGATGATTCTTTGATGTTTATACCAGTGACGGACTTGAAGCAGTGCAAGCCACTTTCGTATAAAACTGAACTATGTTCCGATATGTTCGCGTACCCCATTGACTATAATTCGATTTGTGAAGCCCAAATTTTCAAAAACAATAAAGACATTCCGCGAAGTTGCAGAAGTTCGTTAGTTTTCAGCCAAGGTTATAACGTGCAAAAACTTGAAAACAACCTTTGGCTAGTGATCCTTTCCGAACCATTGCAAGTTACTGTGAATTGCCCAAAAATGAACTCGAAAACCGAAATAGTGTATAATAATTCTATAGTTAAATTACAGACAGAATGCAGTGCCTTCATTGGAATAACCAAAATTCAAGCAAACTCCCAATTGTCAAAAATTTCGAACGTTACCTACAAAACACATCCAATTTCAATTCCGTATGAATGCTGTGCTGACATCCCGGAAAAATCAAAACTTCCAAAATTACAGCCACTCAAGTTAGACGACCTCAACATCGATGATTTGAACATCGCCAAACACAAGTTGGATTCGTACTCCAAAACTTTGGACGATCTAATCCAGAGACCATTCGTCGAGAAAAACATTTCGTGGTTTACATACACCACCATAATATTAATCATACTTTTAGCAGGCCTTTACCTCATCTGCAAGTGTAGAAGAAAACTAAAATTGGCACCAACTAGATCCGACGCTTCGCCGCTTCCTCCGACTAGATCGTTCAGACCGTTCCAAAGGATTCCAAGCATCTTTCCAAGGAGAAAACCAAACCTACAAGAAGAAGTGCAAAACGAGTCCTTCAACCTAGACGCAGTCGCCTAAGCAACCCCCGTCTGAGGAACCCTAAAAGTTGTTGCATAGCATCAACTTTTCTAATATAAGGGGAGCTGTTATATCCAACATCTACAGTAACCATCCCAGGCATATCAGGTTACATTCCAGGAAAACCGCCGACTCGACAGTCTCACGGACCCAAGCGATAGATATCCAATTCCAACTATCAAGCAGCATCGTCAGCATCTCAGATGTTATAAATTCATGTTTTCAAATGTAGATTGTCACTTATTCATTTCATGTAGTAGAATAAAGTCATCTTAGTATTTTCAATTTTCTGTAATTATTAAACGGTGGTTCGAACCACCCGAATACAATTTTTTAAAAGTTCAAAGTGAAAACCCAGATATAACATATATAACAGAATTATATTCTTGGAATAACGAAAGCTGCATTATTTCGAAAACTTGTTCGTGTTCATGCAAATCTGAATCAAAACCTGTTTTTGTACATGCGTACTGTAATGAATGATTATTTTCATAAGTTTTTGATGATCAATCAATGTCATAATTATTTTAATAAGTGTATACCTTCGCAAATTCATTTCTTCATTTCGAAATGACAAAGGCAGTTCTGGCCAAAAATAGGTTGCAGTGTTTAGTAATTCATCGAAAAATATCGAAATTTTTTTTACAACCAGATTAAAGAATAGTCGATTACTCCAAATAATATTCAAATTTTCTCACTCTGCAGAAATGTTTATTACTCTTGAGTATTTGAAAAATTTCAAAATTAAATCATCAGAAATGTTATTTGAAGGAAATATTAGTATTTTTTGAGAATAATATTATCTTGAAAGGAGAAAATTGAATATTTTGTACTGAAGCACACAACATTTTTTGACGAATACTTTAGTTCTCTCAATACAAGAATATTTTCTCAGAATTAGAAAATTGCTCAAGAATATTAAAGTTTTGATATAAAACTTTCGAATTGATCACAATAACCAAATTTTCTTGATTAGAAACGATATTCTATCAATTCAAGACAATTTATTCAATACTTTTGAAATTGTTAAGTTGGGAAGTAATTTTTATGTGTGTGGCATTCTGAAATCCGAAATTGATAGCGATCGGTACATCGTTTATAGGAAAGACCGAAATCTCGATCTCACAACTGCAACTAGAGATGGTGGGGTATTAATAGCCATTGACTCACGATTTCATGTTGAGCCATTGGATCTCAACATCATAACCGAATCTCTTCCCGATATTGATATCATTGGCGCGAAAATCATTTTCTACAATTCTTCTTCTTATTTAATTAACATCTACATACCAACGAATACATCTTTGGATTCCTACGATGATGTCTTTGAAGCCATATGCAGTCTTCAATGTTTACTGAATGATGACAGTAATTTAATAGTAATTGGAGATTTCAATATTCCCGATTATGTTTCTCTTTTCGGTACCAATTCACATAATAATAAATTAATCAATTCTTTAGAAAACTTTTTGAATTTTTTTGGCCTTACCCAACAAAATGAATCTCGTAACATCAACAATAGAATCTTAGATTTAGTATGTAGTAGACTTCCAATAAACATTCAACAGTCATTATTTCTTCTGGTTCCCATTGACGTGCATCATCACCCGCTGGAATTTTCTCTGAAATTCTTTCCTAAACCAAAAAAAATTATAACAAATAGCTTAAAAAAATTCAACTTCAAAAAATCTAATTTTTCTGCACTTTATGATGAGCTTTTGAAAACAAATTGGAATTTTTTGGAAAATCATAATAACGTCGACATCGCTTGTGATGAGTTTTACAATTTATTAAATAACATATTCACAGAATATATTCCTAAAACCACTGGTTTACAGGTGATATCATAAGGAAATTGAAAGCAAAAAGTAGTTATTTAAAAAAATATAAATCAGGGGGTGATGCGGAACACCTCGATACAAAGCTCTTCGCAGAGACTTAAAAAAAGATATTTCCATTGCTCATACCAATTATATTCGTAAAACTGAAGATAACTTAGCAAATGATCCATCTAAGTTAATCTTCGTGATAGTTCATCTATTCCTAGTTCTTTGAATTATAAAGATGACCAATTAACTGACCCCCAATAAGTAGTCGATGGCTTTGCTTCCTTTTTTGAATCTGCCTTCATTGAGTCATCGAAGTATCGGCAATCTGAAACAAGCGATTTTACTAATATACCAACCTTATCTGTACCCAAAATCACTGTAAATGACGTACTGAAGTCGCTGAAGAAATGCAAACCAAAAATGACAACAGGCCCCGATGGCATTCCATCGTTTCTCTTGAAAGACTGTGCTTTAATATTCGCTAAACCACTATCTACCATTTTCAACTTGGCTCTGGCATCACTTCGTTTTCCCAATAAATGGAAATATGGTAAAATTTGCCCAGTCTTCAAGAAAGGTGACAAAAATATGGTTGAGAATTACTGACCGATTGTTATACTATGTAACTTCAGTAAATTGTTTGAAGTGGTCTTATATGATGTTTTATTTGCGCATGTCAGATGTCAGATCGTAGAAAATCAGCATGGTTTCATTAAGGGTCGATCAACTACAAGTACTTTAACATACGTCACTCAATAGACGAGGAAAGTGTTGACGTCACAAATGTCATTCTTGTCAAAAACTGATTCCAAACAAACATCCGTCAAATTTAAATCAGCTTGTCCGATTGTTTCCGTAAAGATTTTTCAACTTCTTTTGCTTGAGAAAACAAAATCTAAACAACCAAACACAAACTAATAAGCAGAGCAGCAAATCATCAACAGAGAAAGTCACCTAAAATTCTTTGTTTGGAATCAGTATTTGACAAGAATGACATTTGTGACGACACACTTTCCTCGTCTATTCATTGCAGATGCGTTGGACAAGTCCTCTCAAGTCGATGTCATTTACACAGATTTTTCCGAGGCGTTTGATAGTCTTGATCACAGTATACTTCTTAGAAAACTCTCGTCATTTGGCTTGACCAACAACTTCATTCTTTTTCTGGAGTCTTATCTGAGCGGAAAGCGTTTGAGGGTTCAGTACCATGGCTCCAGCTCTGTAGAAATAAAGTAATCTTCTGGTGTCCCTCAAGGATCTGTACTTGTCCATTATTATTCATAATTTTTATAAATGACATTTGTATGGACATTGACTCGAAAATCCTCCTATATGCAGATGACTGTAAACTGTTTCGTCCAATCACCTCTCTGGGTGATAGTTGCTGTCTTCAGAACGACATAAATACATTGAATGAATGGTGCGAAGTCAATTCCTTACCTCTGAATATAAAAAAGTGTAATGTCGTCACCTATACTCGTAAAACAACACCAATTGAATCCACCTACACAGTAAATGGCCATCATCTGCAGAAAGTGGCAGAGTTCAAAGATCTAGGAATAGTCTTCGATGCAAAGTTAACATTTTCACATCACGTAAGTTCTATTGCCAAAAACGGTTTAAAAATACTTGGTTTCATTATCAGAAATTCCAAATGGTTTATTGAAACTGAAACTCACTTACTCCTCTTCGATGCACTCGTGAGATCGAAACTTGAATATGGCAGCGTTGTATGGAATCCTGGATATAGCACTTATATAAATAACACAGAAAATATTCAGATGCGATTTTTGAAGTACATGAGTTTTAGATGTGATGGAGTTTATCCAAATCGTGGCGTTCCACACGATCAACTGCTCTCAAGATATCAAGTCAACTCTCTGTATAAACGTCGTGAATATTTAGGAATAATATTTTTGCATAAAATCCTTGTCTCACGAATTGACTGTCCATTTTTGCTCTCAAAAATAAATTTACATGTGCCTCGGCTACCTGTACGTAATATTTCTACATTTTACTTTCCCGCTCCACTAACGAATGTACTTCAATTCTCGCATCTGTATACTATATGTCGAGACCACTTGTCGATTCAGAGTAATGTGGACATTTTTCATTGTAAGCCAATCGAAATTAAGCGGGCTATTCTAACATGATTTTTCTTCTTTTTTTTTATATATCAAATTATTTCTATCACTGCTGTAATGCCGCGTGTGAACTTTTTTCTCACTGAGTCTTTTTCAGTTCACACACGGAATTTCTGCATGTGTTATATTTTTTACTATACGATTTTCTACTTTTCTTTTATTGTGTAATATGGCGAAAAGCCCTCAATTTTTTTTGTCTCATTCTGTTAAAGCTGGAAAAACTGGAGACAAATGCTGTTGGTTCAAGTTAAACGTGATGGAGTATGCAAAGTGAAAGGGAAAATACACACACAATGTTGCAAAGAAGGCATGTTCGGTATTTCTGGAATTCAATGAAAGATAGGAGGGAATTAATTATGTTAGGTGTCAAGCTTGTGAGGCACATTTAGGTGAGTCTGATATGCATGTTTAGTGTTTTTAGAAAAAATACCTAATCACCTTGATGAGTTCAATAACCCTTGCTCGCACAAGTTTTGCTATTAAGGGGTTTACTCTGAAATCCATGTGCAAACGAGGAACATGCCGAACCTACAACTTTTGTGAGAGTGGATTCCGAACCACTTTTTATAGGTCTATTCACTATCATTTAAAGATAACGTTTGCAGTCGTTACCAAGGGATAAGTCATTAAATAACGATAAAATCAATACGATTCTGTGTATTTAACGGCTTATTGCTAGGTAACGACTGCTAACGATACCGTTAAAAATTAGTGAATAGACCTGTTAGCTGAGTGACAGATGCTGAATTTGAACCTAGGTCATCTAGGTGAAAAGCTTATACTATCTTGGAATGACAAGATCCAGGAAAGACGGGGGCCTGTTTTTCAACTTGTGATCCCAGGCAAAGTTGAGAACCAATTGAATTTTTTTAGATGTACATTAGTCACCCATCTAAGATGGTTAGCTTTGCTCGACTTCAGCTATCTACACTACCCAACATATAGATAATGTTGTCGTCTGGACAGTGGTATACATATAACTATTCAGGTGACATCATAGTCATCTAGCTACTTTCATCAAAATAATATTGATATTCAAATTAATCCAAGCACTATAAGAATCCATATTTTTCATTGTGACTACAAGAAAATAGAACTTCCAGGTTTAATTCAATATTTATTATCATTTATATTTATTTCACTATTTATAGGTACCATATATTTGAACAGTGAGGCTTTTCTCCCCCTCCCAGCTAACTTTTGAACGGTATCACGTGCAAATATGGAACAAAAACCATTTTGAATGGTATCACCGAAACCGCTTTTTGAAATAAATAACATTGTGATTGCTTGATATAAGGGGCGAGGGGGCACATCATTAAAAAAAATTTAAATGCCATGGGGGTCAGGTGACAGATTGTTGAAAAGGTAATTTAATTCTCCCTTCAACCATCTAATTTTTTTTTGTTGATTTTCTAAATGATTTTTTTCACTGTATTCACTCGAAATGTCAAATGTAATTCGGATCTAAATGGTACTCTTTCTCGATAAATTGGAACGGTTTGATGTGGAACAATGGGACAAAAATATTTTGAGCCGATACTACTTTTTGAAACAAAATACATTGCAATTACTTGACAGATGATGCTGGGGGCACATCAACTTGAAAATTTCGAAAAGCAAATATATTGAAATTGTGAAAATACATATTAACCAAAAACAAAACAAATTAAATAGTTGAAAAGATAATTGCTTTGTCTATTCAAAGATGTGTAATTTGACCCTTGCCATGCCATTTGATTTTTTTAAATTGATGAGCCCCTCACCCCTTCATCGTCAACCACAATGTTTTTTATTTCAAAAGGAATTTTCAAAATGGTTTTTGTTTCATGTATGTACGTCAAACCGTTCAAAAGTTAATAGAGGGGGCTGAAATAGCTGCACCATTCAATAATGTAGTTCATTTATGATTTTCAATTACAGGGGGGTGCAAACTTTCAATGATGAGAGGCTTGGATTTTTTGCTGCAGCGATCTTCTGTTAACCCTTAACCATGGACAAGGAGTCTGACAGACTCCGCGGAACATTTCTCTCGATGCTACTCCCACCCTTTTTACTTATTTCGTCCATGCGTACCTTCCTAGTTAGTTGTCTCTGATCGACTGTAAGCGTTGTTTATCTGTGACCCGTGGTTATCGTAATTTATACATAGGAAGGAGTATCGTAGACTCCTTGTCCGTGTTAGTGTAGCAAAAATTCAGAACTGTGAATATGGCTAGTTCGTCGAAACGTATAAAATTTAGTGATCCAAATTTCGAAGAAACTCTTTTACAGTGGTATGTTGAAGCAGATGTTGATAACAGTGATTCTGAACCAGATGAGAAAGTATGTTTACAAAGTAATCATGATAGCGAAAGTGAGCAAGAAGTTAGTGACGACGATAATGATCCTAATTATAATCCTGTAGAAGATACATCAGAAGAAGAAAATGAAGAGAAAAAAAAACAAAGCAGAAGAGAATATGGAGGATGGTGATACAAAGAACAACGTAGAAGAGGAAGAAGACTTTGAAGAGGTCGAGCACATTGAAATAGGCGGGATCCGAAAAACTAAGAAGCAGAACTATTGGTTCGGAAAAAACAGATATAAATGGAGTAAAAAGGAACCTACCCGGAAAGTTCGTACTGCAGCTCGTAATATCATTCGTCTCCCACGAACACGTTTGGATAATAATCTAAGATATCCTTTAGACATTTCGATAAATTGTTTTCTAATGAAATGTATGTCTGTATTCTACAATGGACTAATAAAAAACTTATCACTATGGGAAATCGCTACAAACGAAAAAAACCAGAATTTGCTGAACTTTCCCGAACAGAGCTACGAGATTTCATAGGGTTACTTTTATTTACTGCGATTTTCAAATCCAATGACGAAGATATAAGAAGTATTTTTGCCACCGATGGTACGGGCAGGGAAATATTTAGAGCGGTAATACGGCGAAGCGTTTTTCTGTATTACTATCAGCCCTACGGTTTGATAATCCCGAAACTAGGCTAGAACGAAAAAAAAAACGATCCTGCTGCACCAATTACCGAATTCTTTTCTTTATTTATAGAAAACGCGAAAGCATGTTACACAGTCGGAGGTTCAGCATGTGTAGACGAAATGTTAGTAGGATTTTGTGGGAGATGTAGTTTCAAAATGTATATCCCATCTAAACCGGAAAAGTATGGAATCAAAATTATGGCATTGACAGATTCTAAAACCAGCTATTTGTCTAATGGATATATTTATAACGGAAGAAACACTTATGGAGTTGGTTTAAGCGCTGATGAAAAACAGTAGGCGCACTCGTCGATGGCCAATGACGAGTTTTTATTAAATTGTTGATATTTGTAGCGCAAATTCATTTATTACTTATGCTTCATATCCAGGAAATAACAAAACACGTTTATGTTTTGTAAAAGAATTAGCAAAGCAACTAATTGATGACCATGTACGAGAAAGAATATTGTCAAAGCGTATTCTAAAGGAGCAAAAATGTCAAATTCGCAAGATTTTGAACCTTCCGCCAGATACACCTTCTCCAGAAGAAATATTAGAAACTCGAAAATATTGTTATATTTGCCCCTCGAGAATAAGAAGAAAAACAGCTTTTTTATGTCTAAAATGTAAAAAACTAATTTGCCTCCAATGTTCAAGAAAATGTTGTTTGAATTGTTGTACAGAAGAAGACTAGATGTCGACTAAGATGAGAAAAAATATCATTTGCACGATTTTTTATGTAAAAAATTAGAATTGTAATACTGCTTTCTAAAATACAATTAACACTTACTTATTACCATTTTTTGATAAAAAATACTGTTTTTATTTTTTTTCCTAATTTTTCACACTAAGAACATTTCTGCATGAATTAAATATATTTTGTTTCACTTGTTTCAGTGTAGAAATTTTTTCAAACAGAATATTTCATTTTTGAAAATAAAATATACTTAAAAACATGTTGTTAGTTATTTTAACATATTTATTGTCATTAAAATATTTTCATATAATATAAAAATATAATTTTTTTGAAACGTCCGTGATAGTTGCTGAAAAGTTTATGTCCGTGGTTGAGGGTTAACTTCAAGAAGAAACTCTTACAGCAGGTTCATTCTTAGAATTTGTTCAGGCTTAGCATTAGGAAGTTCAGGCTAAGCAGTTCAGGCTAAGCAGATTTAATGCTTTGTAACAGAACTTATAGGTTTCAGTGTCCTAGCTTATAGATTTCATTACTAGGTGCCACCACTGGTATCATATCTCACATTAAAATTCAAACACTTTTTGTAAAATCTTTTTCGAGTCGCCAGGACAGATAAAGAAATTTGTCGGTTTACGTTTGGTTGCTTCTTGTTCGCAAATACTACCAATTATGTTAATTTGAGAGCCAAGTGGGGAATCTCCACATTTTCGTTATACGAAAATCCAAAGTGTCCCTGGTTTTAGGTAGGTACCTCTAAGATTTATATTTTCAGAATATTTTCAATGTTTTTCTTGAAATTACTCATTTAAAATCAATACCCTTTGTTTTAGATTTTCAACATTTGGTTGTTAAAAGCAATTTTTCTACTCGTCGAATCCCAATAAATGTTTCTGCTTGAAGTCATTCGCATTTCATTCGCCCAGAACCTACAAATCCTGTACATCTGGCGCCCAACGTGGGGCTTTTGAAATTTGAAGAAAATTGAAAATTCCATAGAAAACTACCATTATAATACCAGAAGCAGGCATACAGGAGCAGTTCGTAAAGTACCACAGAACTTTCAGCAGGAAAATACGTCGACAACAACAAATCAAGGTAGGAGTTTTTTATCTCATACTAACCCTTCTCAAGAGCGGTACCAGGAGACTGCAGGAAGGGCTGCAGGTTCATTCTTGAGATCAGCTAGTGCATCAGCTGCAGCAACAAGCTTCATGCAGCTTCAAACGACACCATTAAGTCACAGGGCTTCATTAAGGAAACGGGTGCATAACCAGAGAGCAACACTTCCTGCTAAACAACCCATGAGAAATATTTGTTTTTCACCACCGAACTTATGGAGTGTCCCATATGGAAATAAGTTATCCACGAGTGAAACGGTTACAAAACCGTCATATTTTGATAACACAAATTCAGTATCGTTCACCAATATGCATGATAAAAACTCAAATTCTCAGAAAAAATCTACAACTTTGCCGAATTGTACCGATTTAGGAGCAACAAACTGTTTATCAAATTTTGCAGACTGTTTTACCACAAATAGTGTGAATTTTCCTATTTTATCGCAAAATTATCATAACGAAACCCAGCATCTTTTAAATAAAAATAATGCTGAAACATAAAACCAAGATCTGTCTACTCAAATAGCAGAACTGATTTCGAAATTATTATTATTATTATTACATTACAATAAGGGCAGAGGTGAAACCTATTTTGCCCAAGAGAACAGAAATTGAATAATTTGCCAGTTGATATCACAAATAATGTACAAACTAGTAACACTTTGTGTTCAACGAGAAATTTAGAGAACATGGAAGCAAGCAAACGATTGCCAGTATTTGATAATAAAAATAATATTTACCCTGTAGATTTTTTAAATCAGTTGGAGTATGCAATACAGATTGATAGAGTTCCGTTTGAGTATTTTCGTGTGTTTATGCGAGCCTATTGAAGGGAGAGACATATTTGTGGAGTCAAGCTTTTCTCGACAAATTCAATAATTTTTCAGAATTCAAACAGTCGTTCTTAAGTCATTTTTGGAATGATGATATTCAGACTGAGGTACACGAAAAACTGAGAAAATTTCGATACGAATATGGGTCACTTGTACAACATTTTTTAAGGTGTATGACCATTGCAAAACATTTGAGTCCCCCAATATCAGAAGATCGGTTGTTGAAAAAATTTTCAAGGTTATTTCCCCCGAATATTTCAAGCACACTTATTACTGCTAACACTTTTTTGGATGCTCTCGAGCGTCTAAGACATGCTGATGGATTTTTCGATACAGACAAACGGTTAACAGCTTTGAAACCAACCTCTCCCGAGGTGCGGGATAATTCTCGATTCCCTGGCAACAATAAAAATGACAACCGACATTTCGTTGGAAACAGGTATTCATCAAAACCTCATAAAATCGCGGAATTACATATAGAAAGTCCGGAAGTTTCAGAATATTCTTTAGATGGCCAAATTTTTTAGGGAAATGAGGGACAGCCTCACGACTTGTAGGTCCTACCGTGAGGAATATAAAAAACAGGACCGCCTTATTGAACAATCCCCGAGACGAATTGATTGCACAAAGCGATTCTGAAACCGAAAGTGAAATTGTACGATCTCCAACTATAAAAATAAAAATGTATGGATACAGTTTTGTGGCTTTGGTAGATACGGGTAGCGATATTTGTTGTTTTCACGAAGAAGTCTGGAATCAGCTAGAACCATTTCAAAAAACTATTCCGACTTTTTTTTGTACAGGTGTTAAAGTTGGCGCAGCCTTTAAAGCGAAGCAACGTCACGTCAAACAGCAATCGCTTATCGTTTTTTCAATAGCAGGCCACGAATTTGTAAACGAATTTCTTTTGATTCCTGACTTGATAGTACCGGTTATAATTGGGATTGATTTTTTGCATAAAATTAAAGTACGGCTTGATTTTGAGGAAAACTGCATGTTTGTTAAATTTGATTCAAATTGGGCACCATTAACCAAGATTGAAACCGGGAGGGAATTTCCTGAAATAGAATCGCTAAAAATTCGAGGAATATGCCGAAAAAAAAGTGAACAAATAATAAATTCCCGGCTAGAAAAAAACTGCGTATCGGTAGAGGAGATAAAAAAGGTCGTTTCAGATAGTCCATTGACTTTTGAAGAAAAACAGGTGTTGTCAGATTTACTATTTCGGTTTCGAAGTTTATTTTCTGAGAAACCAAAAGTTATGTTCACGAAATTAAACTTACAGATCACAAGGAGTTTTTTCAAAAACAGTATCCAGTTCCTTTGGCATACAAGTCGGCAATTAAAACGCATTTAGAAAGAATGGTTGAGTGGGGTGTGATTAAGGGTCGGTATTATAAAACTATTTTGACAGACAACTAGAAGTTAACTTGAGGAATGACGTCACATCTTACAGTTAACTTCAAAATGTAGGAGTTAACTTTATCGGGAGGACGTGGTTTCAGTTAAAGTTAACTTTGTAGAAAATGGTGGTTTTCGACAGTTCTTCTGTCAATAATTTAGCATAAAACTCAATTTGATTGTTTTTTTTTTTTCGCAATAAATGTTAGCAAACGATGTCCTGGTTATTTTCGAGGAACTTTTAAGCAGCGATGAAGGAGATGCTGTGATTATTATTGAAGGCCCTCGGGGTCGAAGTATATTTAGAAATCGGTTAAACCATTTTATCTTGTGGAACGAAATAGAATTTGAAAATAAAATAAAACGGATTTCAATCATCAAGATAGTCTGAATGCTTGTTAAAGGGGTACATAGAGAGGCAAATATTTGCAAAGACCAACTAATAAGTCAACATTTCTAATAGTTCCAATTACTTTGCAATTATAAGTATTTTCAATGTTAGAAATAATCTTCTACCGCCAGTAACACGTTAATTACACTCAGATTAATGAAACATGTTTATTCTTGGTAGTTATTGGAGATTTTGGAGGATTCTTAAATCTATTGATAGAAATTTTACTATTTATTAGAAATTTAGAAAATGTCACAGGAAAAAGTGCGAAAAATTGTAGGTTACATATTTGCCTTCTTCTTCTTTTTATTTCAGAAATGAGACTTTTATAAAACTGCCATTTTAAAGCTGAAGTTAACTTGACTGTTAAAATTAAAGTTAACTTCGAGAGATGTTTATAATACCGGCCCTAAGCCGATGGCTACGCCGTATGTGTCGCCTATGCTAGCAACCCTTAAGCGAGATAATACCGTCCGCATTTGCTTAGACGCTAGCCACTTGAACTCGGTTATGGAGAAGGAATATGATACTCCCAGACCAATGGAGGAAATCCTTCATACAATGAAGAAGGCACGATTCATGTCCTCTTGTGATTTCAGTAATGGATATTGGCAAATACCATTGAGTGAAAATTCTCAGAAATATACCGGCTTCAAATTTGAAGGTACGACATATTGCTACTTAACTTTGCCTTTCGGTTTAGCCACCAGTGTCAGTACTTTTGTGCGTTGTATAAGATCGATCCTAGGTAGTGAGTTTGATGATTTTTTAGTAGTGTAAGACGATATTTTAATAATATCAGAAAGTTTCGAACAACATATGAGTCATATTGAAAAAGTTTTCAACCGTCTTTTTGGGGCGGGTTTCACGTTGAAATTTCGAAAGTGTAAATTTATTCGTCCGGAAATGCCATTTTTGGGATGTTTTGAACGGGATCAAACCAGACCCAACTCGAATACAAGCATTACGAGACTACCGTATACCGAAAAATGTCAAAGAACTTCAAAAGTTTTTAGGTTTGGCTCAGTTTGATCGATCTTTTTGCGAAATTTTTTCGGCTTCAGCGGCACCGTTGACACAATTATTGAAAAAAAAAACCGACAACAGATCAATCACTTACCTGAAAACTTGTCGGCTGCTTTCGGCATGAATCTCAAGACATGCTTTAGCTATTCAGGATTTTGATTTCGACATAGAGCATATCCCAGGATCAAGTAATATTATTGCGGATGCCTTATCTAGGTATACAAATCCGAGGCTTTCCTCTCCTTCAGACAAAGGTTTCAGGATTCTTTCTGTGACAGGTAAATTACCACATGCGTTATCACAAGCTTTGAAGAATATAGGACGGTTGCAACGGGAGGATAATAAGCTGAGTGATATCATAAATAAAAAATTTTTCGAGGAGTTTTGTATGTTCGTCAGAGTTTCGAAGAATACTATTTGTTATGTATTACACGACCTTTGATCAGAGATTTCATCGAGGCTTACCATGTTTGCTTCGGACATTTCGGGTTTTACAAAACATGGAGAGCTCTCCGGACGGAAGTATGGTGGACTAACATGTCCCGAGATGTGAGAAAAGTGGTTAAAGGGTGTGAGTTATGCAAAAAAACGAAGAGTTGTATATTACCAAATCCCGAGTTGAATTCCATCATACCTTCGACAAAGAATGAACTCGTTGCCCTTGATCTTTACGGCCCACTTCCGAAAAGTCGTGGAGGTGTAACTTTCATTCTCGTTCTACTAGATGTTTTCTCGAAGTATGTTTCATTATATGCCCTTAAGCGAGCCACTACTCGTGCAATTCTAAATCGGATCATTCGAGACTATATTCCCAGCGTCGGGCCCATTAAACAAGTTTTGAGTGACCACGGAACACAGTTCACTTCTTCTCAGTGAAAAACCACTTTAGAAACTCTAAACATAATGGTTATTCATTCCTCGGTTCGCCGCCCCCAAGCTAACCCTTCTGAAAGAGTTATGCGCGAACTGGGACGATTATTTCGGTCGTTTTGTCATGACCAGCAGACTAACTGGGCAAGAGAGCTGCCGAACTTAGCCGAATTTTTGAACTCTGCGGTGCATGAATCGACTGGATATTCGCCAAAGGAACTTCAATTCGGAATTCCTCGGAAGAAATTACTTCCAAACAATCTCCAGGGTGCACCAGTCCCCGAGAATATGGTATCGGCGGATAGTAAGCTCGTCCTGGCAAAGGAAACTTCGATGAGCAAATCTGCTCGTCGAAATATTCGTTTTCCGAGTCGGCCATTTACCGAATTTCAAGTAGATGACTTGGTACTTTTGAAAGCTATCATCGGCTATCAAGTCGGAGACGAAGAAGTTTCTTTTGTTATTTGAAGGCCCATACCGCGTTAAAAAGGTTCTTACACCAGTTACTTATGTTTTGCAATACCCTGAGTTAGAAAAAGAAAGGGGTATCTTCCATGCCTGTCATTTGAGGAAATTTTACGGTAGGGAACTTTGACTCCATAAATATGTTCCTCAAAGTTTGGGGAGCAAGTTGTAACAGAACTTATAGGTTTCAGTGTCCTAGCTTATAGATTTCATTACTAGGTGCCACCACTGGTATCATATCTCACATTAAAATTCAAACACTTTTTGTAAAATCTTTTTCGAGTCGCCAGGACAAATAAAGAAATTTGTCGGTTAACGTTTGGTTGCTTCGTGTTCGCAAACACTACCAATTGTGTTAATTTGAGAGCCAAGTGGGGAATCTCCACATTTTCGTTATACGAAAATCCAAAGTGTCCCTGGTTTTAGGTAGGTACCTCTAAGATTTATATTTTCAGAATATTTCCAATGTTTTTCTTGAAATTAGTCATTTAAAATCAATACCCTTTGTTTTAGATTTTCAACATTTAGTTGTTAAAAGCAATTTTTCTACTCGTCGAATCCCAATAAACGTTTCTGCTTGAAATCCTTCGCATTTCATTCGCCCAGAACCTACAAATCCTGTACAGCTTGTCCTTGAAATCATAACAAATTCTCTGCTCAATAGGGCAAAGACAATTGTTCGATAGTAGAGTTGAAAGATTTTTGTCAATTTTGTCACAAGAAAATGAAAGATTTGATCATATTCTGAAAAAGTATCATATCTGAAATATTTTCTTTTTCCATTTTTGTTTAATTCTGGTTCGTCCTCTAAAACATCAATTGCAACCAAAGAAATTTGACAGTATTTTATGTGTACGAGGGAGATGAGTAAGTGTATCCAGAGTGAAGTGGGAGCATTAGTTTTCATTAAGAAAAATATTTATTTCAAGAAGTTTTTCACAATCATAACTCATTTGAAGTAAATAAAAAGACTTAAAGTTTTTTAGACAAAAGAAAAGTGGTAGATCAAGAAAACATTGCAAATGATTACCAATCTATCAAGCTGTATTAGTTTTAACACAAAAAGTTTCAAAATTGAACTGACAAACTTAGCCCCCATTGGGTCTTCATTTGATAAATTCTTTAAAAATTAAATTTTCAGCAGAAAAGTTGTAAAATTTTTGCAAATTTTGATTTTATCTAGATCAGTACAGCAACTTTGTCACAAATAAGAGATTGTTAAATTGTTGTAAAATTTGATTTTATCTGGATCAGTTCAGCAACATTTGTTTATCATAAATAAGAGCTTAAATAAATGAAAAAGTACTTCTGACTTTTTTTCTCTAAGTACAAGAATATTCGACATTATCACGTAGAACAAGAATCATTGATTCTAGATGTTTTCTTGGAATTCTTCCGAACTTTTATAGATGTTCTACGCGGTTTCTAGAATATCTCACAATGCTTCCATTGAATACAATGTTCACAAAATTTAAAAAATAATATGATCTTGAAACAATGTGTTTGCTGCACAAATGTAGAGAAAAGTTCACACAAAACAGGGAAAGGATACTCGTAACAAACAAAGAAACATTAAGTATTCTTCCAATACTCAATAAGTCCCTTGTGAGACAATCTCTTGTTCATAGAGATTAACAAATTCACAATCACTTGCCCAATCAGATGAGATCTATACATAAAGCAGTTCAGGAAATCCGATAATATTCTCTCCTGAAGGACAAATGTTATTACAGTGTAGTTGAATATATTGCTGATAAATTCTGATCATCCATGCCATAATAATTTGAGTATTTTACACTGTGTTTGTATGTTTGATTTAGTTGCATATACAAGTGTTGTTCTCATAATCAATGTCTTCTTTATACAAATGTATATATAATTTCTTACTTTTTCATTGAATGTGTAGGGTTTGACTTTGTCAACAAAGTTTTTATTTTCGACAAAGTTCATTTATTATAATATTCATAATATTCATATTCATAGGTACCTTTTGAATTGATTCATTGTTATAAAAAACCGCAACCAACTGTAACCAACTGTAACCACAAATTTGATCATAAGATCATAAGTATATATTGATTTTAATTTGTACTGTAAATGTAGCCTGCGGCCTAGTTCTGTAGAATTTTGTAATAATAGATAAGTAAATAATACGTAGACCACATAGGTGAGCTCTTTGAAGTAATTGATCGGTTTTTGTTTTTTCTTATCTCCTGCATTTCAAGGTACACATGAATGAATCATTTTCACACAAAAACCTATTTTATGAGTGGAGTGTAGAAGTTCATTTATATCAACTCTCTTTCCATTCAGAAAACAGGGTTTTAATGGAAATACCTGAAAGTAATTCATTGATCATGCTACATTGTGATTTATAATGCAATATGTAATCTCTGTAATGTTGAAACACTAGACAAACTCAAAATAAGATTTTATAAAAAATCTAAATGCATGGATCATCCTATTGAAACTTTCATGAGGTCGGTTATGGATCTTGATAGTTATGTTTATATGTTGAATAATATTCACTTAGACATTTGACTTGTACTTTATGAAAAATTGACCCTAGCGTTTGCATGACTATATTTTATTTATTGTGTAAGATGATTTCCATTTGTAAACCATTGTTACTAGATAAATTGTGTTTGGAAAAGCTCGGTGTGGTTTTGATAATTTAAAGTATAATTATTATTATTATTAGTACCAATTGCACCGATCGACATATTCGGTCAATAGACCAGATTTGGTTGTCGCGACGGCGCAGCAATTCACTCCTATCTACAGACGGAAGTCAGTCGAAATATATGCTCGATAAGAAAGCCAGCTAAACCTTTTTGTTTTTGGTCTTTGCCACCATTTTTACCTTTTTCTTTGACACCACGCCTTGTATAGATGTTAACGCGGATCTTAAATTATGTGATGTGTGACATAACACCCCGCAGCAGATCACAACCAGAAGATACGACCAGACGGGGCGCCCCCTCCAAGCAGTTTAAGAAAGATTTTGTATGGAACCGGTAAGTCGTTGATGCAATTGAAGTCATTATTCTTTGGTTACAAAGTTACATACCATTATCGAACCACTTACGAGCTATCGATCTAAACATTGGTCCTTCGAATCCGAATTGCCGGAAATTGAGATTGTTTCATTGATAAATTGCATAATTTAAAAGTTGAATTTTTTGTATAATTCATTCAAAATTACTTATACTGCTTGATACTACTAGAACACTCAACATTCAACCACTTTTCAATAATCTTATCAATTTTGTTGAGTTTTGAGTGAAATTACGAAAGAAAAAAGGATTAATCTTCAATTCAAATATTTTCCGTTCTCTAGTGAAATAATTATTCAAAAGTAATTAGCCATTTTCAATCAATTGTCGTGGACACAGAGAAGTTTTCCCCACTCGATAGGTGGGCGTGGCTGTAGGTGACTGGTGTATGCGCATCTCATTCATTAGTAAGATCTCATTGAGTGTTTATCGCATATCCACGTATTTGTCAAGAATTCCTGCGATACCTTATTTATTTATTCACTTTCAAATATATGAATATATTTGTTTCGCCCGGCTTTGTTCGTTTTTAGCGTAATGGACAAGGTTAAGAAATTCGAAACTTTTCGAAAAACTTGTATTAGCGACATAAATGTCATATTTTCTCTGGCACAGCGTGCCAAAACGGATAAATCTGTTAGAACTTTATTGAAAGTTAGATGTACAGAATTAGATAATATTAGAGATGAATTTCTGAAACACCATACGAGTCTCGTCAATACTCTTTTACCAGAAACCACAGCTAACTTGGATGACCAAGACACCATTCGCGAGGGTTTTTTGACAGAATTTTATTTCATAAAAGGTGTTTATACAGACCTCTTCGAATCAGATGTTGCAAATACAACCTCAATTGGTTTGAATTCCACCATGCACTCTGCAGGTGGTTTGCAGTCTCATGTACAGTTGCCGAAAATTGAACTAACGAAATTTTCTGGTGATTACAAATCATTTCCCTCTTACCTAGATTTATTTAATGCGCTTGTCCACAACAATCCCGCCTTGAGTCCAATTGAAAAGTTTAATTATTTAATATCTTCACAGCAAGCAGCTCCTCTGTCTTTGGTTCGAACTCTTTCCCTTACAGCAGATAATTATACTATTGCTTACGATACTTTGAATGCCAGATATTCGAATGTTCGGTTACGCGCAGAATCTCTATGGACTGAGCTTGATAATGCTCCAAAAGCTATCTCGGAAAATGTTGCGAGTCTTCGAAAATTACTCGATGTTTTCTCAGAAAATATAGCTGCTCTGAAATTAATGAATTTTCCCACGGACTCTTGGGATTTTATACTGTTGATGATGATGCTGAAACGCCTCGATCATGCCATCATTACGCAATTTGAGTTGCAACACGGATCAACGGCCACTCCGAGCTATAAAAGCTTGGTAGATTTTTTGACTAAACATTGTATAGCTCTCGATAGTGTCAGTATCTCAACGTCATCTCCCAACAGTAAACGAAATAGTAATACTGTCAATAATTATGCAACAAAATCACAATCAAATAATTATTCTCCCTCATCTCGCACTTCTGCGTTTTTTGTCAATAATTCTGCCTCTGAAAAATGTCTAGTTTGCAAGGGAAATCACACAATATATCGATGTCATGCTTTCGTGGCTAAATCCATAACGGACAGATATAACTTTTGCCGCTCGTCGCACTTTTGTTTCGCTTGTCTGAGCTCAACTCATGACATTCGTTCTTGCCAATCAACTTATAAATGTAAGAAATGTTCTTCAAAGTTCCATCATACATTATTGCATTCAGATAAATTGACGCCATCATCAACAATTCCGCAACAAGATAAATCGGAACATAATGATAATAACACCAATTCAATTTGTTCAACTGGCCCTGTTATTTCGGCAATGGCAAGTACATCATGCCTGGTCGAAAATAAGTATAAGAGTGTGTTGTTATCAACCGCATGGGTGGACATATTGGACCATCAAGGTGCGTACCAATCCTTTCGTTGTCTCCTAGATTCGGGAAGCATGACGTCCTTCATAACTCAAAAGGCTGTTCATAAATTGGGGTTACAAAAAACTAATTTTAATATCGAAGTTAAGGGCCTCAGTTCTATGACATCTTGTGTAAGTAAGGGTAAGGTTACCCTGTCAATGAAACCTGTCGGCAAAGTATCCCCTGTTTTCATATTCGACGGAATCATTCTTGAAAAAATTTGTGATGAGTTACCGTCTTTAAAAATTCCCTCCGAATCGTGGTCACATATCGAAAATATTCATTTAGCCGATCGTAACTTTAATAGTCCAGGAAAAGTGGACTTATTACTTGGGGCTGATATATTTTCAAAAATAATTTTGAACGGGAAAATTTCTGGCAACTTGAACGAACCTAATGCAATTAATACTTCTCTTGGATATATCTTGATGGGACAAGTAGATATTTCTACCCCCTCTATATCGACATTTTTAATTCGTTCTTTTGAGCCTGTAAACATTGATAAAGCCCTGAAAGGTTTTTGGGAAGTCGAAGAAGTTCCTTCTTCGAATCAATTATCTGCCGATGATGAGATAGTTGAAAATCATTTTAAATTAACTCACTCTAGGAATGAAACGGGTCGTTATACAGTTTCGCTCCCGTTTCGTGAAACCAACCCCACATTTCCAGGAATTCGGGAGCTAGCCGTGATGCGATTTTACTCGCTGGAACGCCGACTATTAAAACAGCCTCATATTTACAAACAATATCGAGAATTCATGCAAGAATACCTCGATCAAAATCATATGCAGTTGATACCAGATCATGAAATCCTTTCAGATTCCTACTATATCCCACATCACTGTGTCTTGAAACCAGACAGCCTGACAACAAAGTTAAGGGTAGTCTTCGATGCATCTGCAAAGTTACCGACTCAGAAATCTCTTAATGATTGCCTATTTACCGGACCTAAGTTACAACAAGATATTTTTTCTATTCTGCTGAGATTCCGATGTCATTTATTTGCCCTGCGCTCAGACGTGAAACAGATGTACAGGATGATTTAAATAGATCCTTACCAAAAAAAATTCCAGAGAATCATCTGGAGATTTTCCCCGGACGAGCCCATATCTTACTATACCCTTTCCACTGTTGTATATGGTGTTTCGAGTAGCCCACTTTTGGCCCGAGGGTCTTATTGCAATTAGCCCAAGATGAAGGGAAGAACTTTCCCTTGGCGTCGGAGTGTATAAAAAATTCATCTTATGTAGATGATTTTGTATGCGGTGCATCTACCTACAAAGAAGCGCAAACTTTGGTTTATGAACTTATTGAGTTAATGAATCGGGGAGCTTTTCAACTCAGAAAGTGGTCTAGCAACGAGCCTTCCTTACTCTCTGAGCTGCCAGTGTCACATCTATCTACTAATCCGTTGTCGTTTGATACTCATCAAAAAAATGCATCCCTAGGTTTGCAGTGAAATCCCAGTGAGGATTCGTTTTTTTTCTCCGTCCATTCATCGGATATTAAATCATGTACGAAAAGAATCATGTTATCTGAACTAGCCAAAATTTATGATCCACTAGGGTTTTTAACCCCAATTACTTTTTTCACGAAATATTTAATCCAACGGCTGTGGGTTGCTGGCATTGGTTGGGATGAAAGTCCTAGTCATGACATAATTCGAGTTTGGAATCAGTACACTACTGAACTAGCGTGCATCTCGACTCTAAGAATTGAGAGAAAATTATTGTTGACAGGTAAGAACTTATACGAATTGCACGGGTTTTGTGACGCAAGTGAAAAGGGTTATGCCTGTGTAATTTACCTAAGAAGTATTGATCCCAATAATCAAATGAGCACTCAGTTTGTTTGTGGTAAGTCTAAAGTGGCTCCACTGAAAAAAATTACGATTCCACGCCTTGAATTATGTGCCGCAGTTTTATTAGCCAAACTACTTTCAGTGTCCTTGAATATTTTTCAAGATAAAATACAATTCGAAAAAACGTGTGCATGGTCGGATTCGCAGATCGTCCTTCACTGGATTAAGAGCTCTCCGCATCGATTCACAACGTTCGTGTCCAATCGGATAGCCTATATTCAAAGTAAACTACCATCAGAATCATGGTATTACGTTGAATCCAAACATAATTCCGCGGATGTAGCTTCACGAGGCATCCTTCCTTCCGATTTATCGCAAGAATCGAGCTGGCTCAGAGGATCTAAAATACTACATAATTTTAAGACTCCTTGGATGGAAGAAAAAGCCTTCTCCTTTCGTCCCACTCTACCCATAGAAGAAGAACGAAAAATTACGTTGTTTATAGATTTAAAGAATGATGCCCTTGTTGACATTTTGTTGAATAATTTTTCTTCTCTCACCACTTTGCAACGAGTTATGGCATATATTCTACGGTTTGTCTTCAATTGTCAAACCCCCCTCAAGAAAAGGAAGGGTCCGCTCATGACCACCGAACTTAACGATAGTCTCAGTCTCCTAATTCAAAGAACTCAACAAATTTCTTTCGCCGATGAATTACGGTCGGAAAGTTTTTCAAAACCATTAAGAAAACTACACGTTTTCATGGATTCGAAAAAATTGCTTCGCGTTGGTGGCAGATTAACAAATTGTCAACTCTCCTATGATACAAAATATCCTATTCTTTTGCCGCGCAGTAGTCGCCTCACCACTTTAATTATAGAATATTTCCATAAAAAATATTTGCATGCAGGTTGTCGTACAACTCAATTTTTAATTTCTCAACGATTTTGGATTTTATCTCCAAAGCGAGCAATTAATTCAATTCTGAGCAAATGTTATCGTTGCTGGAAGGTGAATCCTAAGACTTTTCAACCCCCTATGGGAAATTTACCTCAATCTAGAATCTCAAAAGTGAAACCTTTCAGCCATGTCGGAGTTGACTATGGAGGTCCTTTCACTTTAACCATGACTCGGGCACAGAGGAGTAAGAACGTGCAAAGGGTACATTTGCCTATTTGTGTGCTTTGCAACAAAGGCCCTGCATTTGGAATTGGTCAGTGACCTATCTGCGGAAATCTTTTTAGCTGCGCTACAATGCTTTATCGCCCGACGTGGTCGCGTGTCAAATTTATACAGCGACAACGGCACCAACTTTGTCGGTGCTTCTAGAGAGTTAGCAGATTTTATGAAAAAAGCCGCGGAACGTGAAAATATCTCTCATACTTTCATTCCGCCAGCTTTCCCCCATCTTGGGGGTTTGTGGGAAAGCGGAATTAAATCCGTAAAAACCCACCTTCACAGAGTGATCGGGCAACAGATTCTCACATACGAAGAATTCAATACAGTAAAAATTTTGATCGAATCTATTTTGAACTCTCGTCCTCTTGTACCTCTTAGCAATGACGTTGAAGACATTAATGCACTTACCCCAAATCATTTTTTGACTTTGGAACCGGTTTCTGTTCTTCCACTCCCCGATTTCACTTCTATGAAAATGAATCGTTTATCTCGATGGCAAATGCTCCAGAAATTACAACAAGATTTTTGGAAACGTTGGCATCTAGAATATTTACACACTCTTCAGCAGAGGGGTAAATGGCTGGAACCAACATTCCCCTCTCCTGAAGTGGGTATCCTAGTACTAATTAAGGAGGATAATTGCCCTCCTTGTAATTGGGTGCTGGGTCGCATAGCTGAATTACACCCTGGACGTGATACTATCGTAAGGGTGGCTACTGTGAAAACACCCAAAGGCGCCCCCTTGTTAAGTTGTGTCCTCTTCCGAGTTCCGACTCGGACTCATCTTAGTTATTTATGGTTATTTTTCTTTTTTTTTCTTTCTTGCTCATTCAAGCAGTAGTATTTTTTTTTATTATTATCATTTATGCAATAGATAAATGAAAAATGTTTCTTATGCATTCGGTTTGGTAAATTAAAAAAAATTCATAATTCTTAATCATTATGCCTTTTTTCTCGGGGGAGAATGTTTGGAAAAGCTCGGTGTGGTTTTGATAATTTAAAGTATAATTATTATTATTATTAGTACCAATTGCACCGATCGACATATTCGGTCAATAGACCAGATTTGGTTGTCGCGACGGCGCAGCAATTCACTCCTATCTACAGACGGAAGTCAGTCGAAATATATGCTCGATAAGAAAGCCAGCTAAACCTTTTTGTTTTTGGTCTTTGCCACCATTTTTACCTTTTTCTTTGACACCACGCCGTGTATAGATGTTAACGCGGATCTTATATTATGTGACGTGTGACATAACATCCCGCAGCAGATCACAACCAGAAGATACGACCAGACGGGGCGCCCCCTCCAAGCAGTTTAAGAAAGATTTTGTATGGAACCGGTAAGTCGTTGATGCAATTGAAGTCATTATTCTTTGGTTACAAAGTTACATTCCATTATCGAACCACTTACGAGCTATCGATCTAAACAAATTGGATTCATTTGTGTTGAAGTTTTCATTTCAAGTGATTGAATGAAGGTATTCGTTGATCTCGACAAGTACTAATATTTACTTGAGAGATGAGATTAACACTGCAAAATGCAAAGTATCTTTGAATTATCAAGACTTGCTGTTGATACTAATGTTAATATATATTTAACGGAGCTCAGATTGGTAATGATACTGCGAAAGTTCCAATAGTAAGATTCATTTCAGATATTTATTTCCATTTATTCCATTATTTCCTTGAAAGTGGCATTTTGACAATTTTCTAAAAACTTGCTGAGTTTTTTTTGTGATAACAATTTCAAAATTGCCATGCTATCTCCTTTGATTCATGAGAATTGTAGAACTTATAAATTTTTTTTGATTTTGTGTGGGAAATTCGTTTCTTGATCAGTTTTTTTGGAAATTTAACCTTCCACAGTTTGAAAATGAAGAAATGTAAAATTAAAGAAATCTATGCAACTGTAGGAGAGGCCGTTTACCCCAAGTTAATGCGTTTACAAGACTTATTTTGAAAAAATTATTTGGTGTTGTCAGTAACTTATATTCAGAGTTTGCCGGATTCATTTGCCCTTCTATAGTTGTATATATTTCTTTAAAATTTAATTTTTTTTATTTCAAAACAAAGGTTTAAATCTGGAAAAAAGTATGTAAAATTGTCTTCTCAAGTGATCGAACACATGATGTTCATTCAAGCTTCTCACAATTTGGAATATCCCCCATAAATGGAATTATAGATATTTTGTAAAAAGTTTTGATTATTAAATAATTTTTCTCAAATAGACATTCTTTTAGGAAAATAATTATTTAATTCTAGTGTAAAATAATAAATTGTGATTCCAAATGCTCAATCCAAACAACGGTGGTCAGTTAAAAATTTCTCTAAAAACTGAACCTCTATCTCTCGAAACTACAAACCTTTCAGAAATCTGCTTGCCTTGTTTGATATTATTTTGAATAAGTAAAATGTACACAAACTCAGAAATTTATTTTTAACTTCAGTAACTATACATTTCCTCTCCCATTTGATTTGTTTGTCACAGTAGAATTTAAAGAAAACTGAACCCTTTTGTGAAGTGGCAATACTTTTTCATATAATGATAATTTGCCAATCCGTGGAAATTCTCTTTCACCTGAAAAAGAACTTCTATTTTTATTTATTCATTTTGGTAAACAAAACTTGAAAAGTATACAAAACGCTTTGGGAGCTAGATACAATTTTTGAAGAATCTCGATGAGTATTTATAGGTAAATTCAATATAGGTATAACATAAAAAAAATGTTAACAATTTTTCTGAGTAAAATATTTATTTGAAAATGAACATTCCATGACATTATTTTAATTATATCACTGCTCAAACATTGAAGGGAAATCTGGTACATTTACCTAACTAATTGCTATTTATCTAATTGATGAAACGTTAGAAAAAAAATCGAACAAACGAAGTCTCAAAACCTGGCAAATGAGAACTCTAGCTCCCAATCATATATTAAAATGAATGTCAAATTTGAGATAGAATACAAATAGCCTTGCTTTCCTGTTCTCAGTGACTCTTCTATATTTTTCAGTGTTAATTTTGAATGCAACTTACATCAGCAACAGGTTCTCACTATTCCAGTTTCCTATCCTGATGAGATCTGCATAAATATTCATCAACTCGACTTCCAAAGATTTTACCCATAGTTTTAACTGAAATGAAAAATAATTTTATTGAATTAGAAGGTCCAGTAAAATCCATGAATGAATTAACAATAAAATTTACCAATATTGGTTGTATTTAAATATGGCAATTCATTTGCCAAACAAAGCTGGTGTTACTTTTGTAAGAAATGAACACCATCATAATGATGTGAAATGACCAGAACTTCACTATATCTTATCACATAATATGGTACATTCTGAAATATCGTTTAAAATGGGCCCAGCATGGTCGCTGGTCTCGTGCATGGCATCACACGTTTAAAGGTAAGTGCTACGTTTTCTCTAGCTCAAGTATTTCGAAGACTTCTGAGGGTTGCACAGGGGTGCAACAGGTTAAAGGAAATAACAATTTTAACAACAACAATGGTTCTGGATCTTCATGAACTAATGACAATCTTCCTTTTTTGTGAATATCATTCACCAACTCCAACATTTTGTTCGCTTGAGTATTGTAATGCACATTAATGTGCATAATTATCGTATAAATTATTGGCTTTATTGGCTTATACGATAACCTCAAAAACCTAAATTTATGTTTTGAATTGAATTATACAATGAATATAGGTTTCATAACGGGCCGAAATTTGCTGAAAACCGTGTGAATTCGAACTAAAACAAGAGGTAATTTATGTCCACTACAAGTAAAAAGCAATAATAGGCTTGAGCAATATTAAAACTTCTATAGTGTTTTTATTTCCATTTCTCATTGTAACAAGAAACTGCTAAAATATTCTTTTCATACTGTTTCTTCCTCATGAATTTTAATGTTATTGATTTAAAATAGTTTTACCTCTATACTATCTAATAATTATTGTGTGATGAAAAGCATGACATTTATGAATCAATTAGCAAAATGATCTATGTGGAAAACTCCAACGACGTTAAGTTTAACCTTGCTTTTTAAACCAACTTCAAATCATCAGGGTTGACAGAAATGTGAAAATCAGCTTGACCTACAAGCTACAGAAAGTGATAATATGTCAATTGAATTGATATACTTACATGAAATGATCACTGCATATAAATCATGAAATTTTATTTGAAATGCACTTGCACATATTAACTATATACACACACAAACTTCTAAATACTCCATAATTTCACTGGAAATAATCGAAAAAATATTCACCTCAACATTCAACATAGTTTTCAATGTCAAATTCCTGGAAATACACATCAATTTCAAAGAATAATCAAAACAAACCATTTGAAACTGTCGAAAATTGAAAAACATTCTGTATATGTCAATAGTGCATTTATTCAAGGAATTTTGTTGCCAACCTTGTAAAAATTACGTTCTCATAGCTATGTTCACTTTGCCATTTTTTATGAATGAACTGTGTTTACCGCGCAAAATCAGATTTTATTTTTTTTACGGCGCTGTTTCGAAAAGATATATAAGTGTTATACATATTCGGAATCAGCGCGTTGAGCTCTATCCACTGTAAAATTATAAATTTTTTTTTATTCCGATTCCTCATTGAGGTATATATCGAGCTACCGGCTCATTGCTCTGAGTTATGTATGTTCTGAAATTTGTTTCATTCACAGGACATTTCATTTCTACTGTAAAATCTTCACATATAGCATCTGCCGAGGCACCAACCAAAGGATGATTATTGTTGAGCATCAGCCCACATGGCTTTAGTTTTTTTTAAATATTTTCGACACAAGTAAAAGGACCTCATTTTCTAATACACGACCTCTTTTCATTGCTTCTGTGTCTTTTATTTTACAAGCTCCTAAAATACTTTCTACAACTATGCCATCAACTTTCTTACACTATATGCTTTTGAAGCTGTTATTCTGGAATATCTCAACTCATGCCAAATTGGATTTTCAGACTGACCTATGGTTTCTTTGAAAACATTCCAACATTGCTCAGCAGTTATCAGAATAGAACAAAACTTTTGGAATTCTGTTGCACTTCCCAACTTATTATCTGATTTGAAATGTTCTAGAAGATAATGGATAGATGATTTTTCTGAGTCTGAAAATATTTTGAAATATTTAGTCAACACTGTACTTATCCGTTTTTCCAGTTTTAACACTAAAGTCCTTGATTCCTTCAAAAATACTGTTGTTGATGGGATGATGGGTAGGTAATGTTGATTTTCCCATTTCTGTGGCATTAATAAATTTCACTGATGTTCCTAAAGAAGAAAGAATAGATTTCATCCAGTAGCACTTAACATCTGTTGTAGACGGTTCTTCGCTCCTACGATGAACCCATGTCAAGAAAGCCAAATCATGTTTGCACCCCCCTGTGAATAAGAAACACAGTTAATAATGTTCCAAAAAAAATTACACATCAATACCTATCTCTATTTGAACTTCATGTTTTCAGTAATATGACCACTTGGACAGAAATTGGGGATATTGAAGAAATGTTAACTGTGCAATATTAGTTTGTATTTTAAACAAAGTAACATTTATAGGCAGGTGTACAAACATACAAATATGTCTAATTTTTTTCCCATGTGTTTGTAATAGAGAAAGCAGTATTTTATCAACTATGTCGAACGTTCATCGACTAAGCTCTTGCAGTTTTGTGAGATTGGACTCCAAACTACTACTAGCTTATTGGCCGATGCTTAGACTGAACACTGATAGTATGAGTGAGAGGCTAATGCTTTTGCATCAAGGCCACTTGACTTGAAAATGGGTGAGATTTGCTAATTTTTTATTTTAACTACCTAACTACTTATTGTACGCTTTTGTATATGATATTATTTGGATTTCTATTCCTTCTTGGCCAGATTCTAGAGCCAAAATAGAATTATGACAATTTCTTTTTTCACATTAGGATCTTGTAGAAACATAGCAAGTCATTTCAAACAAGCATACACCACGAACCTATCAAGTGAAGCGACACATATCAAAGAAAAGCTAGAGATTTTGTTCTTCTACATCAGCTAGTATTTCATACCTTCAAATACTATTTGAATACTCTACCTTGAGATGCAGGACAATTCTCACATGTAAAAGATTCAACTATTCCTTTTACCTCATTACACTTCAGCACAACACAGTAGGGTTTCACAGTGACTTTATGTTCTGGAGTTATCCTGCCCTTGACCAAACAATCATCTCCTTCTCTCTTCACCTGCACATATCCAACAGCTTTGTCCCCATAGCTCTCTCTAGTGGATCTCTAAAAAGGGCGTCTTATCATTCTAAATGTTTATAATATGCACAAATCTTTTCTCCATTCTGAAATATCTAACCTTGCATTTCAAGTTTTCTTGGGAAGATCGAGAGATAACTCTTTGATTCTGCTAGGCATGAAAACACTTACCTTAAAGCTTTTATTTCTCTCATTTCGGCAATTATGAAGTCCGGATTACGTCCAAAAAACAGGGCCATCATAATAGAGTCAATTTTTGGTAGATTATCACTGTCTGCCTTTTGAAATCCGGGTTCCATGGTAAACCAAACACAAGATGACAATAAAACAATGAATGAATGCAATAAATATAATTTTCTACATTCATGCAAAAAGCAAAACTTTATTGAACTATATTCAGTGGAAAAAGAAGTTCTTTATTGCACTAGTGCAATAAAGTTTTCATTGCACTCATCTGTCATTCTACTTCAACGTGCTGTCATCATGACAAACATAAACGTTTAAACCTACTACATATTTAGCAGATATTCTGTGAGATTGGCAATAGATACTTCACTACGAAATATTCATATTGAAAATTGCACCAATTGTTCATTCACTTTCAACATTGAGGGTAAAAATAAAGTTTGAGTTAAATTGTTCGTAACGTATTAGTTCCTGTTTCAATGCAAATCGATATTAATAATAAAGTATTCAAGTTGCGCTTTTCATTTTCCTACTCCTAGTGCCGCACCTCAATAAATCATTTATTGCTTTTTGCATGAACGTAGAAAAAATGTTGTATGCAACTCGTGCAAAAATTGTTTATTGCACTCGACGTGTTGTCCAACTCGGCCTAACGGCCTCGTCGGACAATTTCACGTCGAGTGCAATAAACATTCACTTTTTGCACTTGTTGCATAAATGACTATTCAACAACGACCGTAATTGAATTATACCAACTGAATACAAAGTTAACGACACTAAACACACAACTTCACTGATCTGAAAACAGTGAAAACATAACCTTCAAACTTCAAGCCTAGACAGCTTCGATCATTTGACGTCACACCAATAGTAGGCGCGTTTGCTGTCACGTGATGACATCGGCAAATTAGGAAAATTTCAAGAGTGGATTTTACAATATTTATGAATTATATGAAACTCATTCTTTCACTAAAGACTTATTTGCTTCTTGGTTATTCATAATGAGGGCATAATTTGGAAATTAGCTTTTATTGCAAATTGTCCATTGCTGGAGAAGCAGAATATGCAACCACCCGTACAAGCACCGACCCAATTTCATATTATGCCGGATTTCAGTCATAGTATCGATGAATTCAATGGGGAGTGCATGGAAGAACAATGGATTGGTTAAAAAGTATCGAAAATTAGGCAGTACTACATAAATAGCAAGCAGAATTTCAACTAGAAACTGCCAAAGTTCAATTAAGAGGTACGGCAAAAAAATGGTTTTTGAAACAATCAGACCAAATGACGTTTGATGACTTCAAAGTGAAGTTCAAGAAGACCTTTGACATGAATATCAGTAGAGATGAAACTTGAGAAAAGATGAAAAGGAGAGTTCAAAGTAAGAATGAACCAATATTTTCATACTTTTATGATAAAGTTTCATTGTGTCAAATTCTTGGATACGTTTTTGATGAAATCAAAGAGCAGGTTTTAATTGGTTTATGCCAGAAAGAAAATATTCCTGGTTTGATTGCCGCCAAGATTTCTGACATCGATGAACTTTTGCATGAAATTCTGCGTTTTGAGAAAATATCTGCTTCTGCTAAGGATTTATATTCGAGTTCGTTACAGAATAATAACAGAGTTGGTCAGGGGCAATCGAATATTAAAAAGCCTGATCATTTTCGTGAAAACTCTTTCAAATCGAATATTTGAGCATATACAATGTTTGAACTAAACGAAATGTCAAAGACTGTCAAAATGACAAGTCGGTTCCAAGCAGTTTTTTACAGGGTTCTGCAACTAACTACTAACAGGGTGATACTACTGATTCAATACAGGACAATACAGCAAATTTGGTACAGGGTGGTGCCCGGTGTAAATTTTATTGCTATAAATGCAAGGAAGCTGGTTATCTAAAAAGGAATTGTCCTTCAAATACAAATAATTCTGCTAGTTCAACATCAGGAAATATTGTTCGTAAATCTTACACTGAAAATTCAAATAGTTGTTTTACTGATGCTATTAATACACAATAATTACTAGCTGATGAAAGAAATATAGCTAAACAGGGTGATTCAGTCAACAAATTCATGCGCGATTTTATATGTAAATGATCTTTTTACTGTTTCTGGTTTCATTGCTCCAGGTAGCGCAGTTTGCACCCTTGAACATCAAGTGGTGATTGATAACAACTTACCATGCACTCCTATTGAACGAAAATTATATGGTTTCGGAGGAAATCAGCCAACACAGTGTACGATGATGACCACGGTGAAGCTGACATTGGACGAAGTGGAGGAAAAAGTTGACATACTGATAGTCCCAAATGATGCGCAATCGATGGATTTGATAGTTGGAAGAATTTTTACGGAACTTTCGAATAGAGCATATGTTCATGTCAGCGGAAGACTTCATTTCGGATACAAAAATGAATATCCTTCCAGAGACTTGAAGTGGAAGCAAGATATTCGAAAGATACCTGTTAGAGTCAAGAAATACGAGGAATTACAGGAAAATAAGATAAACTTCGTTGATGTGGACATCGAAAACGAGTCAGGACTTCTCCCAATAGTGACTTATTCGCAGATGGAGGTAGGGGCTGGAGAAAATCTCAGTGAAGTGAGAGGAAAGAATTCGAATGAACAGTTATTCATCAGACGGTTAGCGTTTTCCCATTACCAGTGATATGTTTAACATTGATGACTCTATTGTAACTTACGATTGTACTAGACCTTCAGATCCTATTAATGAATTTCGTGATTGTTTCGCACTGAACATTCGTGAACTATGACATAATGAAAGTAAATATTTTAGACAATAATCAACCAGTTAGGGCAAAACCTTATCGTTGTAATTTTGAGAATCGCAAAATAATGACATTGTCAATGAATGGCGTGATTGCGGGATCGTTAGAGACACTACCTCATCTTACGCATCACCAATTATTTTAATTCCAAAAAGTTCGGGGGAAAAGAGACTTGTTTGAACTTTCGGAAATTAAACAGTCAAACCGCTATAGAAGGTTTTCCATTTCCCCATATAGACGATTGTTTTCAAATTCTAACTGGGTCTAAAATATTTTGTATATCAGACATGATGTCGGGATATGTACAGATTCCTTTGGACGAGGAATCAAAGGCCAAAACGCGGAATTTCAAAGGTTTTGTTTTGGACTTGGTAATAAGCCTTTTGAGTTTTCAAAATTGATTACTTCAGTTTTGAGTTCATTAAGAAAAACAATAGCAGTATCGCATCTCGATAATATTTTAATAGGTGCGCAAGATTGGTCAGATATGCTGAACAGACTTCGTCAGGTATTTAGTGCAGTCCAGGATGCCAAACTAACTTTTCGGTTGAGCAAATGTGAGTTCGGTAAAAAGTGCCTGAAATTTTTGGGATTCCAACTGAGTGCAGATGCTCGAACCAGAAGCTGGTAAGTTGCAGGCAATAGAGAAATTTCCAAAACCGAAAAATAAGTATGAAGTCAGAAGATTCTTAGAGTTGACAGAATTTTTTATGAGATTCGTAAAAAATTATGCCTCAATTTCTAGACCAATTTCTGACTTGACTAAGGCAAATGAATATTTTGGCTGGACAGACAAACATCAGGAATCTTTCGAAAAAATTAAAGAAATTTCACAAACAGCTCTAATTTTGCAGTTATTCAATCAAAAATCTGAAAACACTGAATAACACTGTGATGCTTTTTAGACTACAAACCCATATAACGATTTTGGGGGGTCATTTTATACAGCATGAAACATATTCAGAATGATGCTGCTATATGAAAAAATAACTTTAGGCACTATGCCGTCAATTCTTGGTGTGACAAATGACTGTAATAATAATAATAGTAATTTTTCAACTGAAGATGTGCTCTACCGACAAAATATTCTTGTAGGGCATTCCTCACGGTTTTGGATTATGGAATAATAATCTCATAGAACCCACTGCCGTACAAAAATAATGAAACCAAAATCCAGGAATTTTTTTTTATTTTTCGTTAATTGAAAAATTTTCCTGGCTTTCGGTTCCATTATTTTTGTACGGCAGTAGGTTCTAGGAGATTATTATTTCATAATCCACCAACGTGAGAAATGCCGTACAAGAATATTTTCTCGGAAGAGCACATCTTCCGATGAAAAATTACTATTATTAATATCACAGTCATTTGTTCCGCCAAGAATTGACGGCATAGTGCCTGAAGTTATTTTTTCATATAGCAGCATCGTTCTGAATATGTTTCATGCTGTATAAAATGACCCCCCAAAATCGTTATATGGGCTTGTAGTCTATTCAGTTTAGGCGTAGCAGGAATGTTTTTACAGGAAGGATCAGGGTAGAAAATCTTGTTTACTGTGTCTCCAAGAAGACCAGCGAAGCGGAAAAGTTTTATCATTCTTCAAAATTAGAACTATTAGCAATTGTTTGGTGTGTAGAACGACTGATGACAATGCTTCTAGGTATGAATTTCACGATAATAATCGATTGTCAGGCTTTGGTTTATCTCAATGCCAGGACAACAGTCAATCCACAAATTGCACGATGGTACACAACATTAAGTGAGTACAACTTTGAAATAAAACATCGTAATGGCGACAAGATGGCACATGTGGATAGCTTGAGTCGAGATGCTGTTGAAGAAGCAACTGAAGATGGAATAATAGAAGATTGTTATTGTTATTTCCGTCAACCGATTGCACCCCTACGTGCAACCCTCGTAAGTCTTCGAGAGACTTGTGTGAGCTAGGGAAGAAGCAGACCTTACCTTTTAACGTGTGATGCCATGCACGAGACCGATGACCATGCGAGGCTTTGAACCCTCGACCCTTCGCTCCAAAGGCGAACGCTCTACCAGCACGGCCCATGTTGTGTACGATAAAAGATTGGTCATGTTTGTTATAATGACAGAAGAAGAAATTACAGAAATTCTAGGAAAAGAACGAACTAAAAGAACGAAAGAAGAAAAGAACCGATCAAAAAATTGTTTACTTGATAACAACAGTTGGTATACATTGAAGAATGTAAATAAGGAGAGCAAATGGCTTTATGTCATACCTGACTCTATGAGAAAAGCTTTTGTGATCAAATATCATGATCAGATGGGTCACTGGTCTGTTGATAAAACAGTAGCAATTATTTTAGAGAAATTTTGGTTTCGGATTATGAGAAGAAACGTCAAGAGACATGTCCAAGGATGTTTTGAATGCTTGATGGAAAAAGTACCAGGAGGAAAGAGACCTGGAAAACTACACCTACCTAAAATACCTGATCGACCTAAGCAGAAGATACTTGTTGATTTGTTTGAAAGTGGTTGACAATGTTTCACTTTGAGTAAGGTTATTCTGGACTTTCATTGTCTGAAAAAGAACAAAGAAAAATTCAATTCTCTGCAATTTTTATTCACGACGTTTCAACTGCTAAAATCTACAGTCGTTATCAAGTCTATAATGCGACATTCACAAGGATACTTCTTATATATGCTGTGGATAATTTTGTGTCATTAGCCTAGGGGTAATTTGGCGGTATTCAGGTAAGCTTGTTAATTACAGTGCCAGGCCCCTCCGGTACAGCATTGTTAATTCTTATCGCAATTTCAATTGATCCATGCTACTACCCAGGTAGCACATCATATCGGCTGAATCTTGGTTCCATATTGGGCCATTATAGATATATTGTAAATGAAAAATTAATATTGGTCCAATATGGGTGAATATTCAAAAAACAATATTATATTGATAATATTGGTGGAATATTGGTTGAACTAGTTTTGAATGTAGATTATCACACGAAACATTGGGTCAATATTGGTTGAATAATTTCTACCAATATCGATAATACAATATTGGTTATATATTGTTTTCCACATCTGGAATAAATATTGCAATCCAAATATTCCAGTCATATCGATTATAGGGGAAAAAACTATATTGTATTTCCAAGTTTGTTAGAATATTAGTTGAATATCATTTCCACTTTATTTGACAAATTGTAATAACTCATATTGAGTCAATATTGGTTGAATGATATTTACCAATATCGATAAAACAATATTGTCTTCACATCGTTTTTAACATCTAGAATAAATATCGCAATCCCAATATTCCCCTAATATCGATTCTAGGAATAAAAACTATATTGTATCTCCAAGTGTGATTACACATTGGTTGAATATCATTTCGCCAATATTCAACAAATCTTATTAATTAATATTGGGTCAATATTGGTTCAATAATATTTATCGATATCGTTGAAACAATATTGTCTTCATGTTGTTTCCTACATCTAGATTGAGATGAAATTTGAATATTGGCCGAATATTCAATGAAACATATTGAAATTATATCATGATCAATCCTGGATAAAAATCCGCTAGGTGGCTCTACATATAGAACGTCTTCTAAAACCTACGAAAGTATATTAAATACTTGCCATTACTTGTTTTCAAGACAGCTCACTCAGTGCCCTCAGTGGTTATGGCGATCAAAAGGCAGACTCTGGTGTCACCTTCATCAACTATTAATAATTTACCAAGGTATATTGACATCCACCGATATATCCAAATGATATTGTACCAATATCGATAAATATTTTGAGGCCATTATTGCTTCAAGAAAACTATTTCTAAAATATTCAAACAATATTCGATCATTATCGCAAAATGTTCACATTTTACTTCTCGACAATATAACTTTTGAATATTGTGCCAATATTGTCAGAATATTGTATCAGCGATATTGTACCAATATCGCCGAACATTTTGAGCCCAATATTAGTTCAAGAATATTTCGCCAATATTATTCAAGTAATATTGGACCAATATCGCCGAATGTTCACATTTTTTTTCTCGCTTATATTGCATTTCAAATATTTCGCCAATATGTTCACAATATTGTACCAATATTTTACCAATATGGGTATGCTACTTGGGTAATTGAGGGTTTCCACACATTACGGATTTCTATGCTAGCTTGACTGAAGACTTTGTTGTTCATAATGTATGCACTCTCTTTAAACTTCCTTCTATACCAGCCTTCTTCTTTATGGATGACTTCGGCTTCAGTCCATTTTATGTTGTGTTGGGTCGTCCAGACATGATCCGCTATCCCTGACTTTGATGTTTCTCCTCGTTGAGTGTTTCTCTTGTGTTCAGCGAGTCTAACGCTAAGTGGTCTCTTAGTTTCTCCAAGATAAGCTTCGCCGCATTCACAAGAGATGCGGTAGATGCAGTTTTTGGACCCAATTCGCATTATTTTTTCCGATAGACCTCTAACATACGGAACGCACAGGGTGGCTTGTGTCGGCTCGTCTGGTTTCTTGTTCTTATCCCCCTGCGGGCTAGAACCTCTTCTATATGTTTTTTGGGGTACCCATTTCGTCACAGATCTTTCTTGATATTGTTCAATTCGATGGTAAGACTTTCATCTGTGTTACATAGGTTGTTGGCACGGTCCACCAGCGATCGAACACTGTAGCACCATGATGGTTCGATCAAACACCGAAGAATCCCTATTAGCGAAGGGCTTAAAGCATGCTATGACACCGAAGTAAATGATACCCACTCTTGAAATTATCGCTGCCATAGAATCCACCAGTGGGCGCATCGACCAGATTGAAGCAGAAGAATTCAGGTGGAAGGTGAGAGGCCTATTGGAAAAAGAGCCACATCTGAAAAACAAT